>WSYQ01000117.1:0-475492 GCA_011426435.1 Lysiphlebus fabarum
CTCTTTCCATTTGACAAATTTAACTTTGTGTATATACCAATCAACGTTTCCATTAAAGTCTTGGCAATATATCCAAGCCAATTTTCCAATAGTTTTATTTGATATTGTCTCGGTAATTTGTGTGTGTCAACTAGATTAAATAATTGCTTGTTTTTATATACTAAATAATCCATTTAAACTATTAATTTCAATTACATAATATTATATTTATTATGATTTTTTAAAAGTATAATATATATTATGCTTTGATTTATACATTTTGAGCTTTAAAATTTTGAGTATATTTGATGGTTTTTTGTAGACGTTTTTGTGGATATATGTATGTTTGAAAGTAAAGGCGCCGTTTCTTTTCTCGTTGCTTTCATTTTATTTTATTTTATTTTATTTTTTTTGCTCTTGAGGTAGAGAAGCTGTAATATCATAAAGTAAGTTTGTGGTGTGGATGAGTGCCGTTCTCTCGTAATGGACAATAACCACGATATACTGCCTCATCCAGAAACAACCCCGTTGAAATAGAAGACTATTCCCTCTGTTTCTATACACTCAGTTAAATATATTTTGGTATACATATGTATACCACACACTCAACTGAAAATCAGGACTTTTTGGCATTTTGTTATCTCTTGTTCTGATTTTTTACTCTCTTATAAAATAATATTAAATTGACGCTTTGAATAATAATATTTCAATTTTATTCAAGATTTATCTGATGATATATGTTTGTACAATTTTTTTATAATTATTTTTTGTATACTTGTGATGAATTTATTTTCATTAATTAAAGTGACTAGATAGGATATTAAAATTTATGCTCAAATTTATATATACTTATTTAATAAGTTTTTCATTTTTTTTTTAATTAATTTTTTTCTTAGTATTTCATCTTGCTTTTCTCATGACTGTTGTAATAAAATGTTTTATTAAATAACTTTTAAAGCACAGTTTTGCAATTACATAATTGTTGACTTTTTCATTTATCGTATATTTTTTTTTTTAAATATCGATTATCAATTGTTGGAAAATCAAGCAAACTTATTGGGACTAGTTTAACAATATTTTCATCAATAAATTAACAACCCCATTAACCACAATCACCACATAAACATTAAACTTACAAAATTCATTTTACATTTTATAAATCATTTTTTAAAATTGTTTTAATCAAGTGAAAATATAAACAGTAAACTGCTTGCTTTATTTTAGCCGAATGATAAAGTTATAGTGGATGGTCTCTATGAGTTGCTTACTGACCAGGACACATAGGCATATATGGATTCAACAACTTAAAAATTTTTTAATGATAAATAATTACTTTTAAAGTAAACCAGATTTACGAACTTTTAATTTACTTAAAATGTGCTGTTAAATTTTCATGGATATATCTGGAGTTGATTCAACATTCCAATAATTATCAATTAAAAATTAATTTTATTTTTTCGATTTTTTAAAAGTCTATAAAGTAACATTAAATTTGTTGCATAAAAAAGTACACAACCAGAGACCACATAGGGTCTATTTAACATTACCCTTCTCCCTACTCGGACTTTTACTTGATGGGGAAAAAATGTATATCATATATTTCAACGGCAGAGCACCTGCAAAACAATTTCTCACGCATTATTATGCATGCATGTCTGCTTGAAACACCTGTAGCACATGGCATTAGGGGTCTCTCCAATATATATATGTGTAAATAACCCTTAATATTTTAATTTTTAATTTTCTCACAGTTATTTTATATGTCACTATTGTTTTGTTTGGATTTTTTTTTATTCTTTTATATATTTATTGCTTATTATCATAATTATCAATCTAAAAAAAAAAATAATTGTTTTTTTATTATTATTTTTTTTTTATGAAGATACTGACGATTTCAACGACCAATGAATCAACGAAACTAGTCGAAAGAATAATGTAAAAACCGAGCAATACATTGAGGTTGTTTTTGCGTTTTGTTTGGTGACGTCAGTGTGTCACGGCTGGCTGGGTACTAGTCACGCCATTATCATCAACACAACTATAGAAAATGATACATGAATCAACATGTAAAGTTGTTTTTTTTTTTCATATATTTATATTTATTAAAAATAAAATAATTCTTGATAATGAGAAAAAAAAATAAATAAATAAATAATTTTATCCTTAATTTTAAAATATTAAATATATTATCATATATATACATATGAGTAATTTAATATTATTAAAAACTTTAATGATAAATTTAATTGAAATATTATTTTTGTTATCTTATTAAAAAAAAAAAAAAAAAGAGTGACTAATTCTTGTGTGATTAATCTATTATTCCACCATAATGAAATAAATGATAAATAGAATAACTATATATAAATGCAGGTTGGACTGAGATAAAACACGGGTGGAGTTTAGATTGTCCAATGGACGATGATCAATTTCCTCCACATGACTTTAACTGATTCCCCTTCTTTCGATAAAACACATAGGCGCCCCCCTGTGGTGACCCCTTGTTCTCCAATGCAAGATCGAGATTTGCGGTCCCGCCTGCGATCTCATAACAGGCCGGCGTGATACAAAAACACCTACGCACTATATATATATATATATAAATTTGCACTAAGTATATATATGGATACTAAATGCAACAATTAATTTTGCATCAAGTCATATAGCAACAATATAATGCCTTTGACTATGCATGTGGTATTTTTTCATTTTTCTTAGCTGCATCACGCAGATCTACTGCGCATTCTATTTTGATTAGTGCGTATATTTTAAACTCAATTTATTTATTAAACTGCAAAATAATGTCATTATCAATGCCCAGGCAAATGATAAATAAGATCACAAAAGTATATAGAATTGAGCTTCGAAATATGAGGGTCAGAAAATTCAATCAATTTATCGTCGGAAACTTGTTCACATGTATATACATAGAAGATGTCAAATCTTGTTATATTTGAGGACAATATGTTTATTGACTCAATCAATATTCAATACAATATATATACAGCAGCAAATATATATTTATATGTATAGAGCAAGAATTTTCATACCAGTATATAATACAGTAGTTTTTATACAATGCATGAATTATCAACATCTTCAATACAAACATTAACAAAACATCTTGAAATTTTAACAAAAGGGATTCCATTGTTAAATTACAACATAATTTGTTATCATGGTTTAAAGTTTTTAATAACATTGACGTTTATAAATTAATGCACAAATAAAAAGGATTCATTTAATTTTATAACAATGATAATTTTTTTTTTTAATGAAGAATAAAAATTTATTTGATTTCATAATACAAAAAAATTTTGATAATTTAATAAAAATATGAAAATTATTAAATTCAAATAAGACTCAATTGTTATATTGTTGATTATTGTTGATTATTGAAAATAAAAAAAACGCAGTGAAAGAAGATGGGCGTATAATGTTATATACTGAATTTCCCTAAGGCAAGAGGGAGCCACCATTTGAGTCTATAACTCAATTTCATGATTCATTTTAGATTATGTCTAAAGTATATTTATTTTTGTTGAATTGTAATTTTATATTTCCTACACTAAATGTATTTTACACTAAAAAAAAATTAAAGATGTGGTTTTTTCATATGTATTAAATATAAAATATTAAAATTCAGATGATGCTTGTGACTTGATAACAATATTATTAATATTCACATTAATAATATATAGTATATAAATTATAAATACAACTGATAAATATTTTCTGTTAACATTATTTATTTAAATTTAAATAAATAATACCATTCTTTGTTTTAATTTCAAATTTTTATTGTTTATAATTTTGCAAGCTGGTCAATATTATGTATAACTTTGAGTTAAACTATACCTGATGAACTGGTTCATTTCGAATAAAATTTGGTTGCAGTTTGATAAAGTTTGATACATCATACAAAAACAAATAACCTATATATATATTTGTTTTTCGATATAAAAATATTGAAGAATATTATCTAAAATCTGGTATTGTTATTCAAACAATATTTTTTAAAGTTATTTTTGAATACTTGGTTTCAATATGTTTGATAAGTAGAGAACTCATAATTTCTCGCTAAAGATTTAACCACTGATTACAATAAGCCATAGAGTTTTATGTTGACTTTATGTTGTTTGTATATAAATACAAAGCCATAGCCAACTTTGGTGCATAAAAACACAAAAGATATTCATAGATTTTATCAAAGTATAAAACACACTTCGGTCAGAAATTATTTTTCAAAAATTATTACATCACTTTAAAAATTAAACTCTATAGATTGCTGATTCGTATTTTCTTTTTTTTTTTATTATTTCATTTTACAAGTGCCAATACAGCAGCATGAACACATTGCAGAACCTGATAGCTTCAAACCTGTTTTTCATTTGAGAGAGTAAAACAACGCATCATCAAAGCACCACACAACGTTTATACACGCAAAGTTGATGTTAATTTATTTTTTTGATTTAATTTGATATATATATGTTTTTTTTACTTACAATATATGTATAAGCTATAAATTTTATATAAAAAAAAATGTATTTTTATTATTATAAGTGGGTTATATTGTTGATATAAATATATATAAATAAATAAATAATAACAACAGTAAATGTAACATGTTTATATTTATTGCTAAGAAATACTCTTGATCCCACGATCGTATGTTATATGGAGTATTCATTTTCTTAAACCGGATATCGAAACGACGCACAAGTGAATTATAACAGAATTGTACGTCCGGAACAATTCTAATATATTTACTGTAAGCAATAAGACTAAAAATATATGTGAAATAATTTTTTTCAATATTTATTTTGCTTTTTTTTTTTATTTTCAATAAATATATAAACATTAATAAGTTAAGACTTGCAGATTTAAGCCTTTTTTTTAATTTTTTTAATGATGTTATCAATTATATACTCGTTGTAGTTTGTATCTTTTATTTGAGTAACAATATTTATAAAAAAAAAAATGACAAATAAATAATTATATGAAAAAAATTTGTTTCAAGTTTAATAATAAAAACTTAGTTTTAGTTGAGTACTTTTTAACTAAAGAAAGAAATCTTGAAAATAAAAAAAAAATTCTACAATTTAGTACAAAAATGATTGAAACGTTCAAGCAATTATTTATATATTTGTTAAGGTTGAGAGTAAATGACAGTCGGTTGAATTTTGGTTATAAGAGGGTGCACAACTACCTATTATTATGAAGAATATTTATAGTGCCACCCATGTTCAAAATTTACTGACTATACTGCAGACAAGTTCTTGACATAGTATTTGTGTATTTTAGTCTATATCTAAACAGACCTCAACCACCATAACTAATGATAAGAAAGAAAAAAATACTAAAGACAGCAAGATGAATAAAAAGAAGGAAAAAGATGAAATTTTGATGACGAGTGTCAACCAGCTGATTAAAAACCTAATATCTTTTGAAATTCAACTAAAAGTTAGAGGCTTTTTCAACAACAGACATAAACATATGTGTTTGGTCCATATTCCTGCAGATTAAAGTTGTCATTTTTGACATCGATTATCTAGAAAAAAAATAAACCTCAAAATACATAGCTAGCTTCCATTTCCTTCCACAAAAAAAATCGTATATTTACTATCGAACCTTAATTATAATCTAACCTCAAATTTTTGAATTGTACATACATATGTGCAGTATAATATATAATTAATTTGAATAACTTTTATGCTCATGAAATTTTTATATATTTTTATGATAAACAAGAATTTTTTTTTGATAAATACGTTATATAGCAAAGCAGCAATAAAGCAATTTACAAATAATAAAATTTATATATATCTAAATCTATATATACAAGTATATAGCTCCCGGAAATGCATAACTGCATTGAGAAAGCGTTTTCTATCGTGAATCAAGCAATGCGTATTATTTTGTGTATTTGTATTGGCTATAAGAGTTGAGATAAATAAAAAGAAATAAAATATATATATGAGAGGTTATGGGGAGGAAATTTTCAAGCAGATGTTGGCACACAGAAAGAACGAATTCAGCAAAAGGAAGCTGAAGAAAACGAAGGAAAAAAAAAAAAAAAAAAGTAAATAAATAAATAAAAATTAAAAATAAAAGGATACGCAGGAGAGAAGAGGAGGAGGAGGGGTGTGGTGAAATGAGCACTACTCGACTTGAAAATAAATCTCGATCGCGTGGCTGTCATCTCTTTTTCTCTCTGATCTTTGGATCCAATGTATTTCTGATCCTTTCATCTTCTCCTGCTCTTGCTATGTGGAAAAGATCCACGCGGACGCAAATACCGCTTACTTTTTTGGTTCTCAAAGCCGGTTGAACAGGTGCGCTATTAAACGATGTAACCTCACCACCAACATCAGAAACCCCCCATATTCCCTTCTCACCGCAGTATCATTATCATCATTATCATCATCATCATCATCATCTTTTTCTATATATAACCACCAGAAACAGCTCCATGTATATATATATGCATGTTCATCAATAATTCAATCTTTGTCGCAGATAAACTTAAATATTATCAAATTTATATGTTTTAGAAAAAAAAAATTCATAACTGTTTTGAAAATTTTTATTGTAAATATACAATAAATTGAATAAACTATGTATATAATCATGTTTATATTTAAATTAAAAAATATGTAAAATACATGTAGACATAGTTTTGCATAGTATATTTAATATAAATACACCATATATATTTTTCATTGAATAAATTTCTACTTTTAAAAAAATATATATTTTAA
Organism: Lysiphlebus fabarum; assembly: GCA_011426435.1. Taxonomy (NCBI): domain Eukaryota; kingdom Metazoa; phylum Arthropoda; class Insecta; order Hymenoptera; family Braconidae; genus Lysiphlebus; species Lysiphlebus fabarum. The sequence goes on from WSYQ01000117.1 coordinate 6,741, forward strand.
TTTATTTATATAATAATTTAAGTCGATTATTATAATTGAAATAGTAAACTTTATAAAAAAAATTTGATATTATATATATACAAAAGATGATGTTTTTTTTTTTTCCTTTTTTACAATACTTGGTAAGTTAACACGAGATCTATATATTCACCAACTACTTTCTGGATGACCTTACACTCATCCTCTTTGAAAACCAGTTCGACTTCCCCTCAAATATATACAACACATAAATGCATCCATTCTGAGTTTGTGTATCTACTGTTGCACCCGGCTTTAATACTCTGATGGCGTTTGCAAAATATCATATTCTTCTTGATGCACTTGCATATATACTTGGATGACTGGCTTGCGGCTGAATCAATTATGCATATTTTGTTGCTTCATTTGCGATCAAGAATATATAAACGACACTCTATATATTTCTATAAATTATTTATCAATATGCGTAAAATATGAAAATATTGTAAAGTTATGCGTCAATTGGTTTTAGCGATAAATATCAAGGAAATAATATATAAAATGAATTAATTTATGAATCAATTTTCAAACTATCCAAGCATCCAGTATTTCTATGAATATTTCAGAAAAATTGTTTAACAATTTATAGTTGTTTAAATCAGTTTGACATCAAAACTTTAATTCATTATAGATATTCCAAAAGACAAACAAAACAAGTTTTTCGATTGTTCAAACAAATTAAAAAGTTATAAAATTTATTATCTATAATTGCACGCAAGCATTGATAAATTTTTCGTAATAATTTAATTATTTATTGTCATTGTTTAATGCCAATATTAATGTGTTCATTTTTTTTTTATAATAAGAGAAAATTTCGTAATACTTTCAGAAGTGAATATAATTGATAATTTACTGTGAAAATGTAATAAGCCTATGAGTATATACTTGTATTTATTTTTTTTATCGCTTTTTTTATATCATTATTTATAAATTGAAATATTAAAAAATAGACAAGAATATTGTCTGTTGCATTTATAAAGAACTTGTCAATAAAAAAAAAAAAACTTTTAAACTTTATTTATATTATATCAAACGGATGTCAGTGATAGATATATGATAGATCAGTTTTTCACATAAAATCCTTATATATATATATAAAATGATGAAAATAAAGAAAAAATAAAAATCTTTTGCACTTGTTGAAGATAGATGTGTGGTCAACATCAAGACTATTGAATTGTGTTGCGCAATTGCGAAAGTCAAAGAGTATGAATGGTGAAAGGGAAATGACGTTTCCCCAGGATACAATTCTCATTCAAAAAATAAAAGATAAAAAAAAAAAAACAAATATATAAAAAAATATATAGAAGCTGTTCACATGAGAGCACGATATTTAACGAAGAAAAAATAATCTCGATAAAATAATGAATAACTTATTTTAGAGGAAGAAAAATAGAAATAATGAAAATTTTTTAAAAAATTGTAGGTTTTGTAAAAGTAATTGTCAATTTTCACAAATTAATTTACCAAAAATCAAAATAATATTTTAATTATATGATGAATTATTTATAAAAAATACAAGCTTTATTTCAGCTAGATGTACAAAAAAATTACCATCAAAATATAATAAAAAAACAACAATAGAAATAAAATTTAATTGTTAATTTTGAATATTTTATTTTAAAGAAAAATAATAATATTAAAACGAATAAATGTCATGAAGCCTATATACTAGTTATTTTAATGAAAAATTTATTTTTCAATTAATCCTTTAGTGATAATCTTTAAACAAGTTTTCATGTCACTTACTTGTTAATATAAAAACAACTATATTTAATTTCAAAACTGTTGCATAAATATATATATAAATTAATTGAGCTGTCCACACTTTTTGAATATTTTTAAAAAATCAAAACAATTAATTATATTCAGCCAGTATGATTTAGAGCACAGATAAATTCACTATATATCTTGATGGAATTTTTATTTAAAATTTTTTCATATATTTTTTTTTTCTTATTTATTTATTTATAAAAATAATTTAAAAAATAATAAAATTGAGCAATTTTTGCGTGTGATTACGTACGAAATGAGCATAGCAATAGAGATAAAAAAAAAAAAAAAAACAAAAAAAAATAGAAGATAATCGTTAAGCCTGATTAAAGTATCCTCTTGACCATGAAACGAGGTAAGGCAGCAAGTTTTATAAGTATATGTTTATATATGAATATAATGCAGCAGCAAAATGGTAGCTAGAGAGAGAAAAAAAAAAAAAACAGTAAGAGAGAGAGAGAGAGAGAGAGAAAGCAAGTGTACAGAGTTGAATGAAACTCAGCGAGATCTGGAGCAGCACGTGGTGGTAGATATATAACCTCACTTATACTTGATCATTTTTTTTCCTACACCTTTCGGTTTGTATCATCAGAAGCTGAAGATACATCTACCAACATAACGATGGTAGCAGTCACGTAGGTATACGGCCATCAGGCCTGCAATTTTCCGTATCATGAAATTAAAGTTAAAAATAAAAAATATATATATATATGAAGTGAAAATAAAAATAAATAAAAATTAAAAATAATTCACGACAATGCTCTGAGCTGTTACCTCTGGCTATTGAAAATTAAAACGTAATTATAGTTGTATACAGTAGCCTCAAGAAAAGCAATAGTTATATGTAATCATATTTAAAATCTGCGACCTTTCGATACTCGAAACAAAAATTATTATTATATTTTTTAATATTCAACATATATTATATAAAATAGCTCGATCAAGTTTGATTAATAATTATTAAACAAGATCAAGAACCTTACGATTAAATAATATCAAAATAATATTATCCATCATATTATTAATTCTGAAAATTTTATATTTTATGTATTTAATTTATTTTTAATTTTTTTGTTTCTTTTTATATTTTTCTATAAATATCAAACTGGATTTGAAAAAATAAACAGCTTCTGGTTTCGAAATAATTAATCTCAATTATTATAATTGAACATAAAAAATGAATAATAAAAAATATATAGGTATATTTCAAGAATCAAGATAATTTTTTTTTTTTTTTTCAAAATCATTATAATTTTTTTAAAGCAAATAAGTATATAAATAATTTACACGTAAATTAAGATAGTTCATTCATCATTTGCACCAAGTTTTTCATACTAATTTTTTATATCAAAAATAAATATAATTTTTATATTTTTTTTAAATATAGTAAATAAAAATTGTTAAATAATTTAACAGTTACTAAACTAAACACGAATATTTTTTTCTCTTATTTTTTGGAATTTAAAAAAATATTTAAACAGACTTGATTAAAAAAAATTCTAACAAAGAAATTTGTACATTGAAAATATAATTTCAATGATAATTTTAATAAAAAAATGATAATAAAATTAATTTTATAATTTTTAAGTTTTTAAATAATTTTCAAAATCAAAATCATTTATAAATTCATTACAAGTTGTTGTAAATAATTCACCAAATTATAAAACTATAATCTTCAATTCGAGAAATTTCAAAAATAAAATAACATATTTATTTACTAATATAAATCTTGAAAAAGAAAATATATCTGAAATTTTTTTTTCTTTTTTATTTGATGATTATTTATATATACTGAATCAATTTAATGTACTCAAATTTTTGTATACTTTTGACTTATTGGCTTTAGCCAGAAGCATGTTAAATAAATTTAAAAAAAAATTCAAGTAAATTTATACAAAAAAAAAAATACTTAAAAAATCATTGAATTAAAAAAAAATAATATAATATAATATTGAACACAAGAAGCAAGAAATATTATAGAATATTGTGATACTTGGATTAATAAGAGGGGATGATTTCAATGCTGCAATTTAAAAGTTGATCGCTTCAAGGTACACATATATAAATGCATACAGATGCATTTATAAATTATATTACTAAGGAGAATCTGGTGTGGCTAGTTTTTTTTTTTTTTTTATATCATTTATATTTATAGTATATCTAAGTGAAGTATAGGATGAATGAACCCAGTAATTTGTTGGAAGGAAAACAGGTGTAGAGATATCAACTTTACCACATATATGTCCCATTATCTTGAATATATCTGGTATTTTGTCTCGATTGAAGCTGTGATCGTTTTGTAAGTAATATCACAACCGCAACAACTCGTTGTCATTAACAACAACAACAACTATATATATATTTTTTAAAAATAAAGAGTCAAGGTTAATAATTTTTTTTATGGCTACTGTGACTTTAAATTGTCTAAATGATCAATACCTTAAACATATTATCATTTATATATATCAACTAGTATTCATTCTATTTATAATTAACAACTTTAACCAAATAAAACTCGTATTATTTGTAAATGCGCTTTTGAAATGTGTTTTTGTTTGATATTCTTTCGATTCAATGAAAAATTTTATTCACCAATCAAGTAAGAAAATTATACTGAGAAAATTATTTAGATAAATTAACTGAATCAATTTGTTAAAATTCAACCAAATTTTAATAGTTTATGGAAATATATTTAAAAAATGTGCGTAGTTGTATATTTTACTGTAGAAAATCAACGTTAAATAAATTATTTTCTTAATTGCAACTAAATATTTAGTTAGCTTATATGTAGCAATACAATTTGATGTACATGCAGTTGAAAAAAATTTGTAAAATTAACAAGTTTAGTTTGTTAAATTAGGTTCACTAAAGAAATTATTGTTAATTCAATAAATAATAGTAAAAAAAAAAAAGTTTAGTTTATTTTAGTTTATTATTTTTATAAAATATACGTATATAATTTTTTAAATAAAAATCAACTTTTGCTAAATTTATATTTTTTTTATAGGATATATTTAAAACGTTTGACGTTTAGTATTTTTTTAAAAAAAAAGGTATAAAAAAAGATATTAAAACTTTAAATTTCTAACTTTTGTTTCAAAATATATTATTTGAAAGAAAATTTAGCTATACATTTTTTTTTTTTTTTGTATAAATAAAAAAAACCAAGGTTATTTAATTTGTTGGATAGTATATATATATACACCTAATGACAGAGATGATAAAGATAGGTTCCACATCAACTGATGAAAGCGGAACTTTGAAGGCGTTGTAGATGGACCCAAATAAAAGTAGAGGCGCCATGTCTACAATACAATCAATCACACTATAAGATGATCAACCTACAATGCCGAAACACATTATTTCGACCACCGTGTTATTAATACCTGCTTTAATAGCATCCAAATCTTTTTTTTTTTTTTTTCTTCGGCACAAAAAACCATGTCATCATGTTTTAGGTAAATACCCCCCTTTGAAACACACAATTGTATAACTGGATTTTTCCGGATATTTAAAAAAGATTATGTGTAAACTTTAACGAAAAAAAAAAGAAAAAAAGGAATAGACGTGTGGGAACTGACTATACTTTTCATTTTTTTTTTTTTTTTTTTAATTATAAAAGCATAACCGATTTTGATTATTTTCGGTTGATATACTAGAGCGAGTTATTGGCAAAAACGATGAAAGAAAAAAAACCCAAATATGTTATAATGAAGCCTATAATAGCGGCATACCAAAGAAGAGCATAAATATTGGACTCTTTATTGAATTGCGCAGATGCTATATCTAAAAATATAATAAATACTATGAATGTTTACATAGAAAAAAAAAAATATAAGTATTCAATTTTTTTTCTAAATAATAATATGCGAGTGATATGCTGCACTTGATATATTTACGATGAGTGAAGATGAGGAGGCATCAGGTTTTTTGTTATATATGTATATAAAAAACACAGTTGCTGTATACAGCCTGAAGCTGAGGGTCCATGAAGAACTAAGAACACGAAGAAGATACTTTAAAGCTTTATATATTTACCACGAAGGCGTGATTACCAGTCATGGAATTATTATGTTTTTTACTGATCAAAGTAGCTCAATTCAAACATATATTCTTGTAAATAATTTAATGATTTTTAAATATAAGAAAAATTATATATTAAATAAATAAATAATTATACTATTATTAATAAACAATTGATAATAATAAATATTAAAGTGAAAGTCATTGATGAAAAAGTGGAAATTGACTGTCATTTGGTAGTCATGGTGTCACCTGAAATCTCGATATTTTGTATTTATTTTCAAAAATAACTTTGAAAATTGATTTCATATTACCACGATATATAACTATCCAAATAATTTTAAATGGCACAGTGATTCTAACTGAAATATACACCGATATTTATGGATATCGAATTGATTTATTATAAATTTTAATCAATATTTTTAATACGAAATAAATATTATAATAATAATAATTGAAGAAAGATTATTAACCTGTCAATTTTGTTTCAATTTATTTAAACTTTTTAAATCAAAATGTGAAAATATAAGTAATTGAAAATAATTAAAAATTTATATGTAAATTAAGAAATTAAATATCAAGAATTTATCGAGTTTTATAAACCAAAATTGCTGTGCTACTTAAACTGAACGAATTCTCCATTACAGCTAAATTATTTTTTTCAGCAATTTTATTCGATAAATATGTTTCCGTGTAGCAATTGATTAAATTATCGATAATGTTATATATACATATATATTAAATATATGTGTAACAACGGTGTGACATATTAAATTAATTGAAAAAAAAAAAAAAAAAAAAAAAAAAAATTTAATTTAAACGGCGGATGTAAAAGGTCGCAAAATATCAGCAAACAAGACGTCCGCACAACAATGTTGGATGGCTTCCGGTGTGGATGTGACGTAACTTGTGTCAGCCACTGTACCCAGGACTTGTAAGATGGCAAAGAGGGTGAACATAGTTAACATATACAGGTGAACAAAAGTGGGGAAACGAGGTAGGTTTACCAATGTAGAAAGTTGAAGTGGGGGAGTTTGTAAAATACATGATGGAACAATAATGCGTTCCCACGATCTCATGAATGAACTCGCGTGGCCAAACCTGGTGTATAGAGCAAAGCAAGATGTCTGAAGAGAAAAAGAGAGGTTAAAACGAGTCCAAGAATATCAGTTCCTTTTTTTTTTTTTTTTTTTTTTTTTTTTTTTTTTTGTTCAACGGGAGAACAGGATAGACCCTCAAGCAATGACATTGACGTGATGTTATTTCTTCATTATATATAAAATTTTCTCCTTAAAAATATAATTATTTTTTAAAAAATCAAATAAATGATGCAATCAACAACCCGCTGTCTTTTCAGTATTGCATTTAATTTATATTTATAATATTTTTTTTATTTCTGTCAAAATCAAGATGCAATTAAGATTAATTTGGAATAAATATTGTGTCTGAGTATGAGGCAAACAAAGAAAACTCTGTCATTGATTCAGTAAAATAAAAAAATAATTAAAACCGGTAATATTCAATCAGAAGTTTTTTATTTTTTTGTATCAATATATTTTGGTTGAGTTTGTTATTATCATGTTTTTATGGATTTTCGGTGAAAAGAAAGATATTGGTGCAACGTATAAAAGCCTGGCTAGTATATATATATAGGTACTTTTTTATGAATGAACCGGATTTGAAATTCACGTGGCGCCGTCTTGTGACGTCACATAACCTGTTGCTGCGACCTGTGGTAATCTTCTATTTCTTTTTCACTCACTCTTGACACCACAATCCATAGATGATCGATTAAACGAAATAAACTACAGGCAAACATTATAATTCTTATAGAAAAATTAATTTAATAACTAAAACGTTAAAAATTAATTTGTTTTTTTTTTTTTTTTTAATAAAAATTTAAAAATGTCGGTAATGTAGATCAAATATAAACATGTTATATTTTTTTCAATAATTTAAAATTTTTAAATAAATTATAAAAAAATTAAATATATAAATTAACACATTACAACATAATTTTCATGAATGAAACAAAAACATGAAATTATTTTTTTACACAACCTTAAATAGAAAGTTGTGAATGCATTGAGGCCAATGTAACAAATTTACTTTAATTTAATTTTACAATCTTTTATATACATATATATGTATACTTTAATTTTCTTTGTTCAATGATAATTTAAACTTTATTCTGTAAAATTGATCAATAAAAACTAAGAAATCAACTTTACCAACACAGTAAATTGTTCTATTAAGTTCTTAGCGCCATCTATCGAAAATTGACCCAAGTTTGTTGAAAAAACTTGCATCAAACTCATAATAGATGGCAATAAAAACATTTTAAATCGTTCAAAATAAATTTGTGAATGAAACAGCCTTGTATGAATGATTCAAGTATTCAGAATTAATCTCAATACGATAATATACGTACAAGCTATTGAATATACAATTACGAAATTTATTTCTACACATTGATTTATCAATTTAAATAATATTTAAAAATGGCGTTTTTATCACTGAAGAAAAAAAATAAAACTATATAAATATAAATTCAAATCACAAGAAATAAAAAAAAAAACGATAAAATTTTAAATTTTCATGGTCATTGACAAAACATGTGTGTCTTGTTTGACTCACAATATTTGTCTCCCTTTCAACAGTCTGATAATGCAATTAAACAAAAAAAAAAAAAAAAACTAAAATTCATTGAAAGTTTTATTTGCGATTGTTAAAAGTGTTTACTGAGGTACTTTGTAAACTTTAAAAAAAAATTTAATATTTTTATATTTAATATGAGAACTATAGTCACTGTATAGGTCTGGGATTTGAAGATGATGCTCCTGATGGGACCACGATATATTTTTTTGACCACGCCACGCACAGCTGTGGTTACATATTTCATGCAATGTGCTAGCCACCTTGTATATTTTCTTCACTCTCAACTTTTTCTCATATATTTTTTTTTTTTTTTAAAATCGACAGTTTCACACGATGATGAGAAGACCCCTTGACCATACGCACATACTCGAGAGGGCTTCCAATCAACCGTTTAAAATTACTCTCTGACCATTTTTCACACGATCTCAAAAAAATTAAATATTAAATATTATATATATTTTATAATTTATATACAATAAATTTTTGTTAATGTATATCAAAATATTACATAGCAATTAATATGTGTTAATTCAATGAAATCTCTAATCACTTCTTTGAAATATATAAATCTGATTATATGTGATTACTCAGAATTTATAATTAAAAAAAAAAAACCAAAATAAATAATATCATTAGAGCTTATACAATATCTATTTGAATATTTATATTTACATTAACATTACAAGATAAAAAACCAAGTACTTGAAATTATAAAAGATATATATATATATAAAAATAAAATATATGTAATATCATTTTTTTTAAGAATGATGTGCGCATTTTGTGTGCGCTTGATATATGAAACTTATAAAGTGAGAAAAAACGATAAAAATGATATGCTATGTGAGGAATAAAACAAACTTGTAAGCCAATGAAAATTATAAATAATAAAATATGCACAAGCTTGTGTGTTTTTTTATTATTTTTATATATAGAAAAATGAAAAGAATAAATAAATAATATATTTTGTCAGGTAAAGTTTTGAACATGATGAAAACCCTTGGTTAATCTAGGCACGTAAGAGGACAGTAAGTATATTGTCCCCTTACCTCTTCATCATCCGGTTTGTACTATATGCTTGGTTGCGTTGAATAAATCGGTGCGGACATCATATCATATACATTTATGCCCTTTCAACTTACCAGTCAAATAGATACTAACACATTGACACTAGGGCTGTTTGCTACACACATGGAAATGAGCCAGAAAAAAAAAAAAAAGAAAAAATAGTCAAAGAGTAAATCACTTCTCAGAATGACAAAACATTTAGGTTTTTCTAGTTTATGCAGACAAACTATTTTTGATTTATTTACCTCTTTTATTTTTTATTTCATTTAACGACAAGGGCGTGATCTGGCTACGGATATAACACGGATGAATGATAAATTCAAATTTTATAAATTATTTACTGAATTAACCAAGAATAACAATGATTAGGTGTCAATTTCTTTGTTTTTTTTTTTTTTTAAACAACTAAAAATCAAGTGATTTGTTTGCCAAAGGAAACAACAAGACATTTTGTTTTGACGTCAATGTATTGTTGAGCTGAGACAATAGATAGAATAATCATAAAAAATTCAACAATTGCATAAAACATTTTGATCTGAGGGTTTTTATATATCGATTTTTCCAATCGTGAATAACAAATTTTATTGAATCAGTTAATATAATACTGTTGATATATATTTTAAGTTTATATGTTACAAATTTTTTTTTTATAAACTTTAAATATTATTTTAAAAGTTTAAAATAATTCTTATTTATATTTTTTTAAATAATACTAAAGCTTTAAAATATTATTGAATAAAAAATATTATTAAAATTTATTTTCATCCGATGTTTTTTTTTTTTTTTAATTTTGTTTAACATTATATATTTTGATCTATATACTATAGTTAACGGAAAAATCAAGAGGCAAAAAAATTAAATAAAAAAAATGTTATAAAACGTGAGAAAAAAAAAAAAAATGTTTATAAAAATTAAGAGAAAAGAGAAGAAGGTGGAGAGATGCATTGATATTAACACGAAACATAAGCCAAAACACCAGTGGCACAGACACACCGGATGCAACTTCTGGTCATGCCTTTAGGCACAAGGTTGGGCCACATATTATCTGTTAGATATATATATATATATAAGTATGTTATACATTTTTATGTTTTTTTTTTTTTTTTCTGAATTTTGATTTTTCAAATAAAACCTGCTATTTTATCAAAATAACAAGATAAAAAAAAATGATACTATTGTATGTGACAAAAGCTTTATAATATTTTGCATATAAAAAAATAAATTAAAATGATTATATATATTTGAATAGTGAACAAGCGTGTGGACACAATATATAATATTTAGTTAAAGGAAAGACGGAGGCGTATATGTATTAGTGGGGGAATACTTAATGAGGATGCTGCTGATTATCCAATTTGTAATATTCTAGTTGTATATTTTTTCATTGCGTTAACAATATCGGGCTACTACAACACTGTACAACCATCAACTTGTTTTCTTTGTTGATTTCATATGTCATTTAAAAATCTGATATGTTCTTAGAATATTCTCTCATATAACTATATACTGATTTTTAAATTTTTAAAATGATTATATTAAAAAAATGTTTAGTTTGCTTGTGATCACATTACAATATAATATATATCACATCATCTATATCATATCACAAATTCTTAAACTAAAAACAAATAATTTTGGTCAATGTCACGATATACTTAATAAATTATTACATGCAATTTTACTGAAAAAAAAAAAATTATAAATATGATATTTTAAATGTAAATTCTCTAAATATTTTATCAAATGGGAAATATGGAAATACTTATCTAATTTAACTCCATATTTTTTGATTAAACTTATTTTTTTTTCGAACGAGGAAAAATTTACACGAAATTTTAGGATGTCGGGACATTATCTTGGAAACATTATTCAACTTGTAGAATTTTTACTGTACTCATTTTAGGGCTTCATGTGATACGAGACGAGTCGAGACTCAAGAAGTCTCGATCGTTCGCACCAGGTCTCGGTCTCCTGTCGCAAGTATAGCCAGATCTGACGGTAACTCTGAGAAAAGTGTCTAGAAACTTTAATTTTAAATAATAGATATTTCTTTTCTTTCACTTTAGAGACATGTTTTTTTACCTTTTTAGGAATAAGACAAATATTGCTTTTAAAAAAAGTTATCAAATAGAAAAAATATCGGTGTAGCAAAATATAATTGGCGTAACTTTACAATTTTGAATTTTCATAAATAAAATAGACTTGTAAATTCTTGTTGTGACTATGGCGTCAGTATCCTACTGTGCAGTTTTATTCTACTGTATAACAGTTTTTTTTTTCGGTATGAAATGATAAAAGAAAAAAATAATAATAATAATTTAAAATTTTCAAAGAGTCTCGTGATACCAGCGAGACTTTTGATCAATACTCTCAGTCTCGCATGAGGCCCTACTAATTATGAAGCAGGACGATGCTTAGTAGCATAATAGCAATTTTTTTTAATGAAAATATGAAAAACTGCAATACTGTATGATATATTTGTAAAAAAATACTATGCTATATTACAGAAAATCAATTCAGCCTGTAGATGGCACTCTCGAGTAAAAATTTATATGCTACTCTTATGGTTCCTGTTTACTATAAAACTTGCAGAAATTAATATGTTTTTATAGTAAAAAAAAAAATGTTAATTTTCTGCGTGATAATTATAAATAATTATTGTGAGTTTATATTGTAATTATTTTTATCTTTTTACATTGATTTCTTCATTTAACCTTTAATCTTTCGTACGAGTATAAAACCCACCAAGCCAAGTTTAAGGAGCACTTTATCATTGGAATAACCAGATGTATATATGTGACTGGAGCAGACTTACTTTGAATCAAAACTCAGTTAAACTGTTACGACAGATTAGCTGTATAATCAGGATATATAACTATATTTATCTGTACTTGGTAAACCGTGACATTGACCAGAATGTCGATAGATATACATATACATGCATTAAAAAAAAAAGTAATAATACATTACTTACCTAGTGAACTGTCTGGATCCGACAAATCAGACAATGATGGTACTTTTCTCATTGATGTAAATCTTGCTGGTAATGTTGGTACCAAACACTCTTCTTCAGCATCAGATGTTAATTCTTGTTTCATATATTTAGCCATCATCATCATAACACCACCACCACTGAGACTAGTGCATCCCAAAACTCCATTTGGTCCACGTGCATCTCGCTATAAAAAAATTTAAAAATAAATAAATAAATAAATATACAAATAAATAATATACAATAACAACAAAGAAAATAATATTTTAATTCATTTGTAAAAATGTTAAAATTAAAAATAATATTAAATTGATAACAATAAAATAATTATATATGATCCAAAGTCTGTATTTTCTTATTAATTATAATAATAAAATAATATAAAATAAAAATATTGTTATATTGAATGATGATGGCAAGTTGCTGGCATGAATGAGTAGAGTGAGTCTGCCTGTAGTATATCTAGACACAGGGGGGGAGGGGGGAATTTGTAAGTCTTGCAACTGGCCAAGTGTAAAAAAAAAAAAAAAAGATTTCAACTGTTGCTGCAACCATCAACGACAAATAAAAGAGATAAAAAAAGGAATGAAAGATGAAGACGAAGACGAAGGGCAAAAGAGGGATTTCGTGGAAAAAAGAAGGACTATACTATTGAATCGAATTAGAGTGCAAGACAAGTACTAAAAAAAAGACAGAATTATTGTGAAAAAAAAAAAAATAATGAAAAAATAACAAAAACGCACAACGAGTAGTATGGTAGCAACTTTCAACCGTTTGACCTTCATGTGCGCAACTCTGAATGAAACACTTTGCTGGGACACACACAAACACAAAGCACATACTTTTTAATGTAGTATGTATATTTATGACACAATAAACGATTTAAAAGAAAATTTTCTTTACTAAAAATTACATTTTTTCAACCGACTTAATTATAATTTTTTTTTTTTTCTTCTGTAATAAGCTTCATAACATTTTTGAATCATTTTAAATAGTACAACTCTAACGCCATTTTGAAAACTTTAAAAAAAATTTGAAGTTCAAAAAGACACATGTGACACATTTTTTTAGCGCCAAAAAAAAAAAAAAAAAAATGTTTAGATTATAAAAAATTAATTTTTTAGATTAAGAGATTCAGAGAAAATATGCAATGATCTAGTTATTGATCTATTATTTATTGTAAAAATAAAAAAGGTTTTGAAATTAATTATTTAAGGTTATTTTTTTTTTTTAAATTTCGCGTTAATTAATTTTTAATTTGTTAAATGAAATAATTTTTTATCTTGTGAATTAATTTCATAATTATCTTCTGCGTTAAAATCAAGATAAATAGTGTTAAAGTTGACAAATTAAACACACAATTACAAGAATCATAGATACGTTTGTGCTTGTATTTTTTAAATTTTGATTTTTTTCTTTTGTAGATTTGTACTCTAGTATTACAAAATTAATAAAAAAAAAATGATCTATTTCCTTATTGCCGTTTAAAAAATATTAATTAATTAATTGCAAAATTTATGGTTAAAAGCAGTCAAAAGTTGTATGACTGAGTAACGCTGAATACAAGCCAGACTACTAACACTATCAACGAGGCATCAGTAAAGTAACAAGATTTTAGGTTGGGAGAGCATTTATTTTTTATTCAAAGCGTAGTTAGATAAGTACCCTTTTGTCGTCACAAAAAAGTCATCCTACCTTGAGACTCAAACACAACCTTAAGAATCAAGACTAACCATGTCTAAAAACTTATTTGAAACATGTTTAAATTTTTGCAAGAGCTTTTTTGTTTCATTTGGCAAAAATCCCAGGTAGTCATTAATATAACTGAGAAATTCTAAAAAAATTTTTTGGTGCTTGATACTGATGTAAAAATAAAATCATGAATTTAATTAGCAAGGGTGTGAAAAATGGCTGACAGTAGCTGCTATTATTTTTTATAAATATATTCAACGATATGAAACATTTTTATCGTTTTATCAAAAAGAAGATAATTTTTTTTTAAAACACCGAAGACAATATTTTTAAAACTATTATTTTTTTATCAAAATGAAATTTATTCTGCATTTGAGCTTGAATTGATAAATTAAAAAATTATTTATGTAGTTTTAAATATTTTTTACTCATTTGAAGTTTAATATCATATATTTTAATCGCCAATTATTTATATGCATAATTATTCATTCATTTATATTAAATTTATTTTTAAACGATTCAAAACAAAATACGCTTAGTTTTTTTTTTCTTTTCAAGTATGAATTAAACCACTTTAGTATCAGGTATTACAAGTTTTTTTTATACTTTATAGAGCCATGATGTTGGATTTATTTGAATGTTTGTATGGATATGATCACATGATCATTTGGTTTAACAGTGTAAGCAGTGAGAAAAACTCTCATGCATGAGAGAGTTAAAAAGCTAATTAAAAATAAAATAGTTTTATATAAAAAAAAAAAGCTTACATTCAAGTACAAGTGTTAAATTTTGAAAAATTAATTTCAATTACTTTATATTTTATTTTTAACTATATATACAAAGCATTTAAATTTTTGAAAAAAAAAAAAAAAAAATAGTTAAAAAAATCACAAGTTGCTTCAACAAGGGATAAACTTTTGACCGTCTGCACATATATATATATAAAATTTGATTCGTTTTTTTTGTCTATTTTTTAAATGTATATTTTTAAGGAGGTCAAAAAACTTGGTTATTCATAAACTATATTTAAATATATATGATTTTTTATCTTTGTTTTTTTTTTGTGATAAATAAAATATAAAAATAAAAAAAATTTAATGAGTTGACTAATAAATTAAATATTGACCTATAAAAACTATTTATGATAAATATGATGATGATGATTATTCTCATTATAATTATTATTATTTTTATAATATACTTTTTTTCAGTTTTGAGGGAGGTTTGTGTAATGCAAAGCTTTGAGGCAAACTTAAAATCTATTTTTGAACATAACTATTAATATAACTGAAGAACGAATGTGCATTAAAAGCAGCAGTTTTAAACCAAGTAAGATAATCAATTCAAAAAAATAATTGTACCAATGAAAAATAATTATATACTATACTTATATCATTTTTTTTTTATTCAAAAAATTTTGAGAAATACAGGAAACAAGTAAAGGAAGCTGTTTGAAAATAAAAACGGATGTAAGTTGTGTGTTGCGTTGAATAAACAGGGTTGTTAAAATGTGACGATTTCCGTAAGATAATAGCTAATATAAAACACAAAATGATCGTTATTAAAGTCGTTAAAAATTTGTCATTAAACAAAAAAAAAAAAAAAATTTCGTCTGATTAAAAATAATATTTATATATCATTTAATAATCATAATCTAAGTAGGTCACCAAATAAAAAAAAAAAACTTGACATATTTAACTTTATTTTCAACCAATATTTTGACAATAAAAAAATTGATTGGTATCATATGATAATCTAAAAAAATAAATAACATTTTACTGATATAACTGGTTATGAACAAATCTTGAATTTGAATAACTTTATCAATTTATTGTATCAAAAAAAAATTATCAATTTTATACTAAATTTACTTAATTTTTTAATCAACAATTTTGTTTTGTGTCAACTCTATATATACAGATACAAGTATAAAAAAACTATATGAAGATATTATTATTAATATTACCCTGAGTTTGATATTTACTCATTTTTTTATTTAATAAAAATCAGAATCAGAAATAGTAACACATGTAGTATTAAAAAATTAATATTATTCATAAACAAATAAAATAAAAAATTATATAGATGATGAATCGTTCAATGGCACAATAAAAATAATATATATAATCGTAATAAAATCTATAAACTATAAATATTCAAGCATTACATATAATCGAACCATTTATGAAACAGTGATTCCCTATTTTATATATAAATTTTGTTTTTAGATGTGTTGTATCTCATACAAGTGTGTTGAATTAAAAACATATAAATAAATCCTAACTAACGCCTGCTTATATAAATTATTTTATATATCTCATTAATTATATATCACTATCGACAAAATTTTATATAAATTAAAAAAATTAAATAAATTTTTAAAAATAGATAATTTAATTTTTTTTTTAATTTAAATTAAAACTGAGGTCGTTGTTCGCTTTGTCTTTATTAATTTTTTATTTTTCACTTGTATTATTAATATCGATCGTTTTTAGTTGAAATTTTATTATATTCATATTCATTCAAGTGTCTAAAATTTAATTTTATAGGTAGCTTCAAATTGAAATAATAATAATTATGATGGTTGGTTGACAGTAGTCTGAGATAGACAACCCCCCTACTTATACATTATAAATATTCTTCCCTTCCTACACATAAACATACACATATATATTTATAATAATAATAATAATAATATTGTGCAGTTAAAGTATCTAGTCATATTATTATTAGGCAAACAGAAAGGAGTAAATAATGTGTGGGTGACATGAGTTAAAAATGAAAGAGATAAAAAAAACGTAACACACATGCACACATATGAAAAATCATACTTTAATGTGTCGACATTAAAAAAAAAAAAAAAATTATAATAAAAAATAAAAAAATGTATGCATATATATATATATAACAGAGACTACGTTCATTCAAGAATAGAAGAAGGTGCTCGGCGAGTTTGATCATCGCAATACACACAACTTGAACCTTTTATTTATTACTATATCAGCCAGCAACAAGCCCGATTTAAATATGTTATAAATAATTATTGATTTATTTGATAATAAAAATGATAATAATTTTTTTGTTTTTTTTTTTTGCATGACAGTATGAATAATTAAAAAAAAAATAATGAAATCTATTTTTTTGTTTTTATAATAATTAAAATTATTGAATATTGATTAAAGTCGTAAGTTGTTTATATTTAAATATTATTTTGTTATTCAATAAGTCATGGAAATAAATATTTGATATAGTTTCATATTTTCATAGTTTTTTTTTTTTTATACCCAGCTGGTAAATACCAAATTATAGGGTTTTTATAATATGAATGCAGTTTTACAAAATATTACAGTTATTTCTTTTTCTATTTGAATATAAGATATTTTCAAGTTATATTAATATATTAGATAGATTAGAATATTTATTATATATTAGATATCACTAAATGTTTTTATAATTGTAATAATATTATTACCTTAAGGGCTCGATGATCAATTGGATAGCCTTTTCTTGCAACGTTTTCTTCATAAAAATCTTGTTCTTCTTCTTCGTAATCGTAGATGGACTCGATGTCCATTTTTTGTCAATTAAATCTGCAAAAATAAAATGATTATTTTTTAATATATTGAGATTTAAATTTTTTAAAAGACACTATAGGGTCTTTTTGAGAGTAAAAAATATAAAAACGAAGACAAAGTATCATGTTACCCAGACACACCACCCGTACGACAGATGGTAGATGTAAAAAAATGCTTCAAGTTTTTTTTTTTTTTTCTAAATTTGTATACTCTCTCCATGCATCCTTAAAAACCTGCCACTATTCTCACGGGCTTTAACTCGATACATTTATGCATTACATTTTATTTTATATACTATATTATTATATACACGATATAAAGAAGAAGAAGAGACAGAGGTTTGCCACTTTCTTTTTGAGTCTTTTGTGGTTTTTATTTTAAATTGTGTGATCGGATATTGGGGGTATGTCATTACATATTTTTAGATTTATTTACAATTTTTTTCTTCAAGTTTAAAAAGTTTTTATATTTTTAAAAATTACATTAAATAAAATAATGCAATATGTTGCTATTACACGGTATTCCGTTAATAAATAACTCTGGATGACCTAAACTGATTATAAAAAAAATATAACTGGTCTTGCTTATTTAGAGAAAACAACGAGCCAAATCAATCACGTAAACTTAGAAATGCACTTGATCTAAGAAATTCTGTACAATGCTTGTTAGAAGCACTTTAATTTTTAGTTGCAAAAATAATTAACGGGATAACATTGACCTTTATACCTAATTAACTTGTACTGATGAAAATGATAACGTTATAGTTTGTAGTTTGAAAATAAACTTATGAAAAAAATTTAAAATAATATGTATTTTTTATTTTTTTTTCTTTCAATATTCTTTGTTTAATGAACACGCAAAAAAATTAAAACCAGCTTGTCAGTTCAAATCTCAAACATATTAAAAATATTCTTAAGGTGCAGTTGAGACAAAATAAAAATAATAAGATTCTTACAAAATTTATAAAATAAATAATTCAAATATAGTAATAAAATCATTTTATAAAATCAGAGTTTTTGCTATAATGCATTTTTTGTTTTAATTAATATTCAAAGTTGGTTTTATTTTTGGAGGTTATTACATATATTGTCTTATAAAAGCTGTTGTTCGGGTGTAACAGATAATACGAGAAAAAATTACGAATGAATATTTGCAAAGTTTGAGATTGCTATTAATATAAAGTTTTGCAAAATCAGGTTTGTACCTTAATGCAATAAAATATACTTTAAGGATGATCGTTCTATACCGAAAGAAATGATAACTTTTTTATTTTCGCTTTTTTGTTTTTCTTCAGGTTTCAACGCAAAAATATCTATAGGTTTAGATAATGACAATTATAATAGTATGGAGAAAAAGAAAAAAAAAAATGCTAATATTTGTATTCGCTACAATAAAATTCTACGTAATTTCTATTAGGTTTTTAATTTTAATATTTTTACACATGAGCAGGTTTACGCCAATCGTCTGAATTTCATCTGGCAACGCTGTTGTTGCTCTCTCTATCTCTCTTTCTCTCTCTCATTCGTCGTGCTGTTTCATGTTTCAGCTACTTGAATGCAACGTTTCACGATCTCCATTTGTTTGGTTACTCGAGTATTTATGTTTAGCCAGAAGAGAACTTGACTTGTCGAAAAATTGTTCTTCGTAAATGTTAGTAATTTAAATTTAACTATATTGTTATCACTAAAAACAAGTCACAGCTAATGATTAAAAAGCCAATTACTAATTTTTGTCACGGTCAAAAATCTTATAATTCGCGATAAATTAAGAAGAAAAAATCTATAGATTTTTAGGTATACCTTTATTTGAAAACTTTTTGACTTGGCGTTTTTTTTTGTTTAAGCTTATGTGTTAAAATTTTTCAACTTTGACATTAAATAACTAGTCATATATATTTTCACGGTTAAAAAATTTGGAACCTTTTATAAAATATTTGTAATTTTTTTATTTAAGGTTGTTTACTTGTTTCCATGTATGTATAATAGAAGTACTGGCAAATTTTATTTTTTTAGTGATTGTAATGCTTAAAAAAATTAATACATTTAAATTAAATTTTTTCCACCGTTAATTGCAAAAAATAATTAATTTTGAATTATTAAATTTTTTTCGCATCAAGTGATACACACAGACGTGAACACACACAAGCATATATTGTAGCAGTATACTACATTTGCTTGCCAGCACAGTGTTTATGCCTGTCTATTTAAACTCACACTACAATAAGACTCGATTTTCGCGGGGAAGAGGGGGCAGAAGCGTAACAAAATTTTAGCTATCCGAGCAGAAAAATAGTTATGATATACGGGGCCCTCAAGTATTGAATACGAGAATGCTCCTGAGAATCAACCTTAACTTGAGTTTAAAAAAAAATAATCATTTATTTATTTAGAGTATATTTTTTGAAATTTTCTACAAATTTTGAAAAATTTTAATTAAAGTTTACAAAATGAACACAAATCAGTGAATTACATCAATTAAATTCTGTAATTGTTTTTTTTTGTAATTTACTTTAACTTAAGAGTAAACGGAGATTTTCATCTGATATAATTTCAATTAACTTTGTTTATAAAATTAGACATTATTTTAACCAGAATTGTATAATAAAATTATTCAAGCATTCAATCAAATATTGAACAACAATGAATTTATTTAATCTCAGTTTTTTAAAAATTATTTCAATATGTACTTTAATAATATCAATATGCTAATTACAATATTTAATTTACAATAATAATGATAAAAATTTTTAAACATCATATATTGATGTAAACATATTTACTTTATTATTGCATCAATCGATTTGTCGTTTTTAAACTTATTTGATTAGATAAAATGACCATCAATTTAATCTAATCTGTACTTAAATATCTTGCTTTTTTGTAGATGAAAAAATAAAAACAACAAAAATCACATAAATAATGATAATAAATAAATGAATAAATAAATAAAAGAGAGGTGAGGGGTGATGAACTATACGTGAAGATTTTAAAAAAATTAAAATTTAAAAAAAGCAGTAAAAATACAAAAAAAAAAATTATCGTGTTTAAAAATCAGAAGGGACCTAGCCAGGTAGTCGTTTACAAGAAAAATTAACCTTGCAGATGATTATATCGACAAAAAAAAAAATTTATTATCAATTCGTATGCAGGACAGACTCCAACAAAATGATAATCAATGTGTTTTTCTTGTCTGTTTAAATTTAGACAGATTTAAATAAACAAGTAAATATTTTTTAATATATTGTTTTAAAAATATT
Organism: Lysiphlebus fabarum; assembly: GCA_011426435.1. NCBI lineage: Eukaryota > Metazoa > Arthropoda > Insecta > Hymenoptera > Braconidae > Lysiphlebus > Lysiphlebus fabarum. The sequence goes on from WSYQ01000117.1 coordinate 27,799, forward strand.
ATATTTATATTTTTTTTTATTCAATAGGGATCTTTTTTTTTATTTATTTGTTTTTCAGTCATGTTGGCCAGATGCGGGCTAAATAAAAATTTTCTCCAGCATTTTTGACGCTACAAAATTAAAAACTAATTTTTTTTTTTTTTTTCTATTAAAACCCCTATTGTGGCTTAAAAAATTTATGATTTTTCAACCAAAAATATAATACAAATTAATAAAATATTTAAACACAAGTAAATTGTTGTCTTATTTAAGTTTTTTTTTTTTTTTTTAAATCAACCATGTTGAAATAAAAAAAATAACTAAATTTTTATTTGGGATACACGAAGTTGCAGACAGAGAAAAAAAAGGAGCAATCTTCTTTTTTTCTATCCCTTGGTCCGTCTTTCATTCGTTTCGCTTTTTCTCCTTCATCATCATCATCCTTCTCTAAAGTAAGATCATCCCGTCTCTGAGTTTTACTGTAAAAGCATCATTCAACACAAAAAAAAAAAAAAAAATCCAAGAAAACTATAAGTTTTGTATGCCCCGCAGCGTTGCCATGCTGAGCGCCCCAACATCCCAAGTAAAATTTGACAAAAAAAAAAAAAAAAAAAAAAAAACATAATAGTTGAAATATACTTAATTGTTGTTAAACATTTGTTTTAAATGCAAGAAATAGGTGTGTTTAAAGCAAATTGATAAAAATGGACTAATTTTATTTGACCTCAACACGCTAACTTTAAAAAATGAAAATTCATTGCGAAAAATATATTTGAATGCATGTGTCATCATGATTTTTTTATCTCAATGTATTACGCAATTTAAAATATAGATATATTTATTGATTTGCTTGATCAACATAATGATATTTTATTTATATTTGTTGTTTGAATAAAAAAAATATTATTTACCTTTGTTTGAGTATCACAATTTGACGTTTTTTTTAATTTTTTAATATAAAAATAACAACACAAAAGTTTTATTATATTTTTTAATCACGTGAGATTACTAAAAAAGATACGCAACACATCAGCAACCGGTCACAAGAATAAATAATAATAATTAAAAAAAAATCACTTTTACTCTTATTTTGTTTATAAACTTATTAATAAAATTGTTTTATTAGTAAAACTTAATTTTCAATGCATACACTTACACATATACACAATGCACTTTTGAACAATGATTAATAATTGTTATTTAATGGTTAAATGCAAAAAAAATAAAATAAAATAAATAATATTTTTATTGTCCACAGTGCTGATGACGACCATGAATGAAACTGAAATCCGAGGCGATCGGCAAAGGCTGAGAATAAAACAGAATAAAAAATTTCGAGTAGGGATAAAAAAAAATATCAGCTTGTGAAATTGTGATTGGTAAAAAATCGGAGCCGGGAAACAATTTTATTGGTTTAAAAATTGAGAGAGTAGGAAAAAAACAGTACTACCAAAGTTGTAAAATAAATTTTTTTTTTTTTTTTAAAATAAATAAAAAAATATATAAAATAATAAATAAATAAATAATTTAATTTTTAAATAAATTTTTTAGATTAAAAAATAATAATAATTAAACTGTGAAATTATTAATCATAAGGTTATTTATTAAATATTAGAAATAAAAAATACAAAAACAACATATAGGTTATAAATTATTAACAAAATTTTATTGACTGATTTGCATTGATGACTTTAATATTTCTTTTACATGACTTGGTGTTTTAACTCTTTTTCTTTTTCTAATTTTTCCTGAACTACTTGATTCAATTTTATTATTATTAATTTTATTTTTATTATTTTTTTTCTTCAAACAACTTAATGGATTTGGACCTTTTTGTTTACGTTTTTTAATAGGTTTAACTGATGTTGATTCAACTAAACCACTTTTTTCTTTTAAAGTGTCCAACGTTTTTTGTTGTTCAGCAGTTATTCCAAGACCCTTAATTAAATTTTGAGCAGCTATTTTATTTGCATTAGATGGTGCTTCAAGTGTTGGTGTAGGTCCATGAAGATATATTATAGGAACACCTGGTATTTCACGTAGTTCATCTTGGAGTTTTCTATCTTGTGTAGCAACTATATATCTAAATAATAAATAATAATAAAATCATTATGTTAAAAATTAATATTGTATTTATTGATTTAAAAAAATAAAAAATAATTTACCTCGATAAATTAGCATCGCCAATCATTGATTTAATACACTCTGAACCATTTATTGGATTTTTTTCATGAGGACATTTTTGAATTGGAAATTTTTTAGTAATCAACATTGCACCAGTGACTTTTTTTCCTAATTTTGCTGTTTCAATTACGATACATGGTGTTGTTAATATTTCTGTTTTTGCTAGTAAATATTTTGGTATTTGATCTTGTATATTAAAGCGATTCTAATAAAAATAATAATAATTAGTTTTTTTATTATTAAAATAACACGTGGAATTTTTATTTAATTTTTTATTTACCTCAACTGCTGCATGACAAAATGTTCCATCAACAAGCATTTGATATGGTTCATGAAATTTAAATGCATTTTGAAAAAATGACAAAGTTTTCTGAACTTTTTTTGTTCTTGATATCTTCATTGTATTTAATTACGTATTTTATTTATTTATTATTTTTTTTTTGACAATCCCAAGTGCAGAGTGCAATACAAGTGCAATTTAGAACATGTGATGTTGGAATAACCCAGAATAACCATTTTTCTCCTCATGTTGGTACACTTGCTACTACAACATTGTACAAAACAAAGTTAAATTAAAAAAACGAAAAAAAAAAAAAAAAAAAAACAATAACTTTATTATTATTATTGATTATTATTATTTATAAAAATAAAATTTGTTTTTTTAAAGCATTATTAATATCATAAAAAAATGAATTATTATTATTTTTATAAATTTTGTATTTTTTTTTCAATTGTTGTTGACTAGTGTAGTCATCACTTGTCAGCCATATTTAATCATTACCATTACTACTATTATTGTATTTATGTTACATAGATATGTACATATAACAATTTCATACAGCTGATATAAAAGTCAAAGTAATTTTCAATTTATCGGTAAGTAATAATAATAATCATTATTAAATACAATAAATTATGTGAATTATTTATTTATAATAAATAAATAATTTTACAAGTTTTGTTAAGTAATTTTTTTGTTAATTATTATTCCAAATAAACTTGAAAATAATTGATTAAAAAAATTATTTCTATAACCTCAAATTGTTATTATATAATATGAAAAATAAAAATTTGTATTTAATTTTATTTTCTTAAAATTATTACAGATATCATAATGTTTAGTCCACGTGTCTACAATGAATTACCAAAAATTGCAAAACGTAGTTTTGGAATAATGGTACCAGCTATGCAAAAAGTATCTGATCCAATTCAACAACTTTTCTTGGACAAAATTCGTGAATACAAGTCAAAAAGCTCGTAAGAAAATTGACAAACTTTCTAAAGTTAATAATTATATATCTATGGATAAATAATAATTCAAATTTTTTTTTTTTTTTTAAAGTGGTGGTAAAATGGTTGACCCAACACCAGAAACTCAAAAACAATTGAAAGCTGAACTTGACAGAGTAGCTGCCCAATACGGTGGTGGTCCAGGTGTTGACATGACTAAATTCCCAACATTTAAATTTGAAGGTAAATAATTGTTGAAAAAAAAAAAAATTTATCTAAAAAAGATTATTTAATTAAATTATTTTTATTTTTTCTAGATCCAAAAGTTGAGGTCAATATAATATCCAAGTAAAGAATAAAATTTATTGTTAATTAAGAAAATAAAAAAATAAAAAGTTGTAGAATTATCATGGAAAAATAAAACAATATGGAAAAATAATTGAAATATTAAAATTTGAGAAAAAGCATTTTATTTACATATAAAAAAATAAATACATAACAATTATAGCATGGTACAATTAATAAGATCAGCAAGACGATTCATTTGACATTTTTTTGATACTGCTTGTAATATTTTGATAGTTTTTAACATGTCATCTTTAGACATTGTAAGTTTAAATTCACCAGCACAGGTGCAATTACTCATAATATTTTCTCGTTTAACTTCACCACATTTTTTACATCTTACATCTTGTAATAAATAAGCCATACTTTTTCTATTTAACATGTCAATTAGTAACATTTCAATTTCGTTATTATCATAACTTGTTTCACAACCAGGACAAAACCAAATGTGAATTCCCCCAATAATTGTTTGATTAATATCCTTGCAAAGATCAATATCACGTGTATGATTACATGCTTTACAAATAATTTCAGGAATAATAAAAGATATACATGGATCACTCCATTCACATTTTGAACTAAAACAACCAATATTTATGATTCTTAAAAGATTTTTTTTTAATTCATAAACCTCATTTTCAACTTCTTTATCTAAAGATAATACTTTACATATTGATTTAATAAATTCTAATGCTGGTATAATTTTCATACTATCTCCACCAGAAAAATTTAAATTTGGACATTCTTCAATTGTTAATAATGTTTCTGGATGTTTTTTATGTATTCTTTCAACAATTTTTAATAATTTTAAAGTAAGTTCACCAGATATTAAACTTTTTACATACTCAGCAGTATTTTCAAGTGATCCAAGACCATTTTGAGATCCAATTTTTTGTGATAAAAAACTTTGTCTTCGTCTTTTTGGTTTAGGTGTACCATAAAGTGGATCAATGTCATTCATAACTTCTTTAATTGCTTCAATATAACCACCAATAACTTTTTCAAAATGATCATGACACGATGGATTTTTTGATAATATTTCAGCTAAATTCCAATTCATTGTAACTGGTACTTCATCATCATTATCTTCATCTTCATCTTCATCTTGATCATTTATTTCTTGATTTGTTTGCTCAATTTGACCTATAACACCAGCAAAATTTGATTGATCTAACCACAATAAAAATTCCCATGATTTTAATAATGATATTCCAATACCATGTAAAAGTTCTTTATCACAAATTGTTTTTAATACAAATTTTGTATATTCAAGTGCTTCATTTATTTTTCTTTTTTTTGTACAAATAAGTATTCTATTAAAATCAGCAAATACAATAATAGATCCAAGTCTTTTAAATTCAGCAATTAATTGAACAAATAATTTTTTCATATAACTATGAAGAGTACGACGAAGTGCAGGATCATAAAGTAATGAATTTGGTGATCTAAGCCATCTATAAAAATGAATAAGTTGTTCATCAGCAAATATATTTTTATATTTTACAACTGCTTGTAGCCATTGGCTAACTGTTTGTTTTAATACACCAAATGCTTTTGAACATAGAGCTGTTTCATCATAAGATGGTAAAGCAATATTACCTTCACCAGTTGCAATATCTTGAAGACTAGCTTGTGGTTGATTATGATAAGCAACAAAACTACTAGTTCCATCAATATTATTAACTTTTTGTGATTGTAAAAGAGCTGTTATTGCTAAACTCTCAATTTCCAATTCAATACAAACATTTGAATATGCACCAGATTTATTAGTAACACATCCAGATGCTTCTTCAAATTCTGTTAATAATCTGTTATCATCATCTTCACTACCACCAAGATCTGGTCTTTCAGTTTGTGAACACCAAGTAACAAAATTATGACTTTGTAAATTTCTAGCATAAAAAAGATCAGCTGAAAATAAAGTTGAATCAGCTGGTATATTACCAATTGGTGATGAAAAAAATTTTGCTTGTTCAATTTTTAAATTTAATATATCATTAATTTTTAAAAAATGTTTAATCATTGATTTTGCACCAATTTTTTGCCATTCTAATGTACTAAATAATTTATCTGATTCTTGTATATTTGTATTTATAACAGGATATTCAACAAGACCAGGTAATTCAGTCAATAAATTTGTCATTTCCATTGATGATTGAAGCACAATAAAAGTTGCACCTTTCATTTCATTTTTATAAGATTTTAATGCTGTTTGTAAATGTTTATTAACTGATTTTTGACTTGTTTCAACTCTAACTTCAAAATTTAATTCATCAATAATTTCAATATTTGGATTTTCATCTCTTATTAATGATTTTTCTGTATTATATAGTGTTGACATATTTGGCATTTGATTTGTTCTAACTGAATCAACTACATAAATATGAGCTTTTTTACTAGGACCTAAAAATAATCCCCACATACTTCTTTGTTTATTAGATGACCAATGATGATATAAATAAATATATTTAAATGAATGTTTATCTCTGAGATATATATTATTTGTTTCTTTGATAACAAGTTGATGTAAATGAAATGTATCTGAACCATCAGCCATTGTTTTTGCTGTTCGTGGATCAACAGTACAAACACAACCAAGATTTAAAATTGCACGAAACATAAGAGGCATTTGTGTTTCGTAAATTCCTTCATTCTCTGGATTTGTAACATCTTCCATTAAATTATCACTGTGTTTTAAATAAAGATCTTCTGGAACAGTGTACTGATAAAGATGATAAACAGTTCGAGATCTTGGTAAAATTTTTGAACATTTAGACCAAAGTTCATTGGCTTTTGGAGCATCTCTTTCTTTTTTTGTATTTAAATAAAATATTCTTGGTACAATTAAACGAATTTGATTTAATTCATTATCAATAAGTACCCAAAGACGAAACATACCTGGTTCAGATGTTTCAGATATTTGTATTATTTGCCATGGTGATTCCAATAATTTTCTTTGATTACGTCGAAAAAATCCAGTAATTGTTGATGGTTCAGCGTGTCTAATAAGACCCCTAGGAACTTCCATATCATTTTGTGCCATTCTAGCTCGTTTACGGAGTCTTTGATTTCTTTGTTGAGCTTGAAATGCCCATTTTTTTTTATGAAATTCCAACCAAGCTATTCGTTCTTCTTTTGTAGATCCTTGAGATGGTGGAGAACCCAATACTTCTTTCCAACTTTTACTTAAATCATTGTCTTCATCATGATTAACACGCTTACGTTTCGTAACAACAGGAATTGGTCTATTGATAGCTGATGAACCCCCAGCAGAATCTTCAATATCTAAAATTTCTTGATTTTGATTATTATCATTATTTTCTTGGTTTGTTTGTCTTTGTTGAAAGCTAAATAAATCTGTAATTTTACGTTGTTTATTTGTATTATTTTTTTCTAAAAGTCGCTTGTGTAACCAGTCTGGATGTTTAACTCTTGGAACTGGATTTGCAACACCTTGCATTGCTGCTGGTATTGTTATAATTTTTTGAATTGTACTACTAAGTCGCTCAATATAATAATTCCAATCAAGAACTTGTCTTATATCAAAATCTTCTAAACCAGGTTCTTTAAGCCATTTACGCAAATAATATCCTTTAACATTATCTTCAGATTGAAATATTGCAAGTGGAATTGCACGCTCAGCAACAGGTGCACCATGTGGTTTTTTTGATATAATAAATTTACATGCTAAACCAGCATCTTTAAGCATTTGTCCACCTAAAAATTCAGCAAGTCTTTTGGCTGTTGATATTGATGTTGATTTTTGAGATCCATAATCTTCTAATTTTTTTGACATTGATTTATTTTCTGATATAAGCTCAAAAAGTTCAGCATCTGGTATATCAGTACCTTTACTGTATAATACATCTAGCCAATAATCAGCAACTTTAGCAACAGATTGATAACACTCTTCTAATGTTTTACCTTTTAAAAATGAATCAAATACAGAAGATTGAAAAATTTTAATTAATTGTAATTCACCACGTCGTTTAACTTCAAAACCTTTAAGTTCAGCAAGTGTACCATCAAAATTAAAAACAGCATAACGTTTTTTCAATTTTTTACCTTCTTCTTTAGATGATGGTAATACCATACCAAGATATGGACCATCAACTTCAAAAAAAATTGAATTTTCTTGTCGTATTTCATATATTCCTTCTACTGGATCAACAAGTTCATGATATTGTGAATTTGTAAATTGATCTTTAACCATAAAATTTAAAACAGCATTTGGATATGATATTGTTACTTTTGATTTTTTTTGATGATTTGTATTAATAATATAGTTATCAGGAAATGATGCAGGTAAAATACACCAAATTCCATCTGTATCAAGTTCAAGTGGTCGACCAATTTTTTCAACAATTTCACGAGCTTTCATAATAATATGAGCTCCAGTAAGACAAACAATTCCACCCATTTCCATACTAAACCAACGTGATCCTCGTCTCATAACGTATCCATAAAATGAATTTAAAATACATTTGTGAGCAAGCTGAAGTGAATCATATAAAATTTCACGATTTTTAGCTGATTTTATTTCACCTGCATCATTTTTTGCTATTGCAGCAGCAACTTGTTGTTTTGCAACTTTTGTTAATCCTTTATATTCATATCTACGATCTCTAAATGCTCTGACAGTATCAACATAAAATGAATTTTCTTTTTGACATATTGTTTGTAGACGTTCTTCAATTCTTTGAACTTTTGTTTTTTTATATGCTTTTTTACAATAATCAGTTAATCGTTTTTTTTGAAAATCTGCCTGTTCTTGTTTTGATAATGCATGAAATGCACGTCGTGGTCCACCTGGAAATTGAGGAGGAAATTTTTCAGTTTCAAGCTGCTGTTGTACTCTCTGATATTCACCAAGACTAGCTGATAAATAATCACCACGCCATTGCCAAGACATGGTTCTTTTACATTTTGCATTACTTGTGTTAAAATCACATGCAGCACAAACTGTCTCATCAACCATTGCTGAAGGTTGAAGTCGATTTGTTAAAATAATATTAGGATACATAGCACCTACATCAAGATGATAAATTCTTGGATGTTCAAGTCGTAATGGTTCTTTTTTTAAATCACTCAACTTTTGTTTAATTGCATCAACAATTTCATCAAAATTTGTTACTAAATCAAGATCTAATTTTTCTTCTTCTTGTATAGTGTGTCTTAAAGTTCTAGGTACACTTTCAATGAGTTCATCAAGTGCAGTTGTATCAAGTTTAAAACGATACGGTATATCAGCACGAAATACACCAGATTCAAGTGCTTCAACATGACCACCAACATAAGTTTCAGCATCAAGTAAATGTCCATCACTTGTTAATTTATTTAATTCAGCTTCTTGCTTGTTTGGAAATATAATATTTGCTCTAAATGCTTCAACCATTAGTAAAGTTTCACAAAGTGTACCAGAACCTTTTCGCAAAACTTCATCCGGTTCCATTGGAATAATTGTACAAAGTGCAAATATAAATGGATGAACATATTTTTGATATAAATAATAAGTTGCAACTGCATCAGAAACTGAATAATTAGCTAAAGTAACTGGATCCTCAGCAGCAAGTCGACACATTTCTTCAGGTTCTACTTCAACTGGATTATATCGAAGCTTGGCTTTAGTTACAGCTTTAAGACCTTGAGATCCAACTGGAAGATATGAATCTCTTCTAACCCAACTCAAAGCATCCATATGAATTGCTGGACGACTAAAATATACATCTTCACGATTCTTTGACCAACCAATCAATTCTTTCATATTCATACCATGAATAGCAGCTCTTGTTTCCACAAATGGCCAATCAAAAAAATCTCCATTGTAAGTAACAAAAATATGAGGACGAACATCTAAAATATGATCAAAAAATTTACGAATTGTTGCTTTTTCATCAGCTTCATTAAAAACTGTAAATAATCCTTCCATTTCTGGTTTAGGTGTATACTCAAAACTTTCGATATCTTGAGATATTATTTCACGATTTGTTATTAGAAAACCCTGGCCATCAATCATGTAAGATATCATCATGATTTGATCAGAATTAGCATCAGGAAATTTAAGAGGTAATTTTGTCGTTTCAATATCATAAGCTAAAACAATTGGTTCAATTGGTTCAATCAAATCTTCACGACGAACTATACTTGGTGGTTCAGTACCACGATACTTGACAGAATACCATGTACCAACAAATATATTAAGATCAATTGATGCTCTAACATGATGCTGTACGTCAAATTCTCTAATATCTATAATGTTTTCCATATGATCAATGTTAGTTTTTATTAAAGCATCTTCTTTATCTGTTTGAAATGTACTTGTTAATAATTCTGAATAATGAGTACGACTTTTTGCACGTTCTTGATTTAATTTGACAGCTCTTTTTATATCCATTCGTACTTTTTGCATATCAGCTTGATTTGCAAATGATAATTTTAAGTACTTTTGTTGAAGCCCAATCAAATGATTTGGTAAGTCTAGATCTTCTTTTTTAATACATTCAACTTTAACAAGTGTATTAGTATATTTTTTTGATAGATATGTTGATACTTCTGGTTCACAATTTTGTGTACATTTTATATAAAAATAGGGATAATATGGCATTGTTACTTTAAATCTTGTACAGTCTTCTTCAAGGAAGTAATAATCAATGCCACTTATGATTCTTTTGTCTTCCTCAGCAATTTCAGAAGCATGCATGTTGATGAGATATCCAACACGTTCTCTGACATCAGTAAGACGCTCAAAACCGTATAAACTGTCAATTCTGATGTTATCTTTTGCTTGTTCCAGGCGCCCTTCTGCTGTGTTTTCCCTATTTTAAAAAATAAAAAAATAACATTACTAATCAATTCTTGCTGAATTTAATTACAATTATTATTGATAATGATAATTTTACCTTGATACATTTTTGTAGTTATTTCTTTTGCCTTCGGGCTGTTTCGACAGCTTGCCAGAATTTCTTAAAGGGAACATTATGTATATAACCTTCTTTTATTAGAAAAAATATAGATATAAACTAGCTAATATCGTTATTAAAATGTTGTTTTTACATATTTAACAAATAAAAATAATTATTTTATTCAACAATGGTAGTGAGATACTTTAATTGCTTTTTATATGTAAATTATTTAGTGTATGTAACTCATTAACTATAACTTCATAATGATAACAAAAAAAAAAACAAATAAACATGTTTTTAGCGCCAATTTGACATTCAGCATGGACGACGACTTAAAAAAAAAAAATTGTTGCCTTTATATATACATATCATGGAGGTGCATGGAGGTATATACACCTTCATGATAGATATATACTCAGTATCAGGGTTGTTAATGTATAAAACATCCTTAGTTTTATCCATTTGTATAAAACGTCGCCATCTAGTGCCAGCCAAATATTTGCCGCCATAAAATCTCTGTCTAGTGACAATTAAATAAATTATTAAATTATTAAATTATTAAATAAATTAAACAATTAATATCAAATTTTTAGGGTTTTTTATTTTTTACAGTTTCACCAGTTGTACTGATAAAATTTGGCCGCTCCATCCTCAAGCCGATCTATCTATGACCTAAGAGTATAAACAAAAGCAATTATATATAATAAATAAAATTAACAATTGCATAGTAGCTTCAATAATCCATCGATTTCAAAAATTTTTTTTTTGTTTCAAAAAGGCAAGTACATACAATTATATGATCAGAAAAAAAAAAATTTTTATATGAAAAATAATAATAATAATAATAAAACACAATTTTTAAACAAAAAATAAAAAAATATAAATTTAAACTGTTTGAACAATGTATTCCACATTTAAAACATTTACACTGCTTGCTTTTGCAGTGACTTTTTGGGTTAACCCGTAATTGGGTTTGGTTGTTATAAACAATAACATTACGCTATATTTTGTGTTTACATGAAAATATTAAAGATGCTATTTTGAAAACCTGCCTTAAATTTCCTGCCCCTTACCCCGCTGCCGGCACATGTATAATATTTTCAAGAAGACTAGAGGTTTCTAGTCTTCTTGGTGTGGACACACTGCTTAACGGAACTTAAAGTATTTTACAGTATTTTAAAGTATCTTACTGTATATAGTAAGAAACCTTTACAATGGACTAGTTACCCATCTGCAATATACACTGTAATTGTATGTACACTGTTGTACACCATATTGCACCATATTATACACACCCGGATTTTATGAGCAATATCGTGATATTTTTTTGGCGGGTACGATCACATACAACTATTGTTTGACAATTTATTAAATACAAAAAATTATTACATAAATCGACAATAATCATATAGATATTACCAATAATAATTACAAATGGGTGACAAAGACGGTGGTAAGTTAAATTAACTTTCAAACTATCAATTATGAATAATAATAAAGAAATGTTGCTTGATGCTTTTCATCGTAAAAACGTCATTAAACCGTTGTTTAAATTAAGCTTACCCAATAATACATGAATAATAATATTACATTTAATTGTTTGTCAAAATCATATTTAACTAATCCAATTGATTAAGTATGACTAATTTTCATTTAGCGTCTAGCTACGTAACCTCAAAATGTGTAATTCTCTTATTATAAAATTGATAAAAATTTATAATTAATTGTAAAAAAAATTTTATTTGATTAATAAATTAAAGAATTTTTCATTTAAAGTATCAATTGCAGAGACATTTGATGATGCTGTTGAGGAGCGTGTAATTAATGAAGAGTACAAAATATGGAAGAAAAATACACCATTTTTGTACGACTTGGTGATGACCCATGCATTGGAATGGCCATCATTAACAGCTCAATGGCTTCCTGATGTCACTCGTCCAGAGGGTAAAGATTATTCTGTTCATCGTTTGATCCTAGGTACACATACATCAGATGAACAAAATCATTTGTTAATTGCCAGTGTACAATTGCCAAATGAAGATGCCCAATTTGATGCATCTCATTATGACAATGAAAAAGGTGAATTTGGTGGTTTTGGATCAGTCAGTGGAAAAATTGAAATTGAAATAAAAATAAATCATGAAGGTGAAGTTAATCGTGCTCGCTATATGCCACAAAATCCATGTGTCATTGCAACCAAAACACCATCAAGTGATGTACTTGTATTTGATTATACAAAACATCCAAGCAAACCTGATCCAAATGGTGAATGTCATCCAGATTTACGTTTACGTGGACATCAAAAAGAGGGCTATGGTTTATCATGGAATCCTAATTTAAATGGTTATTTGTTAAGTGCATCTGATGATCATACTATTTGTTTGTGGGACATCAATGCAACACCAAAAGAAAATCGTGTTATTGATGCAAAAACTATATTTACTGGTCATACTGCCGTTGTTGAAGATGTTGCTTGGCATTTATTACACGAGTCACTTTTTGGCTCTGTTGCTGATGATCAAAAACTTATGATTTGGGATACAAGATGCAACAATACCAGCAAACCAAGTCATACTGTTGATGCACATACTGCTGAAGTCAATTGTTTAAGTTTTAATCCATACTCAGAATTTATTTTAGCAACTGGTAGTGCTGATAAAACAGTTGCTCTTTGGGATCTTAGAAATTTGAAATTAAAGTTACACTCATTTGAGTCGCACAAAGATGAAATTTTCCAAGTTCAATGGTCACCCCATAACGAAACAATTCTTGCTAGCAGTGGAACTGACAGACGTCTTCATGTTTGGGATCTCAGTAAAATTGGAGAAGAACAATCTGGAGAAGATGCTGAAGATGGTCCACCAGAATTATTGGTAAAATATTGATTTATAAATTTTATTTTTTTTTATTTTTTCAAACATTATTTTATTTATTATTTTTGTATAGTTTATTCATGGAGGACACACTGCTAAAATCAGTGATTTTTCTTGGAATCCAAATGAACCATGGGTTATTTGTTCAGTATCTGAAGATAACATTATGCAAGTTTGGCAAATGGCTGAAAATATTTACAATGACGAGGAACCTGATACACCAGCCAGTGAACTCGAAGCAGGAGCATCATAAATCACTTGAAATTTTTTTTCTTTTTTTTTTTCTACTTCTACTTAGTTGATAAGCCAAAATAATAATCATAATTTAATCGAGTGATTTGATATTCCAATAATAATAATAAAAATATTAATAATAAGTTCCCATTTTTGTAAAAGATAAAAAAAAAGTATAAAAACAAACAAAAAAAAAAAAGTTGTGTATTGAAATAAAATACTAGTTCATTTGGCACACAAAAAAAAAGGCAAAACTTTATTCGAAAAATTTTTTGTTAATTATTTAGCACCGTCAAGACAAAGGTCTTTTCTACCCACTTAATACAATCAATAGTAATTAATAAATAAAATCAATTAGATATGTATTTTTGACTTTTTTTAAAGACACATAGTTCCATTTTTAATAAGCAGTGATCGGAATATCATTTAATAATCATTGGCAGTATTTTTTTTCCACCATATAATCACTGTAAATATAAAAATAATTATAATTAATAAATAATTATAATTTTAAAAGAATTAATTAATAATCAATTACCAAGGGATTCATTCTAATAAGCCAGTTCTCTATTTGCACAGTTAGACCTAATTGATTCCATGAAAAAAAAAAAAAAAACAAAAAATTATATTTTATTACTTGTCAAGATTAATTTGTTTTTTTAAAATGTAAATTAAAAACAATAATAATTTTTTAAAAAAATATACCTTGAGCTATTGTGTCGTTTAACACCTTCCAAGAGTCCGACAATTGATGGTGTTACAATTGGTGCAAACATCTTGATTAAAAACATAAAAAAAAAAAAACAATTAAAAAATTAAATTTTAAAATATAATTTATTGATAACAAAAAAAAAAAAAGCATATAAGTTTATTTTTTCATAACATGAGCCTTTTTTTTTTGTTATCAATGTTACCGAATAATAATAATTTAAATAAACAAACTGTCGCTGGCGCATGTCGCATTTCGCGCAGATCGATATTTCTAAAAAGATCATGAATCAGCAACTCTTCAATGCTTGGATAATATCCTGGCTGATTAAATATAAGTTTCATTAAATCGGCGACCTATAATAATAATTTTTGAATATTATTAATTAAAATTTCTTTTAAAATAATATTTGTTTACCAATGGGTATTTATCTAAATCAGCCATATGAACTGGTGATGGTTGAAACGAGCAAAGTTCATATCCAGTACACATTTCGAAAAGCATATAACCTGAATAAAATTAAACAACTTAAGTATATGCATAAATAGTGATAATAAAAAAAAGATAGTATTATTAAAAAATAATAATTTACCAAAACAAATACAATCGATTGAGTTTTTTGGTACATATTTTGATGTTATAATTGAATGAATTCTACTAGTGAATCCAAAAAGTGAATTTTCAAGACCAGCAATTCTTGCAACACCATTTTGAATTAAAACATTGCCTGAATGAAGATGTGTTACTGTTGGAAAACCTCGTTCACGTAAAAATATTAATGCTTCAAGTATTTGACGACCAAGACGTTGAATTTGATGTAAAGCAAGACCGTTACCTCTTGAAGCATACTTAACACCCCAATCAGCATTCCAACAATTTCTTTCAATTCCATAAATTAAATCTTTGAGACTACCTTGATTGATTGGTTGAACCATAATAATATATTTGTTTGACTCAAAATCAATGAATTCAGAATCAAAAACTGGACAAACATATGGATGTTGAAGTGCCAGAAATAGTTTATTTAATATTTCTCGAGTGGACGGAGTTACAATTACTGGACAAAAACGATTCAATGGTACCATTGTTAAAACTCGATCAGTTTTTAACAATTCGTCACGAACAGCGAACCAATTTTTATCAATTCTTGAACCTACATTAACAGTGAAAATTAAAATACTGTTATTATTTTAAAATTTATTTATTTTTTATTATCTTACCAAGTGGTGATAATTGTTTGATGACACTATAGCGATCAGATCGTTTAGTATAAATTTCACAAATTACTAATGCTCGTGTTTTTCTTCGTATTTCCAGTTCCATACATTCTCCAGAATCATTTTTAATACTGGCACTTTGGCCCAATGATTCATACTGGTTTTTACCATTTCTAAATAATGGAAAATATAATTTTAAAAAAGTTATCAAATTATATACCATTTTTTTATATTTTTTTTTGTAGTATACTAAATAGTTGTTGCGATGTTATTGACAAAATTGACAGAAACTTAATCCTGTTTTAGTTTTAACAGTAAAAAGGCTTCTGATCCAATAAATATTTTTTTTTATTTTCAACAAATTATTACTAACGTAATCAGAATGATTTAATTATTACTTTTCAATATTTAATAATAATCAAAATAATAATATAGTTGAATAATCAAATATTGTTAAAAATATTACTACAATATTAAAAAAAAAATTAAAAACAAAAAATGTTTTTTTCAAGTATTTGAAGAAAAAAACTTACTTGATATCATTGTCTCGATTAGCCTTAGCAACAGAGACCCGATTAAATAAAATTTTAGCAAGACTATCAATTTTATTTGTCAGCTGAAAACCATCATCATTGTCATCAGTACTTTCAATACTAGCACTTCGATTACGTCGTGTAACTGCATTTGTTGAACGTGCAGTTACCATTGCATCTGAATCAAATTCAGTTGCACTTCTTGTACGTCTACTTATTGGACGACGTTTACGTCTTGAACGTGGACGTTCTTGATAAAATCTGTCATGACCAGTTACATCAGACACACGACGACGTGGACTATCACCTTCTTCTTTTTTATTTAATGTTTGATATAAGTTGAACATTTTCCATGCCTGAAAATTTACAAAAAAAATTAATAACAAGCTTTAAAAATTTAACGAAACAAAAAAAAAAACTTGATAATTTTTAAATCATTAAAATTTTAACAGAAATATTTTTTTTATAAACTTACGGGTTTTAAATTTAAAATAATAAATATGTAATTGTAGTGGAGACCTATCTCGACAAGTTGGGGTTGTTAACTAAGATCAGTGAGCTGAAAAGAACACCTGGTAACCACCCCAACATGACACAGTTATAAACTTTTCGGTTTTGTAGCTGCGCGATGACATTATAGGACAATGACACAGAGACCAACTGAAGGAGGTCACGGGTCATGGGTCAAAATTTAATTAATCAACAACAAAACAATTACAAAAAAAATAATTTATTACTATTACTTTGTTTTACATTAATAATAATAATCATTTGTTAAAATAATTAAAAATAAATTATTTTAGTTTTTTATTTGAAATTTCATTTAGAAAACGTATAAATAATTTAAGAATAATAATTATAATCATCATTTGATGAAATAATTAAACGTATAACTTTTTTTTTTTTGATAATTAATTTAAAAAACATATTAAATAAATAAAGATAAAGATAATTTCAATATTTTCAACCACTAGACATTTAATTCACTAACAAAACAACAAAAGAATTTATCTTTTTTACGAACAAATTTTTTTTTTTTTTCTTATTTCTTAATTTCTAAGTTGTCATTCCAAATGGCATTGTAGTTTGCTACACTGGTAAAAACTCAGTCAGGGTTTCATAAGCTTATATCGACTATTTAGCCGATTATCACAAAAACTAAGGTTTTTTTTTCTTTTTTGTTATTATTTAAAAATGTAAAAGAAACTTGAGAAGAGCAGGTGCTCAAATCTATTGATCTTTGTTAATGAAGACAAAGACAAAAGATTATTATTTTATGAGTGATTAATCATCACTTTGGTCACCGCCTTCAGTAACTAATCTGTACTGGGCTGGCCAAGAATCCGCTGGACGATTATGAACCTATAAAAAACAAAAAAAATAAAAATGATTTGAAAATGTAAACAATTGGTTAGATGAATTATTATTTACCATTGCAACAAACTCAAGAACTTGGCCAGTGTTAATTTCTAACAGAGCTCTTGATCCCCATTTAAATTCTTCAATAGGTGGTTCAGTATTAGGAACTTTGGTTTTGAGCAAATACAATTGTTGTGTAAATTTCTAAAAGAAAAGCAAAAACAATTTCATGTTAAAGTTAATTACAATTTGATATGAAGATTAGATAAAATAAACAAAACTTACGTTGTTGATCAAATCAAGTATGTTACCAAAATACTCATGTCTACGGTTATGAGGAATTCCCATTTCTCGAAGAAAAGCAATCAAATCATCTATAAAAATAAAATTACAATTTATTTGTTGAATGTTTCATTAATCCAAATTTAATAATCAATTAAATATGTAACTTACGACCAGTACAACTGCCACCAGCCATAAATATATGAGCCAAGCATAAAAATAATAAAACAGTTTCGCCTCGTTCACTATCAGGATAAATTAATCCTGGATTGTGATTATTATTAAGTAGTATTAGTTTCCCAGAACCAGTATCAACAAGTGTCATTCCAAAAATTGTGTTAAGTTTAGTTCTAACTTTTCCCATAACTGATTTGTAATGAGATACATGATCTGATAGAGCTTGTTTTTTAATGTTGGTTGATGTCAATGGAATTTTTAAACGATCTACTGCAAGAATATAGCGAATAACAATGCCAGCAAGAGCATCCAGTTCTTCATCAGGTAGATTTACTGCTGATTGAGATGCCATGACATTGTCTTGACGAGGACGTTGAGATGCACGTTGACCTCTTCGTGGCTGAGATGGACTCGGCATATCAGACTCATCAAGTTCCATTGGTATATTATTTCGTCGACTTTTTCTTTGTGATCTTTGTGACATGATTTTTTATCTTAAAATATGATAATTGATATTATATAATCGTGTTAAAAAGAAAAAAAGGAACGAAAATCTGATAAATTGTAGGTATAATAATGTCGTCGTTTGTCTTTTGTTACAAAATTATTTATTAATTTAAGATAATATTAATTAATATAACCTTTGGTGCTTTCAATTTAGAAAGGTGACAACTGCGTTTTGTTTATTAATTTGAAATATGGTACACAATTTTTTTAAAGTTTAATGAATTGTTCTAAATGTAAAACTGAATGACTGTATTTGACTTGATCTCAACAATCAACAAATTACATATGTAAACATGTTAAAACATGTAAACTTACGAGCTCGACAAGATTGGACAAGATTATCTATAAAAGCGCGCGCTTTGAGAGTATTATGGTTTTTTTCTTGGGCGGGGCTTTTAACCAGTGTTGGGCTTTTCAAGATTTTTGTATATAATACGCATTATTTATGTATAATACGCGTATAATATCGGATCAGTGCTGGGTAGGTATGATACTGGGTAGCTATTCTTGACTCGATTATCCCACCTACACGGGATAACATGAAAACGCCTGAAAATGATTTAGTCGTTTGATGTAAACCATTGAAAAGGATACAAATTAAGCTAAAATTTTCATGTTTTGCGACAAAAAAGTTATCCCAGTCGCTCGGGATAACTTGCGGATAATCGAGTCAAGAATAGCTATCCTGGTGTATCATACAGTGTATCATACATCTCCGGTTTTAAACGTCGTGTATCATACATTCACAGGGTCTCTATATTTCACTTTTTAAACTATTTTACTTATTTATTGATGTCATAATGCGCGCCTAAAACAATGTGTGAACATCATATTTATTTATTTATTTATAATTTATTCAATTTTTAATTGAAAGATTAATAATACAGCTAAAATTATCTATTTAATTTATAATCATCTTTTTATGCTATAATTTGATTATCATTGAAATTTTTTCGTACTTTAAAAATTTTTTTTTTAATATTTACGTATTCACGGTAAAGAAAAAAAAAACATTTTCGACAATTGCGTATTTGTATAGATGAAAATAATAAAGCTTCAAAAAATTATTACTATTATAAACTATTTTGTCGCAAAACATGAAAATTCAACCTGAATTTGTATCCTTTTCAATGGTTTACATCAAACGACTAAATCACTTTCAGCGTGACATATCTATGTTCTGAATCTATGTTACAATTAATTTTTTTTTCTATTTAGAAAATAATTAAAAAAAAACGTGCATGATTCCCTTAGAAAATAATAAAAAAATAGTTACTAAATTATGTTGACAACAATTTGGCTGTCAATATAACTTCCAGTTTTATTAAAGAATCGAAAAAAAAATTAGAATTTACTTGACATATTTAATTAACCAACATATATTAGTAATTAAAATTGCACCTGTGTTATACAAAAAGTAAACATATACAGACTATTAGATTAAAGTGAATAAGAACATTTTGTTTCTTTTCTCTGTCTACGTGCACGGCCGACGCCAGCACTGCAGTTGGCAGTTTTTGGAATTGATCTGCTCCGAAATGGCAGCCTCAGCAGGGTAGCTATTCTTGACTCGATTATCCGCAAGTTATCCCGAGCGACTGGGATAACTTTTTTGTCGCAAAACATGAAAATTTTAGCTTAATTTGTATCCTTCCCAATGGTTTACATCAAACGACTAAATCATTTTCAGGCGTTTTCATGTTATCCCATGTAGGTGGGATAATCGAGTCAAGAATAGCTACCCAGCTGCCTATGCTTTTACACAGTAAAAATTCAGAGTTTACACTCCTTATACACCTCCATGGTTCTGAACACTGAGTTCATGAAAGAAAGCACCCATTGTATATGATTTACTTCATTTTATAAAAAAAAGAGGGCACTTGCGACTACCATACATATCATACGTATCGTACAGTATCATACGTTTATACGTATGATTGTATGATACTCCGAAAATCGTCGAATTACCCATCACTGTATCGGTTAGAATATATCAAGAAGACTAGAAGTACAGGAGAAGTAAATCCCTATCTCAACCATATATGTAATACTTGTACTTATTTTTGTTGAATAATTGTAATTTGTAAAACAATGGTACTCATGCAAGTGTTTATTTGGTTTATTTCTCTATTGTTAAAATAAATTTACTTGTAATAATTTTTTTTGAAATAATAGATTAAGGGGAAATAAGTTTTTAGAAAATGGTGATTCAAAACTTATTTAATAGAAAACCGTATTTTTTTATAAAAACTTTACGATCGCTGGCGACTGGTGCCGGTGCAAGAAGGCCAACACCTGATGATTTGGCACGACAAAAAGAAATAATGTCTCGAGGACTTCCTCGTATGAAACCAATTAAAGGTGTTAAACAAATTTTACTTGTTGCTTCTGGCAAGGGTGGAGTTGGTAAATCTACAACGAGTGTCAATTTAGCAGTTGCCATGAAGTTATTAAAACCAGATAAAGAAATTGGTCTTCTAGATGCTGATGTTTTTGGACCAACTATTCCTCTTATGATGAATTTACATCAAGAACCTCTGATAAATGATGATGGCTTAATGGAACCTCTAACAAACCATGGAATTAAATGGTAATTCTTCGTTTGAAATGAAAAAAAAAAAAAATTACCATTTAATTATGAATTCATCCAACAATAATTATTTTATGAGAGAAAAAAAAAAAAAAAAAAACAAAAACATCGTCTATTTTTTTATTATTATATTATAGCATGTCAATGGGATTTCTCGTTAAAGAAAATTCTCCTATAATTTGGCGAGGTTTAATGGTAATGAGTGCACTCAACAAATTGATTCGTCAAGTATCCTGGGGACCATTGGATTATTTAATTATTGATACACCACCTGGAACAGGAGATACTCTTCTTTCTTTAATTCAAACTGTACCAATAACTGGAGTTGTCATTGTTAGTACTCCTCAAAAAGTTGCTCTTGATGTTGCTCATCGTGGAGCCATAATGTTTCAAAAATTAAATGTTCCAATTGTTGGTTTCGTTGAGAATATGACAAGTATTTCTTGTCCGAATTGTCATACAAATGTGCCACTATTTGGCAGTGGTAGTGACATGTTGGCTAAAAAACTAGGTATGACATTTTTATTTTAATCAAAATTATTTATATATTATTAACATAATAATAATAATAATAATAATAAATAAATATTTTAATATTTTTTTTAAAGGTATTGATATCTTAAATAAATTTCCACTTGACGAAGAAACATCACAATGTGGTGATTCGGGAAAACCAGTTGTTCTCGCAAAAGCAAATTCAACACAAACAAACTTGTACAAAAATCTAGCAGATAATGTTATCAAGTTTTTAAATAAACAACCACTTAATTTAGAGTAGAAAGCAGCAAGAGGTGTTTTTTTTTATCTCTATCTCTTTACCGATGAACATCTAAAAAGTTGATTAAAGTATTCTATAACATATGTTGAACTTATACAACTGACTGCACATATTTAAAAAAGTAACAAACAAGATGAGAAGTTAATGGAAATTGAAATGTTTTTTTTATTTATCGCATTGATTTTTTTTTTTTCCAATAAATTCATACACTATTGACATGGTATTGTACAAAAAAGAATTATTTTATTGACGCCTTATGATTCAAGATGACATAAAAGTTGATGATATCATTTACATTGATTCTTAATATTTATTAGGTTTTTATTTTTTTTTTAAGTAGTATTGTATTGTAATATGCTAAAATAGAACGAGCAGCAACCGCGGTAGCAAAATCAGCGAATATATTATTAACATTGTATATAAATTTGAGACAGCTTTTATACCCAAAATGAAAAAAACCCAGTACAAAATACATATCGAGTTAACATAAGATTATAATAATATTTGTTGGCATATAATTTATAAAAAAATTTAAAATAGATATTAAACTACTGGAAAATATTTCTTATAATTTCATTTGAAATTTATTTAATAATATATATTTTGATATATTATTGAGTTTTTGTTAACATGTTAATTGACTATGTTGAATAATAATATTATTTTATTCCTCAATTGCAATTTTAAGTAACATACTTATATGTTTAACTTAACAAATAATAAATTTTATAACTTTGCAAAACCTTTCAAACCAATTTCAAAAATTCTTAAAGATAGAAATTATTGTTTTTATATGATGGTTATTACAGATACAAAGTATATAAAAAATTCAAGAAAACTATTCAAGTAAAATTCATTTACTTGATACTAATTGATTTAAAAACATGACTTGAAAATTCTACCCCCGACCTTAATAATAAAATTACGTTTATACTACGTTAAGTATAGGTATTGCAGTTTTGTTTTGTTTATATATATATATATGTATATATAAATAAAAATCTAAAAATGATATTCTATTCTTTTTTTAAATGTATTAAATACTGATGTTGATAATGTTTGTATTAATATTTATCAATATGAATAAAATATTTTATAATATTGCAACAATAGAAACATACCAACTTTTAAATATGTTCATGCATTATTTACACATATATTACGTACTTGTTTATTATTTCTAAAATAATAAAATTTTTTTTTTTTTTCTACTATATAAATTATTCAATATTCTATAATTCTTTGAAATTTTTTAAATTTATAATAAGCCACCAATTGACTTTAATTTTTTATATTCAATTTTAAATAATATCGTAGAAAAAAAAATATATATATGAAGTTTTTTAAGCATTTAAAAATTCAATCCTCTTTTTCTAAGATTTTTTTTAGAAGGTATCTTGGGTATATCTGGTTGGCATTTTTTTTGATACTTTTGAATAGATGATTCAGTTAAATTAAAAGGTGTTAATATATTTGTAACTTCACATTCAATTTGCATCATTGTCACATTTTCATTTGGTGATTTATTATATGTTTCGTTCATTGGAATAACTGGAAAAACTATTGTTATTTTAGGTCTGACTGAACTACTTTGTAATGATGCTAAAAAACAAAAAATTTTTTCACTAAACCAAAAAAAATAATGTGTATCATCTTGCCTTTGGAATTTATTTTCTTGAATATCTGCTAATAATGAATTATTATTAAATCTTATATCTAGTTTTGTAATGTCGTTACCACAGTTATCATTTTCTAATGCACCTCTATGAATTTTTAAATGTTGTCTTAATTTTTCATCAAGTAAACGAAATGATTTTGTTTTGTTGTTATTATCATTATTATTGTCAATAATTTCATCACTTGGAATATTTTCCTCTGTTGTATTGAGCCACAGTAATGATCTTCCTACTCTTGGTTTTTGTTTAGATAAAGATGGATGTTGAATTTCATTTATTCGTGAATCATCCAATGAAAATGATGTAAAATTTAATGAAAAAAGACAAAATACAACTAATAAAATAGTTGTATTTTTTTTATTTATTTGAATATTGACATTACTAAATTTATTTTCAACACATTTTGTTGAAGTTTCTAGTAGACATGATAGTCTTTCTTTTAATGAAGCATTTTCAAATTTAAGATTTTTATTTTCTTCTTGAAGTTCTGATATTTGACTTTCAAGTGATGTTACATATTCTTTTTTTTTTTTACGGGACAAACATGCTGATTCTCTATTTTTAATCATTCTTTGTTGTCTTTTCAAAGCTTTTATTTCACCTTCTTCACGATTTGAATAGCTTATTAATTCTTGAGGAATTGAATTATTCATAATTATTGGAGTCACATTTGTAGTATCATTTTTAATTATTAAAGATGGACAAGTTATACTTGGTTTTATCTCAGAAATAGTTGAAATCATTTCTGGTTTATTTTCTATTTTTATAGTTGGAAATGTATTGACAATTTTGATCTAAAAATTTAAAAAAAAAATATACAAAATTAATATTTTATTTATGCATTTAAATAACAATAACAGTACATAGATTAGAAAAGCATATTTTATAAGAAAAATTTTTAAAATAAATATACTTTACTTGATTTGAATCTCCAAAACCATTAAATGGTGTAAGTTTGATTGTTTTGGGTTGTTGTTTAATTGTTGTAGAACTTTGATTATCAGAAGATTTTGCTTTAACTGTTTGAATTTTTATTGGTTGTGCTATTGTTAAATTATTTTGTTTTACTTTTTTTGTCAGTGCAGCAAAATCTTTTGGACTTAAAACAATCATTTTTCTAGGCTGTTCTCCAGTTTCAGAAATTTTTCGTAAATCTGTATCAGCACAAATTCGCTTACCATTATTGATATTGTTATTATTATTGGTGTTATTACGATTATTGTTATTATTATTATTAGATAGATCAAAGTCAAGTTGTTGATTGTGATGTATTGAATAATCAAGAATCTTGTTATTATTATCGAATAAATTATTTCTATTTGTTTGTACTGTGGATAATTTTGGTGATAGAACTGGTGATTCTGTTTGAGGAGGCGATATTGGCGGTGAATCGAATAAAAGTCTTGTATCACCTGAAGAACAAAAAGATTCATTTTTGGTTACAATAGGATTAAAAGTTTTAACTTGCCATTCTGATCTACTAGATTCTGAATGACTTGGACTTGGACTCAGAGGAAAGTTTGGGTTTTTCATCTCGTTTCCCATTATTTCATCAATTTGATTAGTTAAATTTTTTTCGGTATCGTAAATATTTGGAAATACATTTTCAAATTCATTAAAAGTTACTGGAAAGTTTGCAAAACTATCAATTGATGAAAATGATTCAAATGATGTTCCTTTCATGATTTCAACATTTGATTCATCACGACTTAGAGAATCTACACTGCCAAGTAAATTTTGAATATCTGGCTCCATGCTTAAAACTTCAAGTAAGTCGTTGGATGGCAGTGAACATTCTTCATCTAATAGAGAAAAAAAAAAAAAAATTATGTTAGATGGTATAATATTAATGATTAACAATTTTTTAAATTAGAAAAATATGGTGATTCCACTCAACAAGCGAAAAGTAATAATCATTAGTTCACACAGCTATAAATATTTTTTGGAAGCATTTTTTTTCGTTAAAAAAACATAAAAATAATTCTTAAAATTATTTTATAAATAAAATTAATCAAACAGAAAAACTTTTGGATTTGCTCTTTATGACAAATATAAAAAAAAAACAAAAAAAACAAAAAAATTTAGGTAATATCAATTTTTTTCAATAAAAAAAAAACAACAATGAATGAATACTTATTTTTAATACGATTTATGATGGTGTATGCTCAAACAAAACTGACAAATATATTTATGTCAACAAATGCCACATAAATATTATAATAACACGTATAACATTATTTTAATCATTATCACTTTATCAGTTTTAACATACCAATTGACGAAAATTCTGGATGCATAAAAAAATTCGTATCGACACTTCTCATCCACTGGGGTTCTTCTTTAATCAACATTATCAAACGATGATATATCACTTAAATAAATGAAAATTTTGTATTTTTTATTTCTGCAAATATGTATTATACTAATTTTTCAGTAATTACGCATTAATAATAATATTAAAAACTTTATAAACAATTATCTAAAGCAATCATTATGGTTGGACTTTAATTTTTAATTATACAAAATCCTTGATTAATTATTTTATTTACACCGGGACGAGTAAAGTTTTGATGCTCAACGAATTATTATGACGTGGGAACTGTGAGAGTCGATACTTGATAAATAAAGTCAAATTTACCAAAGTTGGTATGCATGTGTTATTTTGCAAGTGTACGTAGGAGTGTATTCGTTCGGTATTTCTCAGTGTTGGGTAAATGGTCCATTTTTGAAGTTTCTGACACACTCATTTGATACGGCCGTATTATACGGCTTTCATTTTTAGCGTCGTATAATACGTTTTATACGAAGATCGATAAAAAACAAATTGGTAAAAAAAAAAAGCACTCATTTGTTTATTTAACAATTATATTCAGGCATTCATTTATTAAAAAAATAAAGAGCAAATAGCTAAGGAAAAATATGTACTCAAAAAAAATATATATCCCAGCAATAATTGTTCAGTAAATTGTCTTTTTTTGGGTACATCCTTTTCCTTAGCTATTTGTTCATTTGACAATAATTTTGAAAAAATCATTTTTTAATTTTCATTTTTCTAACTCATTTCTCTTATTCGGCGCTTGTGAATTGTGTTTTATAAATGCTGTCGAATGGCTCTCAAATCGCTGTCAACTGAGCGCAACATTGGAGTGTCGAATCACGATCGAATAGGTGTCGACGCATACGCTAGGGTATATTTATAAAAATTTATAAATGAATATGTTTATAAAATAAATAACAAGTGTTTATTGTTAGACAAATCTTGAGCAGTGTTTCTAATCCACCAGAGAGAAGCATAGAAAACATAAAAATTTAGCCCCTGAGAATTCTCGTGGGTTTTATCCGTTTTATCCATGGATAATTGTAAACAACTCAAAATCTTACAATATGCACATTCTTGATTCATACATATCATACGTATCATACAGTGTCATACGTATCGTACGTATGATTGTATGATACTCCGGAAATCGTTAAATTATTCATCTCTGCTGACAACTCTAGCCAAATGTCAAAAAAAACTTTTATTTACAAAACAACGTCACATACTCACATCTGTCCAATAACAATACTAGACTACTAAATAACTTCGTCATGCACTATTATATACAATAAATATCATTATTACTTTCTCATGTTATTTACTCTGCTAATAATAATTTATAACTAAAATAAACAAATAATTACATAATTAGGTATGTCTGAGCATAACGTTGAAATTGAGGACTTTTATCATCATGATTTCACAACAGCTTCTGACTGGGAAGTGTTCATTGCTCGTCTTGAGGAGATTATTCATGAATGGAAATTATCACATACAAAATTTGAAACTAACGTAAAATATTGTAGTTTAATTGACTCAAACTGGGCAGAACAAATTGAAGAAGTTAATTTTGCAGGTTTGTTTTCATTATTATTATTTTTTGTTATAAATAAATAAAATTTATAAATACATGAATTTCCGTAGATGTTGGATTCATATTTAAACATTATAAACTTGATAACAAAGAAAGTCAAAATGACAATATAACAGATGATAATGAAAGTTCACAAATCCACATTGATTCTTTTATTGAGCTTGGTGATACTGATAAAAATGTTCAAGACCATTTACTAATTGCTCAGTACTATGGTATTCATGAATTTTTTATTCTTGCTCCGACAAAAAAAACTGGAATTTCTGATGAAACAAAAATAAAAATACTATTAAGTTCATTAACAATCGCTGCAAATAATGCCAAAACTGAAATCCCAGCATTTGTTCAGGTTCAAGAGCCTTGGCAAAAATATTATTTAGGCATTGGTGTTGGCCGTGGATTATCAACACACTTTGAAATGGTGCATCTAAAAAAAACACCCTCTCACTGTCGACATTTAACGGGATTAATTGCAATATTTAAACAAAAAATTGGCGAAAAATGTGCTATTAAATTAGATCCAATAAAAATATCGGTTAGATTTTCATACTCATTAACAGACTGGACAAATTACACGTGGACTCAAGAACCGCCTGACTTTGAACTTATGCAAGGCGAAACAATTGGTGCAAGTGAATTGGGAAAACTTCCTTTTGGTGCTTCTTTTGATCCTATTGCAGAGCTTGAACTCTTTACAACATGGCCACAAATTTGTGAAAATGTCGTCGTTGATAGCGAAAGTTTCACAGATCTTGAACCTCAATTAGCTCCTGAATGGTCTGCACGAGTTAAAATGATTCAAAATCCAGCCTGTTTACTAGGCGAATATTTAACTGATTTTCTTGCTATGTGCCATAATGAAAAGAATTTAGTTGATGTTCTTGGTAATGTTGCAGCATATCTAGATAATGGAGATCAAATGTTGTGTACAGCTTTTGACGCATTAACAAAATCGAAAATTCCACCAATTTCAAAAGTATTGTCAAAAGCATCTTCAAAAAAATCTAGTAAAAATGTCGATGGACCAATTTCAGAAGATGTCATGATTCAAATTCTTTATTTTTTGTTTCCAGATGCTGATAAAAACCAGGTAAGAGTATTAAAAAAGAAATATATCTGTACATTTATTATGTTTTGTAAAAAATTTTGTATTTGTTGAATTTTTAAAATTTTTAAACTCAAAATTATTTTATTTTCTAAACTCATCTATATACTTTATTTTAGAACTTACCGTATGGTGATGTGAATGGATATAATATTGACGATGACCTCTGTAAAGGTATAAAAACTTGCGTTCCAGATGGATTAGTTTGGAGATTATCAATAGTTGCAGCTCATTGCTCGCACAACCTTGGAGGTCCTAATGCTTTGGCTCAGCTTTGGCATGAGTTTATCCAAGAAATACGTTTTAGATGGGAACAAAATATTATCATTCCTGGGTAAGTGAAAATACTCATTTTTTTTTTTTTTTTTAATATTTTCTTATCATACTTAGTAAGTTAGGTTTGATTTTTTTTTATTTATGTATACATACATTAGATATACATCCAGTATTCTACTTATTTTTTATATTTATTTTATTTTTCATTTAATAAATAATTTATAACAAATTTATTACACTCATTTTAAAATAGTATTCAAGAAAATTGATATAAAAGTACAAAAAAAATAACAGTCTTTGGGAAAACCCATATAATTAATTTTATAATTTCAAAATATTTTTTTTTATTATCCAAATAATTTTTTATTTTACCTAGTACTTCTGTAATAGTTTTCGAAAAATTGTAATAATTTACTAAGAATACTGCAAGCACCTATAATTTTTAAGTTTCTCAGTAAGAAAAAAAGCCCCGTTGTAGTTGATAATTTGTGAGTTTTAAACATGTGACAGCTTATAATAAATACGTGTAGAATAAGGCTCCAGGTCGTTGATGATAAAATGAGATTTTTTCTCATCTTGATTTCTCTTTTTTCCTAAAGACCCTATATATCATTAGCCTCACATTTTTGTCAACTTTACACAAGACTTCTCATCACCTCTATGCTTTTATTTCTTCTTACTGTATTATGTACTATTTTATCTTGAGTTATAATTAATAAATTTTAACATCAAAAATCAAGTTGAATTAATATTTATTTTTTTTTTTTTTCTTATGATTAGAATGTAAATATAATGCTATTTAAGATACAATACTATACAAAATTTTTAATTTCTTAAGCATTCGAGATCTTCCATCAATCACTCATATAACTGAACTTAAAATTCAAATTATTTTATTTCTTATTTTACCTATAATTTTTTACTTACATAAATTACTTTAGTTACTTTAATGTATATTAATATTATATACAATGAGAGACAACTATCCATGTAGTGTGTCACATGTATTTAAACTTTTCGTATTATGCCAGGAACCCCCGTATTATTACTGGGTTTGGTTTTCAGATTTTCTTGTGATTTCAGTACGAGTATCATTTAGATACATGCGTAAAAATAAAAAACAAAAGTGATTGAAAAATTACAATTCGATTTAATAATACATCTAATTAATGTAATTCAAAAATTTCGAGATCTTAGTGCTGGTAAAGCTTTGTCATTGTTTGAACTCATGTATCACCATGTTATCTTTCATTTTATATTGTCGTATTTGACTGAATAAAAATTCAAAAGTTGATCTTCATATTAAAATGTATTTTCAGTAACTCTAATTGTTGGCGACTATTTTTATTTATATATAATATTAATTCAATATTTAGTAAATATAGTCGTAATAACCACGTGTTGTATCAGAAATTGTTATGACGACGAATAGTTTAAACGAAAACGCATCTTTATGATCTTCCTTTTTTTCTTATACATAATTGCTATTGCACAAGTGTCTTAGTAACTAAGTATGCTTTGAAAGATCCTGGAAAAATTAAAAACGAATGAAAGAAACTGACTTATGCATGCACTTAGAGAATCCTAAACTAAAATCATCAAAAACCAAAAAAATTGAATTCTTAGTGAAAAGAAAAATTCCTAGGTTTGACTCAAGTTTTGTCTAGTTTTCTTTGTTTTTCTTTCTATTTTGAATTATAACTTTCAAGTTTTTGAAATTTCTAACCAATATTTTTTGAGCAAAGCATTTCATTATTATACAATAAATTTTAAAGTGGAACAAGACCACTTCTTGTCGTTGGATTACGTGACATATAAATATCCATGTCATGATCAGTCCAATTGTTTTCATCATAATTAAGTGTTTGAGTTGATTCAGCTAAGCTGTATCTACTTCCAGGGCGGGGTGGTGGGTTTTGTTCCATGGCGCGATTTCTTGACCTCGGGCGTTGACGTCGTGCTGATGCATGGGGTGGTAGATGATTTCCTGGGTATCCATTACGTGACATTCTATCTGAAGTACCGGCCAAAGATTGTCTGGACTGGCGTAATTCTGCCGCGAACAATATTTTCCATTAACATTTTGCCAACATCGATCTTTTCCTGATCATGAAAATATTTTTTTTTTTTTTTTTTGCAGCAAGCAAAAGCAGCGTTTTTTTTTTTTTTTTTTTTAATGATTAATCAGGCATAAAAGCGTTGAATTTTTTTTTATTTAGTTGCAACTGAAGCTCATTTTTTACAATGTGAAAATTATTTATGTTTAGTTATTAAAAATTTTAGTTAATAGATACAAAAAATATTACCAATTACCGATAGAAAAAAATAATATTTCTGCCATTGTTAAAAAGCAATTTTTTTTTATATAAAAACATTTATTCAAGAAAAAATAAAAAATTAAGGTATAAATCCAACTTTTAGTAACTACCAACCTGGTCTTGAATTGACAAGATTATTTGTTAAAGTTGCATTTGCAAAATGTCGTGAATTATTCGAAAAACTGTGTTGCGATTGTCCATCAGCTACTAAACGTTGAACTTTTCCACCATAATGACTTGTTTGAGATCTGATGTCATCGATACACGAGGCCCTGGTCATTGAACCTGTAAAATTATCTTGGATAAAATTTTAATTTAATAGTTTTTTTTTTATCAATCTATGCGTTTTAATTAATTTTTGCTTGAACTCGCATGAATACCTTGACGATCAATTGGAAATATTCTTGGTCGTGGTATGCTTCGACTACTGTATGCAGACACTTGATCCCACTCTTTCTGAGAATTGTAAGCACTCAAAGTTGCCATAGACGCAAGTGGTCCAGCAGGACTTGGTGTCGGTCCAATATTGGCACAGCAATTTACTGGTAAACTAGAAATTGGTCCCCCTAATTTTGTCTGATCCATACTATGAAGTGTATGAAGCTTTCGTACCCTTCGACGATTTGCAACGACAAATATTATCACTGCAACTACAATTGATGCACAAATAGCTGCACTTGCAGCTATTGTTATTTTATCCATGTTTGATGTTGGAGAAACCTCAGTTCGAACTTCTCTACATTGATTGTAAGGAACATTGGCTGGAGTTACATTGACTTCATCAAGAGAGACAACACAAACAATTATGCATTCCTTGAATAAAAATAATATGTGAATATAAAAAAAAATTAATAATAATTTAATTATTTATATATTAATTCAAATTTATAATATTTACGTTATTTGGAACATTTTTTATTTTGAATTCATGTTCACTAGCTTCCAATGGTGGTGCTTGTTTAAAACTAGTATCTCCAAATACTCTATAAACAACTTTAAATCCTAGAATATTTGGAGTTTCAGAGTCCCAGTATATTATAACAGTATTATCTTGCCTAAGAACATCTTTAACAATAATTCCTTTTTCTGTACTTTTAGACTTGTATAGAGATGAGCCTGTGGGTGAGCTTGTTGATACAATAGGGTATTTGATCCGTTGTTGAGGAAACGTTGCATCAGGAAGAACTTTTGATGGAGATTGTGTTGTTTTGACAATTGCAACATTACCAGTTTTTACAGTTGGCCTAGTAATTCTTGCAACTGATGTTGATTGTACTGTAGACATTTCTATTTTTGTAGGTTCTGTTGTTGTTACGATTGTTGGTATTTTGGTAGAAATTGAATTATCTAACAAAGATGTTTGTGTTGTTACATTTTTAAAGATTTGTGGAAAGGCACTTAAAACAGTTGTTGTGGATGATGGCAAATCAGTTGTAGTTAAAAGGTTTTCTATTACTCCATTGGATGCACCAGTTGCTTCTTTTGTGTCCACACTTTCTACTGTGCCAATACCAATTATTTCTGATGGTCTTTCACAAACCAATTCTAAAATAAAATAATCAAATTAGTTTTATAAACAGATATTTTCAGGTAGGAATTGATAAAATTAGAATAAGTATTTTAAAAAATTGATATATGAATAATGATTATATAATATTACCTTCTGGTTCAATGTTATAAAAACTTCTTTCATATAATTTAAAAGGACTACCGCAAAATTGAGGCTTCCGTTCACGACTTGTTACTTGTAGATCTTTCGTGCGTATCCAATTTGTGATCCATCGTAATTTACAATCACAAACAAGATATCGTCCACCGAGACTTAATCCTCGTAAGGTTCCATTGAGAGAAGCTAATGCCTCTTCAGGAACTGTTGATAATCTATTTCCGTCAATTGCCAATAATGTTATCGAAGGATTTTTGCTGAATGCATTTTTTGGTAGCTGTGTGATTAGATTAAATCCAATATCTAAAACCTATAAAATAAAAATTATGAGTAAAAGATACTTTCATTTACAAGTCGATTTTTAGTTTAAATAATTTTTTTATATAAATAGACTTACACGAAGATCATGAACGGTACTTATTGCATCAGTTGGAAAATCTGGAATGAGGTTATTAAGTAAACTCAATGAACTTAGTGTAGATCTAATTCCATAAAAAGCATCTGGTCCAATACTGTGTATCAAATTACGTTCTAAATTTAATCCTGTTAAAGAATTTAGATCTTCAAATACTTTTTGACCACCTGGACCAGGTAATTCTCTGATACTATTTTGCGACAAATCCAAAAAAGCTAAGGATTTTAATCCTCTCAAAGATTCAGGTACTTTTCGTTGTTTTGTACCTTTTAAATTTAAATTCTTCAAACTTTTTTCTAATCCTTTAAAAGCTCCTGTTGATAGTGTTATTTCATTATCTGCTAATTTTAATGTAACTAATTTTAAATTTTGAAATGCATTATCATCAACATGAGTAATTTTATTTAGTGAAAGATCGAGTACTGTGAGATTTCTTAAATTTTTAAAAATATTTGTTGGAATTTCTTTTAATTCATTATCTTTTAAATTCAATGTTTTAAGAGAATCTTCTTGTCCCATCAAGGCGTCATCTTCAATCGTTTTAATTTTACAACCAGATAACTGCATATTGTTAATTTGAATTGTTGATAGAGAAGAATGTTTTAAAATTGAAATAGTACTGTTATTAATGTAAAACAGATCCACTGTAGTTTGAGCAGCGTGCCCACGAATTGCTGACAAAAGTTGATTAAAATCAACAATGTCACATTGCACTGATAAAGTGTGTGCCAAATTGTAATCACATATACAAGAATTTTCGAGTCCAGGTACTTGTGTTGCCCATGGACAAGGTGATGTTGCAGATGCTGTCAGTAAGACGGTGAGCAATGCCAGTGAATTTTTTAGAAAAGCTAAAACAGAGTAAAATGTATTCTTTTTTTTTGTGTATAATACTGTAATTCTATTTATACTAGTTTGAAGACATAAAAAAAAGTGCATACATTATTTTCGTCGTCAAGTAAAAAAAAATATTTACTAATTATAACATTTTTTTTACAAAATTCATTAATGTTATTGTCTCTTCTCATTAGTACATTACTATATTTTTGAAAAAATTTTTATCAGTACCAAGACCTAATATATCAACTTTGGATTTTAGTATTAAATATTAAATATATTATATTACGAAGTTTTGACTACCTAACTATTAAAGCTTTTCCGCCAAGTGGAACATAATATTGTTGTACATTATAACAGTGATGAAAAAATATTTAAGTTTTTACATAAATATTAGTATTGATAAAATAAAAAAGTCAAATAATTTATAGTTTAGCCAAAATTATGAAAAAACAAATAGGAATATCTTTCAAAATTGATTTGAAGCTGTAATAATAAAAAAAATTAAGATTTTTCAAGTGTATCCACACCAGGTTGTATCAAACAGATTCGATAAATTCATGTAAATTATTTTTTTTTGTTATTAAAATTTTCTAATGTAGCAAAATTAATTTTCATAAATATTTCATATAAAAAAAATTATAAATATAAAATAAAGACAAATTAATTCATGACAGACGATCCCGTTATTCTGTCATGTATGAAACTAGTAGGACGCGGAACACTTGTTAACCGGGCCATTTGACTAGATATCTATACACAGATTCTATGTTTTCACTGTTACCAGCTATACCTATTATACATTTTAAATAAGCATACAAATTTACTATCACACAAAACTCCGAAAACAGTAAGGATGCATAGTTAATAATATATGTTGTATAGTTAATGATTAAAATATGAGTTTCATGAATGAAGTTCTGGATTATGCGGTCAACTATCTTCAGCTCTAACTTTTTTTTTGATACGCAAGGTTTATTTTTCATGCTGTTTTCATTTTATATAAGCGCATATTTGGCATGCTTATTAGTTTTATTATATATTTAAAATCATATGAGTATATTTCATAAAAAATACTTGAGTAGAATAGATTATATATTATTCTTTAATTTTTTGTATTTTATGGATATAAAATGATTAATTTAAATCAAACTCTTGTATATCTTCTGATGTTCGAAAATAGCAAAATATAAATTAATACTGATTATTAAAATTCACTTTGAATAAAATAAGACTATTTGTATAGTTTTTAGAATGAAAAAAAAATTGTTTGATGGAATTTTTTTTTTTTTTAATTTAAAATTTTACGTTTTGAAGAAAAGTTTTAGTTATTCTGTAGAAATTTGTAAAAAAAAAAGTTTTTCTATGAACAAAAAAATCTTCTCTATTAGAAGATCAACACTACAAATTATAATTTATGTGCACCTATAATAAGCTTATCTCGGTTTTTTTTTAATGAATTATAATTAATTATCGTTAAAACAAAATGAGTGAAATAATAAACAAAGCATCCACGATTTTTTCACTCCAAAAAGCCTTAGATTTTTATTATTTTATTGTCATAAAAATACAATTACTTTGGCGGTATACCAAAACCAATCTGTAGCTAGTCATATCATATGGATAAATGTATAATTTTTATTTTTAATTTCGTTGATTAAATATGTTTAACTTATTTATAAAATATAATGAAAAATATTCTTCGTGTTTGGCTTAAAAAACGTGTTTTTTTGAACTTTATCATCCTTTTATGACAGAAAAAAAATGGGTATCATAATTATACATTTTTCTCGAAAATTATTATTCATAAAAAAAAAAAGTTTTCATCAAGTCAACTAGTTCATAATTAATAAACTTTCTATTTTTTTTTTTTTTTTTTTTAAAGAATTCTATCACTTTTTGATATTGTTTAAATTCAAGCTCAATATACCGAAGAACGCAATTAAAAATAAGTAAAAATGTATACCTTTTTAAAAAATCTTTGTGCGTGGTGCATCAATATAGTTCTTATCACGTAAATTAACTGAGGTTTTTATGATAATTGAAAATTTTTTATCAAGATTATCACGTGTTTACTAAATGAGAAAATTCAACATTAATTCGTGGGTTGAAAAAACAATGAAATTATTGTACTTTTTTTTATTTTGATCTAGTTAACAATTTGAGCCCATTGAAGGCCAGTAAAAAAAAAGATTTTTTTTTTTTCAAGCAGTCTAATTCTTCAAAAACACCTGTTTACATAGTATAGTATAGTATAGTATTATACATATTAGTATTATTACATATTTTTATTTTTATTTTTATATTATCAATAAATATTTTTTATATCAACTGATATTTGTTGAACGAAAGTTTTATTTTATCAGAGTTAAATAGATACATATATATATATAATTGTAATTTCATTGTTTTATATTATAGTATTGTGTTTACCCATTTGGGAACTAGGAAGTGAAAAATCATAATAACGTAAATATATAAATATGTAATAAATATACTTCGACGAATAACTTGTAAAGTATTCCAAAAACAAATGTAGTTAAATATTTTAATAATAATAATAAATAAATGAAATGTTAGAAGTTTTCTAATAAATACTTGTGATTACAGTTATTGAAATTTTGATGTCTGATTTGATGCATTCAGTTATACGGCCGATGAATTTTTATACTTGAATACATAATACTGTCAGTAAAAAATAAAAAATAATAGGCATATAAAATAAAGTAATTGTTATCATATTTAAAATAATCTATTCAAATTATCGAAAATTTACATTGTATACATTTTCCCAAAAAACAATCTGATTTTTATAAAAAATTTTAAATCTTTTATATCCATTTAAAGTCACCTATATATAAATCACTAATTTTTGAAACTATTTTTATATAAAATTATAAAATCACTTGTCCACAAAAATGGTCAGTGTTTAAACTCTTGATATATTAAAAACTTTATTTTTCACATTCAACGGGTCTTCAATAACTTAAGGTAAAGCGTTTGTATTGACTGAGAATATAACGGTATTAATTTTACTTAAAAGTCTCTGAAATAGTATAAGTATTATCAATAATATGTCATGCTGGGCTACCTCTATAGTTTAAAAAATATATACGAAAAATAAAA
This sequence comes from Lysiphlebus fabarum, assembly GCA_011426435.1. Taxonomy (NCBI): domain Eukaryota; kingdom Metazoa; phylum Arthropoda; class Insecta; order Hymenoptera; family Braconidae; genus Lysiphlebus; species Lysiphlebus fabarum. The sequence continues at coordinate 65,031 of WSYQ01000117.1, forward strand.
AGTTTTGAACTTTTTTCACTTAGAAAAATTGCAAATACTTGGTTCATTTTTTTTCTCCATCTAATTTTTTAAAATATATTTTTCGTAAAAAAAAAAAAAAAACACTTTATGGTAAAAATAAAAATTTAATCAAATTAAAAAGCAAAAAGGAATAAGTTCATATGTTTATTTAGAAGGTAAAATATTTCTCCCAGTTGCTATATAGCTATATAATAAAATAAATTTGCAAAAAACGGTATTTCTTGAAATAACGTTTTGACTTCAGCCAAAAGAGACACCAAATATATATGCTTATGTTGATTATTGATTACTATATATAAATATATTAAATTTATATATATATACATTGTTGAATCTGACGTGGCTTATTTTGCCAAGATTTGATTCAAGGTTGGATAGTACTCGACAGTAGAGTTTGAACGATATATTATATACCTTTGTGAATACATACTCTTGTTGCACATAAGTGCATTCACCCCTCAGCACCTATATAAAGATTATCTATATACATTATAATACACTGACAGTGCAATAGCAGCACCCCACTCTATTTGTCGACATTTGATTTTAAATATATATGATTCTTGGGACTTATATTTTATTCTTGTGAATTCATCTCACAAGTATTTGCCTGATACTTAACATTTACTTAGGAATGTTATACTGACGCGTTCACCATGAGAAAATTTTGTGTTTTGTATGTAAGGATATATCTTTTTTTTTTTTTTTCTTATATTTTATATGTTGTTTTTATTTTTAATACGACTAATATTAATATCAGTATAATATGTTGAATCAAAAACAGAGTTTATACAAACTTACGCATTTTTGTTGTCGAATTAAATTTTATACTCCTTAAAAACACATATTTAAATAATTTAAAAAATTTTCTTCTGAAACACTGCACTCAAGTTGAAGAATAAACAAAAAACGTACACTATTTATTCCACAAATTTTATCAACAACAAATCCTTTTAGTATCATAAAATATTATTGTTTAAGTTGGTAATATCATCAACATTACTGTTTGTCGTGTCTTGAATGTGACTGGACGCGACTGCACGATGTACGTATATCATGTAGCCAAATACGACAGACTATAGAATTTCCAGTTTTGTAGTCACTTACCGGTCTTTTACTTCTGAGGAGCAATCTAAGGTGAAAAGTGGAAGGTATAGTTGAAGGTGGGAAGGTGGAAGAGTAGAAATAGAAGGCCGAACAAGCGATACTTTTTAAATCGGTGGAACTCAACCGCTTTTCTCTGTCATCCTTTTGCCCAATCTAATCCCACTACCACTCTTCATGTCTTCGGTATGTGGCCTCTGCTCCTTCCGTTCCCTATTTATTTTTCTCTACAAGTGTATTTATATTTATATTTATATATATATATATTTTATACATATACAAAACGAGTCTTCCAACTGAGAGCATGTATTGAAAGGGGCAACACAATGCATGAGCCACAACATAGATAGGTAGGATAGATAAGGCCCAATAATTATGTATGTGAGGTAACAAATCCATCTAAGGTTGGTAGTCTTGCATAATTATAATGAGAATACACAAACTACTCATTTTTTCATAATTGTATGAGGAGAAAAAAAAAAAACAAAAGGTAACAAAATATATTTTTGAAAAAAATTTCCATAATTATATAAAAAAAAAAAAAAAAAGATTTGAAAAAGTACTTCCTAGTCTGGAAAATTTTCTTTCAATTTAGAAATGGAATATAGTCTCTAAAAAAACATTTCTTTTGAATGGAGTAATTTTTAAGTCGTGTTTTCAGACATAAAAAAAATTAACAGAAAAAATTGTTGTGTTATTTTATAATAATCAAAACACAATTGACAGAATATTTTTTGTAAAATACAGATTATTTGTCCTCAAATGAAAATATAATGAAAAACGTTAGAAAATTTAAAAAAATGTCATTCCAATTAAAAAAAATTGATTAAGTATCTTTCAGTGATTTACTTGAGAGTTTTCGGAATTGATTGGATGATTTTCATAATTAATTATTTAATGAAGTATTTTCACGCTTAACGATTGATTATACGAATTAATTTTTTCGTTTTCTTTTTACGGGAAACTTTGTTTTACAATGAATGTACCTTTAGTGAACTATTAAGTGTGACAGGTAAAAAAATAGATATATATATAAACAATACTAAAATTCAGAAATAAAGTATATATTTATTATTCAGACCCAGCCCTCTTTTTTCACTGTATAAAATTATTTTTGAAAAAAACTGATCGAATTTGCTGATTACATAATGATAATATTATTTCAATTGATAAATCTGTGATGAAGCAGTATTTCTCATTCAGTTTTTTTTTTAAGAAAAAGTACAGTTTTAATTTTGATTTTTCGTTACATTATTGATCGTAACTTTTTTTTGGTCCTTTACTTTTCATCGTAGATTTCTTTTATATTTAATTTTTACCTCTCTTTCTGTTTTGTTGATTCTGTTAACTTTTATCGCTGAATGAATTGAAATAAAAAAAATCATCCGTGTTATTTCTACACCGAGTGGAGAGAAAATATCCTATATATAGATGCTTGAGTTAAAATTACTATAGTATATATATACAATGAAACTTACTAGTTGCATGACCGGCCATGACCACAGTACTAGTATTTTTTCATTTTTTTTTATTGAAAAATTTATTAAAATTATATCGTTATTCAAAATACAGTAATAACTTTTTATAAACGTTGAAACTCGTTGAAGTTCTTAATTATTATATTAACAAATCTTACATAATTTAAAATCGTTGAAATTGCTCCATATATATCCAAAGAATCATGAGAAAAAAAGGCTGCTCAGTTGTGGATTTTTAATTTTTAAAGTGATGTAATTATTTTAGATTTAGAGTAGTGATTCTGGCGAAAATGTTTTTGAATGTATACGTACACACAGATGATACTACGAAAACAGAATGGTCGAATATGTGTATAGTCAGTGATGGGACAAAGATCTACGATGGGGGGTCGCAACGCTACTACGCGCAAAAAATTACGCCTGATATGAGCAGAAAAATCTTCAAGTTTGCCTGTTTTAACGTCTGATCTCGATCGAGAACGAATTAGGCTGCCCTGTTTCAGAAATATCCCTGATTGGATCAGAATACACCTTAACTTATCATGAATAAAGTAATCTAATCCCGAACAGTTGTTTTTTTTTTTTATCATGAAAGTTATTTTTAAGAATTATTCAGAAAAAAAAAAAAATTATTATATATTCAAACATTATCAAAAAAATATTTGTTGTCATTATATTTTTCGAAAAAAAAGAAAAGTTTATTACATTTGTAAGATTTTATAATACTTCATATCATCACTAAAAAACTATAAATTTAATTTAAATAATTATTTTATTTTGGCTCCTTAATAGATATTGACGAGTTGTGATAACTATTGTTGTATGTAGTAGTTGTAACAAATAACGTGGTAGGTAAACTAAATCTGGCCATGAAAAGCCCCTCGAGGTACATCATAAACAACCCGAGTAGATATCTGTTCAGAATAGCCTGAACACTGATCAGGATATTGTCGGGCTATCCTCATTCAAGTAACTCTAATACATCCTGACCAAGTCTGGATTATATTAATAATCGGGACTTGATCAAGATAATATTGAATTATTATTCATCTTTAAAAGATTTTTATATTAAGTTTTGTGAGTGCGTCATTTTTTGAATCATACGTTATAGTCAAATTGGAAACTCTGTAAAAATTTATAGGATCATTTCATATTTAAAATTGAAAAAATTTAATTCCTCAAATTTTATTCTTTAATTGGCGTTTTTCTCATATACATAATGTATATATAACTTTTTTTTTTATAGGGTAGCAGCTGGATTTCCAGATTCGGTCCGAACTTGTTTGCTGCATCAAAAACTCCAGATGATAAATTGTTGCATCGAACGAAAAAAAAATCGGGAAGCAAATGCTTACAAGCTACAAAATGCAAGCGTTGATGACTTCGAATCAGGTTTGAATTCAATTAGATATCATAATATTCAAGACATTCCATTTTTTTACCTTACGTAATAAATAATTACGATTATAGAGAAATAGAAAACTAGATGTTAACTATATCGACGTTTATTGCTTTTTGAGCTTTAGAGTAATACTATAGTGTGAACTTGTTGAGAGCATAAAAATCAAAGTTGAAGAGTTATTTTTCAAAAATCAGAGCTTTCCAAAATCCAAGTTGAATAATTTTTCTTCTCCGGAATATTGTTTTGCACTGCCTGTACAGAGTCGTGCAGTGCTATAATCGACATATTTAACAATGTATCGCCACAACGCTGCTATATAATCTTTTTCAAAACTGCAAAAATAAACCTCCTTATAGATCAAGGTCTGTAGATTTGAATCGAAAATTTTCATAAACAATTTTAAAAACAACTAGAAATAACAATAAAATACTTCTGTATAGTTATATATGATAAGATTATAGTAATTATATGATAAGAAACATCTTGTTCCTGAAATGTTTTGTATTGGTATCCTTATTCAAGATTTGATAACGGAGATTTACGTAAACTTAATTTAAAATTCTTTCAGTGTTATATTATATTCTCTTAATGTGTTACATTATATATATATCTTCATATTCGCAGAATCTGAAGAGGAATTTTTTGAGTGTACCGAAGAAGAAGCTGCAAAACAAGAAGAATTACAAATAAATAAAACACAACAAAAATCTAAACAGTTAATTTGGAATAGACCAAAAGGAAGGCTTGCTAAGCATCCTTTTCTCCGTCTTCTTAAGAATAATGATGCTCTTTATATACCAGTAACCCAGGACCCTGTTCCAAAAACGGAAGATCAATTAGAAGAAGATGCTGAAGTAATGATGCAGCTGGGAACAGATAAGCATGCTTCGGAAATGCGTGCCAAGTTAATGAGTGCCTCACTGTTATCTGACATGGAGTCTTTTAAGGTATATTCAGTTTATTACGTTCAACACTACGTCGTCTATATCTCTGATAAATTTATTTATCCTATTTCAAACGAAAATATAGGCTGCAAACCCCGGATCTGAGCTAGAAGACTTTATTCGTTGGTATTCCCCTCGTGACTGGATTGAGACTGAAAGCAATGATGAACACGGTCAAAAAGCTGGTAAGTAAAATTATTTAATTTATCCATTATCATTTTAGTTATTCATTAGGTTTTATTCCAGGTCGATCTAATAAAAAATAATATTTATTTTATCAGCTTTTCTTTTTCAAAAAAAAATATACCTATAGTAATAATATTTTTCAGGTAATCTATCCCCCCGAATGAAAATTCCGAATAATCCATGGTCAACAACTTGGAAATCGGCTCAACCAGTACCGGCTCACCAACAAAGACGTCTTTTCGATGATACACGAGAGGCTGAAAAAGCAATACACTACCTAGCTTCAAAGAGTCTTGGTCAAATCAGTCGACTCCTTTTACCAGTATTAACTCATGCTGCAGTTTACACACTAAGTGAACAGAAACAAGATGCTCTTCCAGCTCTTTCTGATGTCATTCAAAGCATTCTCAATAAACTACAGTATGCGACCAAATCGGTTTACCAAACATTGAAATTATACGAGGTAAAACACACTAAGGTTGTATGACGATCACGTCGTATCAATTTTTTTTTTCAAGTTGGACACCGATACTAGCTATTTATTTTTTTGTCTTAGGTCTCGATACAAAACTAAATTGTTTAGATTTTCTACGTGGTAGAAAATTAAAAAAAAATTTATTAAATAGATTTCACTTAAAAAATGAGTCTGTTTCGATCAAAATCTGTGAGAGGGAATTTTTTTAAAGATTTTGCCATTCAGCCTTAAGGTTGCTTCCGAAAGACATAGTAGTACGAATATTTAGGTTACGGAGGGAGGGAGGCGTATACCACTACGTTTGTTTTGTAGCCCTTTTTCAAAAATTTCGTTACGCTTTTGGCATAATTCATTGCGAAAAAGACGAAAATTTTAAAGATTCAATATTTAATATCTAAGGTATTTTAACTTATAGACCTATCCTCGCGTATAATAGTTATGAACTTTGACATTCATATTTTACAAAAACGACGTTAAAAAAATCTGAAAAAAATTAAGAGTATAAATATTTATTTCATTTGAAAAAAAGCCAAAAAAAAAAAAAAATTGAATGACGATTTAATTATCCGGAATCAACCTTAATCAATAAGGCCAAGAACAACAAAAATTTGAATATCCGGAACGAACGTTAAATTAAGTCCAACATTTTAAATTTTTTTTTTTTTTTTTTTTTTCCAACATTTTTCTTTTTTTTCAGGAAATATCGAAGGACATCGAAAGTGTTGAAGCACTCGTGGCACAGATAAATTCACTTTATCACAAACTTTGTACTGATGATAACTCAAGTGAATTAACTTCTTTTATTGTACAACTAATGAGGGGTAAAGAGGTTATGGTTCCTTCTGGCTCAAGAGGGATTGTTGCAAAAAGAATTATTGCAATGTTTCGAGATGCTCAAAAAGTAAACATCAACTCAGCCTTTTTTCAATTTTTAAATGAATAAACAGAACTTTATTAATTTTTTTATATGAATCTTTTCACCTGTAGGCAACCCTTATGATGAATATAGCAAGTTCAACAAGTGAAAACATGTCTCAAGAAAAAAATAAAAAACTGCTGCCAGAGCCCACATGCAAGGAATTTATATTTCGAGCAGTATCATCATTGTCATCACCGAAACAGACATCTCAAACTCATCGGTTGTATGCTTGCCTTAAAAAAGAATCGTTTCGCCTCGCAGGACTTTTCTCTGAAGACACAACATTTTTGTAAATAAATTTTAATGTATTTAATTGATGTAATATTAAAAAGTAAATATTGAATATTTATAATATATTAAGAACATAGAATAAATATTAAAAAACTAATACATGTAGTTTTAAAAAAACTTAATTGATTATGGTTGAAAAACGATCGATAGACAGTTATCAATGTCTTGATTTATGACTAAAGTACCTTAATTTTAGAAGTTGTCTTCTTGAATAAAATCGACTCACTTCTAAATAAAATAAGTTTACGTCCCAATTTAAATCAAAATCTACCTTAATTTTAGAAGTTGGCTTCTTGAATCTTGAAAAAAATCAACTTACTTCTCGATAACAATAACTTTATGTCGAAATTCAAATCATAAAAGTATAAAATTAATTTTTTTATTTAAAATATAATTTATTTTTTTATAAAGAATTGTTTTTATTTTTTTGAATTATTTATTATTTGTATTTTTATATTTCAATCTTCAGATGCCTATTTTTTTTTTTTTCCAATTTTTTGTTCTGACCGGGGCTTGAACCTGCGACTACCTATTATTCTACTTAACGACTTAATGTTAAAACCCATGCCGATTAAATCAGTGAAATGAATTCAAACTGTCACAACTTACACTTAGTGTAGCTACAATGCAAACATAAAAAAATATTAACACTTGTAAATTTATTATTATCAATAATAATAATAATTTAAAATGTTACTCGGTTCAAGGTATACGTACCGAAAACATTAAAAGAAACAGAAACCACAGAAGTAATTCGTTTATTTTTTTCATTTATTGTTCTATATACTTTTTTCATACAATTTTTTACACTGAATTTTTGTTAAAAGTATGTTGATTTTTATTCTAAACAAAAAAATAATTACTGAAAAAACAATTTGATATAAAAACCGGACACAAATTTTAATTAAGGCAACATTTAACAGGAGTTTTTATATTGCAGTTTATATATAGACTCATGAAATAATAGTATACATAATACCTATACGATCATTTTAAGTGATTGCACAAAATAATAATATTAATAATCATAGCATAATACATACATAAAAGTAAATATTTGAAAAAAATTTCACATCAGAAAGATATGTATAGTAATCACAATTATCATTACTTTCATTGGTCATTTGTCTGATATTGGAAATGAAGCTTTTTTATTTTAAATAAATAATTCAATTATATACGATTTATTTTATAATGTTGGTGTGTAAAAAAATGCATGACATTAGTATACTTTGTCGTTATATATGTTTATATATATTTCTTACTCATTAAAAATATTCTAAATTTTATAATTTATAAGCTATAGTATAATATAATCATTATTCTATTTAATACAAATCTTATTGATGAAATCAAATCACATATATGATCACTTACAATTTTTAATATAATAGAAAAAAGAATAAAGTTCATTTTATCTGGACGCCTTCCAATTATTTGCAATTTACATACATAATTGGGTGAATTCGTATCTCGATTGTTGCTTTAAGTTCGTCAAGTTGTATTTATATGTAGAATTTTATAGATATAATATATATGCATTTTTAATAATCGAAGCTTTTAAAGTCATCAAGATATATAAGTTATCATTAATTAGTACACAATGATATCGTTCATTTTTAGTAATAATTTATAATAATAATCACACTTGCTTATAAATAATTTTAAAATATGTATCATTGTTAATTTATCTTTCTTTAAATATCACAAAAACACTAACAAGTTTATTCATCTTAAGACTTGCTACAATGTAATAACTTGGAAAAAAAGACTCTTTATTTTATTTTTTATTCTATTCAATTTTCTTTTTTTGTTATATCGACGCAATATAGAATTTAAAAAAAATAAGTCATTATATTACACTTTTGAATTAATTTTAGCATTTATCAATATTTGTTCGACAAATTATAGCGAATTTATTCAATAAAATCGACATTAGAAAGAAAATAATAATTGCAAAAGACAAGTACTTAAGTACAAAAATAATAATTTAATTTGTTATTTAGACATTTAAGAGAAAAAAATTAGACTGCAAAATGAAAATAAAGTTAAGCAGTCAATTTAAAGTTAGCTACCTATATATAAATAGTTTGAATTACATATTTATTGTAGGCAATGAGATGGAAAATTTTCAAACAAGTTTGATTATTCGGTGAATTTTGAAAACTATTATTTTTTATCTTTTTATGTATTATTAAATATTAATATCTTTCGAAGAATTGTCTTTTTTTTTATCATTTGTACAAAACATAAGACTACATATCACGATGAATTATTTTTTTCCTTTTTGGACTCAACTTTAATAACAATAAATTATAAATTATATATGGTTATGTAATATTTATATAATCCCTTGATCAAAGGGTAAATTACGAGCTAATTATTACGATCTATGATATATAAAAATTTTTTAAATATATTTGTTAAATTTCTATCACAATAAACTTTTTTCCATTCTATAAAAACAGGCACGCTGAATTATATATTAGCATTTTTTTTTTTAACTTAATTATTAACGTCAGCAGGATTTAGTTGATAAACTCTTTGATAATTTGTATTATCAACTATTAATACAATGCGAAAAAAAAAAAGAATGGAAAAATGAATTGTACCATACACTCACTACGTCATATGTTTGTAGATTATTTGTTGATTTTAAAATTCTCGTACGTTTTTTATCATAAGAGAATTATTAATTTTGGTGCTTATTTATTGATACGATCTGAATAATTTTTTCTTTTCAAGGGTGAAAAATCGGCTTATCATAACTGTACCACCACGTGTAAGATTCCTATTTTAAAAAAAATAAAATACAATATTAAAATTAATATTACTATAATTAATTTACTATACAAATTATTTTATAAAAAAATAAAATTGTATACTTACTTCAAAAATTGTGGTAAAAGTATATGCCATGACGTGTGATCTTGTTTGAGTGTAAGATATAATTCGAATGTTGAAACAGTATTTGGATCACACTGTATTCTTGTAAGTTTTCGACAAATACTATCAGTCTCAAAATTTATAAATAGCGTACAACCCCTAATAAATTAAAAAAAATTGATTGATTAAAATAATAAATTTTGAAATATCTATATATATATATAAGTTTCACTTCAAAACAAAAAAAAAAAAAAAAAAACATTTCAAAATATGTATGAATTCTAAATATATACCTGAGACCACATGGCTCATTTTCTGCCATTGCAAGTACATCTTTGGCAATTCTCGGCAGGAGATCAGCCGGTAATAATACTTCACCGCAAGTCAGCTGAGCATGCTTGGCTGCCCTTAGCTCGACCTCCAACCTCTTTGTTAGAGCTTGACATGCACCGTCCAATTCATCGGTCACGTATCCAGCTGAAAATTTAAATAAATAAATAAATAAACAATACAATAAAATTTAATATATATATATCATAGTAATGATCAAGTACATATAGATATAATTATTTATTTTGTCTAAAATTGCACGCATGTTAAAAATAAAGTTTATTTAGAAAAACAACGGGGAGTATATATACAATGATGGACGGGCATAAACATGTATATAGCGAAAATGTGATGCAACTACTCGAGCGAGTTCCAACTCGTTGTTTGACGTACGGACTAGTACAGACATGTATAAACATGTATTGAACAAGTTTCTCTATGTGTGGTGACTGGTGAATAAAGAGCAAGTTTAGGAGGAAAAGGGAAGGGAGGTGTAATACCTATATTGCTCTAATTTGTTTAAATTTTTTTTTTCTTTTTTTTAATTTTATAATACCTATTATATGAATAATAAATAAATATACCTATTAATTTAAAAATGTAAAAAATTTAGTTTTTTTTTTAATTTAAAAAAATGATTCCTTTGTTATTTGAATGACATGAAATTAAATCAAATTTTTTATTTTTTTTTTTTTAAATGATAAATTAATGATAATTATATTAATAAAAAAATAAAAATATAATGATAATTATTAGATATAGTATATAATAATGAAAAAATATCTATCAGCTGATGAGCCGGGAGAACCCGGCCATACTTCAGTCAGCTGAGTTTCTTTGTCTCCATGCGACCCTGACAACGTCAAAATTAACTGTTCTTAACTTAAATTGACACTTTATGTATTATTAAAATTTATATTCAATATATTATAATTTACTTGATATTATTTTATATTTTAAATAAACTTACCTCTATTATTATTAAAATTAACATTTACTGGGCATGGTAACACTTCCATTATTATAACAAATTATTGATGACAAAGGTATAACAAAAGAAATTTAAAAAAAAATTTTTTTATTTTTTATAAATTAATTTATGAATAATATCAAATTTAATTTTAAATAAAAAACTATTTTATATTAATTAATAAACCAATGAAAATTAATAAAACTGTATGAAACTATATTTATTGTTTCATCAGCGTCAGAATCGATGAAATAATTTTACAATGACATCTCTTTATACTCTGTTAAAAACTGAAAGGTGCCGGTACCAGCGATGTTTTTATATACTCGTACTTGTACCCCTCTCTCTTCATACCGCAATATTGCCTGATGATTTTGACAACCCCACTGGAGCGCTTAGCAACACAGGCATACGTGATGTTTATACGGTTGTCTCCGGGCTCCACCGGTGTAAATTTAATCGAATATATTCGGATATATTCGGCATAGTTCGACTCATCTGTTTTTTGTTCACGATTAAAAAAATATATAGGTATACATACCTATATGTAATACAAAATATATATTCTGATGCAATATATTACTTGTGTTGTCCATTTATACCAAATAACAAAAGACCATGTGTAAGAAAGATGCATGTAAGCAAAAAACAGAAAGAGTGAGTGAGAAAGATAAATAATGAGACTAACAACAGAGAGAGCAAATGAGATCGTGCATTCAATCTACTATGTACTATCAAACATTTACCGAAAAAAAAACAAACTAATAATTTTTTATAAATCAAATCAATATTAACAAAAAAAATTGGTATAATATAAAAATATAAAAAAAAAAGTAATGTATCAATAGATATTCTTTATTCTTTAATATATAATGAACATAGTATTTAAATATTTAAATTGATTAAATACATCTGCAATCTTTTTAATTAAAAGAAAAATTAAAACAAAAAAATTTGTATTTTGTTGTTCAACGACAAAGGTCCGAATAAAGCTTCGCCGGAGTTTTGAAAATTTTTGAACGCGTACATTACTAATTTTTTTATTTTATTCAGCAAATACATGATGTGATGTCAGGATTTGTTATTTTAAGTTCTTTATTGAGCCTGCATCCCCGTAACAAAAATAAGGAGTATCCGAGGGCACAAAGTCGTGATAAAAAAGAGCCCTTGGAAACAAAATCCTTTGTGCGCTACTACTATCAAATAACAAAGTAAAAAACTGTTGTTCTGTGCTTGTACGTGCATTAGTAAATAGAGTGTAGGACTGTAGTAGTGTAGTGGACTGTAGGTGCACTCTCACCATACTGTTACTATCAGTGTTGCCAGACTCGGTAGCCATCTTCCCACTAAAAATTTCTTGAAAAACCACTAGATTGAGCTACTTACCCACTAAACTTTTAAAAACCTAAAATTTACCTTAAAAGCAAAAAAAAAAAAAAAAAAAGGAAATTAATTAGAAAAATAAATTGTAATTTTTTTTTTTTTTAATTTATTATTATTATTATAATAAAATTATTATTATTATTTTACAGATCCACTGTCAATACATTCTATATGTTTTTTTATTTTTTTTTCAATATATAATTATTTGTAATAATATTTTTGTTTTTTATATAAAATAAAGTCTTGACCTTTTTCTTATAAATTAAATATTAATATTTATTTTATAAATATCTATATGTTTTTAAATAATATTAAAAATGATATTTTTATGTTTTAAATGAAGTCTTGACCTTCTTCTTCTTCTTCTTCTTTGTATTGCTCTTTGGCACCATCTTCAATAACCATTAATATTTTTTCTTGAAACTCAGAAGCATACACTTCTTCTGAAGTAAAATGATTCAACATGGACTTTGATGGTTGAAATAAATCAACTTCTGTTATATTATATCGTATTCGCATAACAGCTTCACAACTTTTTATTGCCAATCGATTTCTTAATTTATCTTTAATAATACTGACAAGTGAGAATGCACGTTCAACAGTAGCATTTGATAAAGGCAAAGCTAACAAAGCCAATACAAGTTTTGATATGTGTCCATATCGTTTATCTTCACCTGCAGTTGTTATTTTATCCACTCTATTCCAGTAATCTTCTGTTGATTCTTTTTTATCAGCAATAATTTTAGAATTAACTAAATGCCATTCTGTTAAAGTTGTATCAACGTGTCCAACAATATTTTTAAAGTGAGTTACAATGCCAGTTATATCTCTTTTCACCTCACTATCTGTAACTCGAGGAGTAAAAACACTAACTTTTTCTAGAAGATCAATATTGTCTGGCAGTCGTTGTTGTAATTGGCAACATAACTCAATCAAAAATGATTTACATTGACTTTTTATTGCACAAATTTTTTCTTTGGGAAAATTCTTTGATGCTTCAGTAAATTCATAACCAAAATAAATACAATCAGATGGCATAAGATAATCTCGAAAATTAAATTCAGTTAAATTGTTCTTGTTGCCTTTTTCAAGTTGACTTGGAATTACAATTTTTTGTAAGATTGAGTACAATACTTCATTTAAATCTTCAAATAATTTTAGTGCATCAACTTTATCTGATTGAAATAATTTGTTAATACCAACTGCAGCTTTTAAAGCATCTCTTAAAAAAATAAGAAAAACCTTGTTGGATTCAGATTGATAAAAAGAAAATAACTGTTTAGCCCCAAAGTCTTTTTTTTCATCTCCATATATTTGAAAAAACAACTTTAATGCATCCCATTGATCTAAAATCACTTCAGTTGCATTTTCTCGAGTTAACCAACGAGTTGCTGATAATTGTGGAATTTTCTTTGGTTTTTTTCCTCCTTCTAATGTTTTCCAAACTTCTTCATAAGCATCTTTACGTTTTGTACTATTTGAAAAATAATTATAAGTTGAACGGACCATGTAATCCAAGTGGTCTGGTAATTTTTTAGCTGCTTTTTCACATGACAGGTGCATAGAATGGCACACACACTTAGCTGTAATTAGATGTGGTATTTTCTCCTTCAATCTTGAAGAAACTGAGTTATATTTTCCCACCATTACATTGGCACCATCAACACCAATGCCAATCAATTTTTCCAACTTTAAATTATCTTTTTTTAATAATTCTTCAATTTCATTTGTTACTGTAGCTGAATCACCAGCATGAATTTCAACTAGTCGATAGAGTGTTGTAATAATTTTCCCTTTAGTCTTGCTGAAATATCGTATCATAATACACAATAATTTCTTAGTATCTATTGACGTACTCTCATCAATGATTAATGAATAATATGCATCACCAATATCTGATATTAATTCATATAATAAACATGGAGATAATACATTAACAATTAGTCCAGTGCATTTTGTTTTGCCTAAAGTTAAATTTTGAAGAATCTCTGAATTAGAATCTAATGATCCAACGACTTTAGCAAGTTGTGTGGCAACATTCATTGAACAATATTTGGCAACAAAAGCTGCTAGTTTTAATTCAGCAATTTTACGTTGTTCGCTAATTGGATGCTTTACAAATTTGATTATTTTTGGCATTGATGAATTACGTGAGTTGGCATTGACTAGGTGTTTGTCAGTTGCAGCATGATCATCAAGAGATTTTTTGTGTGGACGAATACTGACATGGCACCATTTGCAAAAAGCTTTACTGCTGTTTGGTATAGTGTGTGGACTTATCCAATCTAAAAAAGTATAAATTTTTATTGTAAAAACATATAATTGTTATTGTGAAAAAAAAAAAAAAATTAACAGCAAAAGCAAGATGTACATAACCTACCTTTATATTTTATGTCAGCTTCCCAGGCTTTTCGGTAACTTTGAACATATTTTTTAACGTCTTTTTTATTCTTTCCTCTTTTATTTTTAACAGCAATTGCAACTGATTTACTTGATTTTATTGTTACACCCATTTTTTTGTTTTTCAATTTTTACGCATAATATTTGACTCATAATTGACACCATTGACAGTGATTGACACAATTCACAAATCACATTATCACAATAACACACAATTACAATTATGAAAGAAAAGCGATCGTTCCTAAAAACATTGAATAAAACATAGGGTAAATGTTTTTAGAATTAATACATTCAAACATGGAGGTCTGAACCAATCAGAAGGTCAAAATCCAACAACAACTGACAACAACTTGAAAATCTAGCCAATTAAATCAACCCACTAAAAAACCAACAAAAAAAAAAATTTCCCACTAAAAAAACCACTAAACAAAAACTGCCCACTAAATTACCCACTAAATCCGAAAAAAACCACTAAATTTAGTGGGAAAACCACTAATCTGGCAACACTGGTTACTATAGAGATCTGACCTATGGGCGGGGCTTAGCCACTCACGCACACACTTATTGTGTAAAGTCTTATCAGTGAGACAATATGGCGGATTATTTTACTATAGTATGATATCATCAACATAGTATACTGTATAAATTTTGTAATGTAATCAAGAAGACTAGATATACAGGAGGAGTAACTCCCTATCTCAATGCATGTAATATCTTTCAGCCAATTTGCGTGAGGCTAGTAGCTGTCATAGCGAATTTAGCGTACAGCGTGGTTCAGCGCATTGTATATTTATTTCTTATTTTTAATGCGCAGCTTACACATGCATACATACATTAATTGGTTTTCAACATTAATTCAACTATAATTATTTCAACTATAACTATTTCCTGATTCAATGATTTAATTATAATTTACATTTTTTCTACCAGTCATTTTTTCATTTTTTTTTGTAATAAAATAACATTTTTGACAGCTGCTTACTTGTGTATGTTCGTATTGGTTAAAAAATAAAAGCATTCGACATGATTTACTTCATCTTATAGAAACAAGGGCACTTTCGACTGTCATACATATCATACAGTATCATACGTATCATAAGTATGATTGTATGATACTCCGAAAATCGTCGAATTACCCATCACTGGTGTTGGGTAGTTACTAGTTAGACGATTTTTAGGTATAATACTTTCATACCGGTATTTTACTATTTCAGCGGTATAATACTGGTATGAACGTATGAAACTCAGAAACGATCCCTATCTCTTGTAGAAATATCTCCGTCATTTGTCCAACCTTTCTTTTTTTTTCTTCAACTTTTTTAGAATAATTAGAATATTGAGGAAATAAAAATCGAAAAACAACTGAATACTATAGTATAATTAATTGTACTGTTTATAGATATATATATAATATATTAACATTAATATAACTCGAGAAATTTAAAAATATCAATTTTCGGCTTATCAAAGTATTTAGTTTTAATATTTACGCTTCAACTCGATTTTTTGTTATTCGAAAATATATTTTAGTCAACAATAATTATTTAATAAATTATTTTTTTTTGGGTCCATCTCATTCTTTAGCTATTTGTCTATTTAAAAATAATTTATTGAGAATTTAGAGAAAAAATAGCTAAGAAAATAGATGCAGCGAGAAAGATATTGTATCCAGCAGAAATTGTTTAATAAATTGTCTTTTTTTGACTCCATCTCTTTTTTTTGCTATTTGTTTACTCAAAAAAAATTATCTTGACACAAAAATAAGTAGTAAACAAAAAAACATGTGATTTTGACTTCGGTACCTACCAAGACTAGCGCCGTCAGTGGCCGATAGAGTTAGTACATTGCTCCATTCCGTCATCCTCAACAGCTCTGTGTGACGTCACAGATTACCCTCCTTGTAAAACTCCATAAATATTTACTACAATAGCCTGTGATATTGTGATAATATGGTGATATTTTCTGATTAATTATTTATTATTATAGTTTTTACTTTTACTTATAAACAAATACATTGATTCTGATTATTGTGAAAAAATGAAAAACGCTGAAGTGGAAGAGAAAATTGATAATAAAAAGGGTAAAAAAAAAAACGCAAACCAAAAAACAAATACTTTCAATTATTTATTTTACACTATAAATTTACATTACAGATATTGTTGATGATCATGCTGGACCATCTTCAAGTGATGAAAGTGGAAGGGAAGAAGTTGACAAAAATTTTGAAATGGAGAAAATACGTAAATTTTTAACAAATTTAAAAATTTTTGATACTGGAGATAAATTACCAAAACAAAAAATTTTAAACGAATTAACTCTTGATGGTATTGTTGAGTTTATAAAGAAATCTGGTTGTAAAAAAATAATAACAATGGTTGGTGCTGGAATCTCAACATGTAAGTAAATATAATAGATCTGGGTAGCATAAAAAAAGTTATTATCAAATATATTTTTAACATAAAACAGCTGCAGGAATACCAGATTTTCGTTCACCATCGAGTGGTCTTTATCACAACTTAAGCAAATACAATCTGCCTCATCCCCAAGCAATTTTTGAGCTCGAATTTTTCAAAGAAAATCCAAAGCCGTTTTTTGTGCTGGCAAAAGAATTGCTTCCTGAAGGATTCAAGCCAACACCTAGTCATTATTTTGTTAGACTGCTTTGGGAAAAAGGACTTCTTCTTCGACATTATACACAAAATATTGATACTTTAGAGCGAGTTGCTGGATTACCTGATGATAAATTGGTTGAAGCACATGGTACTTTTTACACTGGACATTGTCTCAACTGCAAATCACTCTATGATTTTACTTGGATTAAAAGTATTGTAAAACATTATCAATTTTAATTTTTCATGGAGTGCAAAAATAATTTCTCCATCTTTTTTTTCTTTAAGATAGAATCGTTGAAGAAGTAATTCCAAAATGTGAAGAATGTAAAAAAGGCGTTGTTAAACCAGATATTGTATTTTTTGGGGAAATGCTGCCGGAACGATTTCATCAACAGTCTGATTGTGATTTTGACCAAGCTGATCTTTTAATCATAATGGGATCAAGTCTGGTAGTCCAGCCTTTTGCTTCACTTGTCGACAGGTACTTTTATAATTATAATTAATGCTTTTACTAGAACGTAAAAAATATTTTGTATTTAAATTGCACGTCAACAATGATATGTGTACAGATAAAAAATCCGTTCTTTATTAATAATAATATATTTAATATTAAAAAAACATAAACAAAAAATTAAAAAAAAAATCATCTAAAAATTACAGAGTAAAAACAAATTGTCCTCGACTTTTAATAAACATGGAAAAAGTATCAGTAGGAGACAGGTTGTCTAAAATGTTTGGCATCAATCAGGGATTTGACTTCGATCCAGATGATCCAAAGTTTGGGAGAGATGTTGCTTGGATCGGTGATTGTGACACTGGATGTCAACTGTTAGCAGATAAACTTGGCTGGGGAGTAAGTCATTTAACAATTAAATTTATATTCTAACTAGATATTTTTATAATTCAGTATTTTTTCCATCAGGATGAATTAAAGTTACTTGTTGCTAATGAACACAAGCGACTTGATGATGAAAAACAATCACAAATACAATAATAAAACTATTTCATTATAAATGGTTTTTCAATAACTTCTAATGCTTCCTGTTGATGCAACTTGCCAATTCCGACCGCTGGTGTTGCTAGGGTATCTCGACCACAATATTTGATCTAAAATATCAATATAACGTGTTTTTAACTAGATAGTTTGCTTAAACAATTAAAGTTTATTACTCATTTACCTGTCGCCCACAGAGGTTTTCAAATCTTGGTTTTATAAATGTCCAAGCCCCCATATTTCGAGGTTCTTCTTGACTCCACACAAAACCTTGAGAAAAATCATATTTAAAAAATATAGATGCAAGTCATTGTAAATTTGTTTTAAAATGAAATGTAGACAATAATTTTACTTTTTGTATTTGGAAATTTTTTAATTTCTTCATTAATTTCAAGAAGTGGAAACGGACAAAGGCACTCAATACGTATGATTGCCGTGTTATATGTTGCAAGTTTTTTACGCTGTTGTTCAAGTGCATAATAATGTTTTCCACTGACAAAAATAATCTTTTCAATTTTTTCTGGTTCAACAACATCGTCACCTATAACATAAAAATTAATTTAAAATGATTAATTATTTTATTTTATTAATAACAATCATACCTATAATATTTTTGAAACTCGTTCCGGGTGACATTTCATCAAGTGAAGATGTTGCAGAAGGATGCCTCAGTAAAATTTTTGGAGAAACAATAACAAGAGGTTTTCTAAAATAACGAATCATTTGCCGACGTAATAAATGAAAATACTGTGCTGGTGTTGTTGGATTAGTAACTTGCACATTAATATTGTCACCGTCAGGTGAATTTTCGTTACTATCGGTGAGCTGGAGAAATCTTTCTAAGCGACAAGAACTGTGTTCTGGTCCAGCTCCATCGTAACCGTGGGGAAGAAGCAAAGTCAAGCCACTGTTCATCATCCATTTAGTCTCACCACTTGACAAAAATGTGTCGATCATTATTTGTGCACCGTTAAAAAAATCACCAAATTGAGCTTCCCATATTGTCAAGGTCGTTGGTGATGATATGCTTACTCCATATTCGTATCCAACCACTGCTTCTTCCGATAATATACTGTTAGCTAATTCAATTTTTCCCATTTGGTTGTCAATCATCGAATTCAATGGTATATAAATTTCTATAAAAAAAAAAAACAATAATCAAACGTTTTTGAAAATATTATCAGCTGATGTTATATGTATACCTCAGAAATATATACCTATATTGAAAAAAATCTTATTACGAAAAAAAAGTTATTTACTATATTGGGAATTAGAAAAGTTTCCGTCTGGTAAATTAAATATGCTTTAAAATATTTTTCAAGACTCACCTCCGGTTGATTGATCAACCAGCATCATATGTCGCTGTGAAAATGTACCACGTCCTACGTCTTGTCCACTGAGTCTGACATTAAAACCTTGGTACATAAGTGTACCAAATGCTGCTGTTTCTGCCATTGACCAATCCAAATATTCACCATTGTCTAGTTTTTTAATTCTTGTCTGAATATGACTTTTTATTAAAGTTGGATGAATTTTTAAATTTTCTTTTCTTTCGACACTTTTTTTCACAACAAATTTGATTAAATTGACGTCAACACCCGTCTCCCAAGTTGTTAAGGTTGGCTTGGCCTGTTGAAAACCAGCCCATCTACCAGAAAAATAAGTTGCTTGTGGCACATACTTGTCAGATTTTTTGAAAGCTTCTTCCAAATAATTTGTATATTTACGAATAATTTCTTCACTTTCTTCAGTTTTTAATATTTCCATTTTTTCGAGTTTTTGTCGGTATACATCTGGTATAGATTGACGATTATTTATAATTTTGTATAAAAGTGGATTTGTGAATGTCGGTTCATCCATTTCATTATGGCCCCAACGTCTGAAGCAGTTAAGATCAATGAATACGTCTTTACGGTATTTTCGTTGATATTCAAAAGCAATTCTTGTTGCTTTGACAAGCATCTAAAATAGAAAAAATATGAGTATTAATACTGATCTAATTATTCTTTTAAATGTATTTGTAATACTTATTTTTACATGAACATTCATCAGTGATTTATAATATTCATTGAATAGTAGTTTTATTCTTTTAGTGATTCACTGATATTTATATATCAAAAATAATATTTTTTTATTCTAAAATTTATTAAAATTAAATGCTAAAAACTATTAATTTAATATACTTCTGGTGCATCGCCGTTGACATGAAGCACTGGTGCTGATATAAATTTAGCTAAATCAGTGCAATATCTTGATGATCTTCCTCGGCTTGGTGGCGTTGTAAAGCCAAGTTGATTGTTAATAACCAGATGTATAGTCCCACCAATTTCAAAGTGTGGAGTTTTACTGAGGGCTAATGATTCTTGATTAACGCCTTGTCCAGCATAAGCTGCATCTCCATGAACCTATTTAACACAATAATTATTTTAGATAATTAAATTCAAATTTAAAAATATTATAAAAGCACCAACCTGTACATTAATAACTTTGTCACTCCATTGTCTATTTCTAGATTCACAATAAGCACCATCTTTCACAGCTTGCATAACTCCTCGTGTTTTTCCCATTGAAACTGAATTCACAGCTTCTAAATGCGATGGATTATGCAGTAACGTTACATGCAGACTTTTACCTTTAATATCTAAATCTATCGATGAGATGAAATGACTGGCAACATCTCCAGTTGCCTTCACATCATCCGGAAATTCCGATAGACCTTTGAGTTTCCGAAATAATTTTTCTGGAGGAAATTTCAACATCCCAATCAAAAAATTTAAACGGCCACGATGAGGCATACAGGCGATAACTTGTTCAAGACCATCTGAAATTTTATTACAAGTGATTCGAGTCTAGGAATTTTATTCAGTGAATAATTAACGAACCTTTGCCACATAATTCAAAAAATTCTTGAAAAAATGCCATCATGGATTCAGCACCCTCACAGCCGTAACGTTTAATGCTAACAAATTTTTTTGCTAAAAAATTATCCAACGTTTGGCTCTTCATCATCTCAGAGGCTATAGATTTTTTTGTTTCTTGAGTGAGTTTTTCTTCATGTAGCTTTTCAAATTTCGAAGAAAACCATTCTCGTTCTTCTTGGCTCTAGATCAAAAGAAAAAAATAAGAATTAACTTACAGTCCAGTAAAGATGTTTATTAACTTTACCTCAAGGTAGGTAAACTCGGCTCCGATTTCCGAGGTATAGATACTTTCGAGAATTTTCAATGCATCTTCAACCGTTCCCTGCTTTTTTTCAATGTTCAAAATGCCATAATACTCTACAGTGTCATCTAGCTTTAAACCAAACTGTTGAGGATCCAATTCGATAAGTTTTTCAGGTTTTTCTAAAGTTATTGGATTTGTATTAGCTGATTTATGAGCATGTTCACGGTAAGCTGTTACAAGTCGGTAAAAATTGCTATATTTAGCTCGCATAACAATACAATCATCTGGAACTAAAAAAAATACTCAGTTTTTACAATAAGAAATAAATGATATTTCAAATAAACACATACCCTTGTAGACGTTCTTATTTTTTGGAATGTAACCATAAACTCCATTTTCAGTATGATAGTATGTTATATTTTTAATTGACTTACGACAATTATGCTTTCGAAGCACGAATTTCAAGTTTCTAAACATGATTATACAATTGTGTCGTTTAGTTCATTATAAGTAAGTTTATCGCGTCCACATTGATCAACTGTTACTATCATATGGTTTTTTCGCAATAGCAGATCGTTATGTACAGTCGGGTATTAAACTCAAATACTTGTTATCTGCTTACGCCTAAGTGTATTGAATAAGAAAAGTTGTTTGTGTGTGTGTGTGTGATAATGATATTCTTGCTGTCTGATAATTATTCTTGACGTCAAGACTTTGATTAAAGAAAAAAAAAAGTGGTGTAAATTTTATTTCTGGGATCTACAATAGAAATTCCAAATATTTAAAATTCAAAATATTTTAGATAAAATATTTATTGAAAATATTAAAAATAAATTAATTATATTAGAAAGTAAACGCCCTGGTAGAAATCAAACCTCGGTTCGAGGTTTGGGCCGGAGGTACGTGTTCAAGCATATATAAAACGTTTTACCTTATAGATAATAATTCCGGGGTAAATTTTTTTTTTAGTTATAATTTTTATTTAGCATGTATATGGGTGCCAAAATATTTTAAATGATTTTTTTTTATCGATTAAATTACATAGTCGAGAATTTTTCAAAAATCTTTAAAAAAATTGCTTTAAACTATTAGTGCTAAACTTATTTTTTTTTATAATATATTTTTTTTATTACTTGAAAGACCCATATGAGAACAAAAAGTTAAAACTAAACATCGAATGTCTCAGAGGCTGAGCATGTCAACTGCCAACGTTGTAATCAGCCGTCCGGGGGTTCGACTCCCGGTTATAGCAAATAAAATTGAAGTTAAGTCAGTTGACTGACAGTTTGGATATAGGTTCGCCATGTTGTTATTATATACATTTACCATAAAACACTTGAAATTAAGTGAATATATATGATCAAGGTGATTAAATAAAAATATATTCAGTTTTTTTTCTTTCTTTCTCAAGAAAACAAGTATTATAGGGAATAAATTCCAGAATCTGATTCTATTTCAGATCATGTATCTTTAGCACAGGTATAGTGATACCGCAATAGACGAGAGAACTCGAGACGAGACAAGAGAGAGGTGACGAGAGACAAGTTTTCTCTTGTCATGAGAGATGAGACAAGACGAGACACGACGAGATACGAGACACCGATAAGAGAAAGGTCAAGAGATCAATAATTTATTGTTTACTTTTATTTTATTTTAATTTATTTTTAATCTATTTATAATACATTTTTGACCTGCTATATATTACTTATTCTTAAAAAGAGTTTTTTGTTTTAGTACAAATATTATTTATGTTGCAACTTGAAATAAATTGTTGACCGAGAGAAGACGAGACGAGAGTCAGCTCTCGTAGCATCACTATACAGGTACTTGTCCTGGGTAGCTATTCTTGACTCGATTATCCGCAAGTTATCCCGAGCGACTGGGATAACTTTTTTGTCGCAAAACATGAAAATTTTGGCTCAATTTGTATCCTTCCCAATGGTTTACATCAAACGACTAAATCATTTTCAGGCGTTTTCATGTTATCCCGTGTAGGTGGGATAATCGAGTCAAGAATAGCTACCCAGATTCAATGCAGATACAAGCTTTACTAAAAAGGTTACATCCTGATCCAAAACCTATATGTAAAGTGTGAACCTGTTCTAAACCTATATGTATTATTACATCAAATAAATAACAATTAATAAAATTTAGCCACAATATTGATACTATGATACTGAAAATATATATAGTAGCTGATAATTTTATGGGATATCGAACATTCCTACTATTACTTTTTTTTTTGCCTATATTTATTGTTACTTGCAGCAAAATTACTGGTACCTCGTAATATGCTATATTTTTTAATTAATTAAATTAATTTGAGTAAGTTAATAGCAAACTCATACGAAATAGACGATGATCATACATATATACAGAGCATGTATATAAGAGTGTCAAAAGTCTTTGTTATTAAATATATTCTATGGTCTATAAGTTTATACTTTGACAGAAAAGAAAACTTTTGAATTTCATTTTGTTTTATTTTTGTAATATAAATAAATTGGCCTATCAAAAGACCATCAAATGTATTTTTGATAATAGATATAGGTATTACAATTTAAACTGATGCTCATAGTATTATATTCTTTTGAATAGACTATTGAGATTTCAAAGTTTGATTGTTGATATACTGACACGCGTTTTATATAAAATTTGAAGGCTAAATGTGCAACGAAGTAGCTACTTAGATACTTATTATGTATAGGGGAGATCAAGATCTCTGTATTTGAATAGGCGTATTATCACGGTGGATTTATGCGTAAATGAATTGAACTATTGTATCTAACGTAAAAACCCTCGACCACCTGACGACTTTATACCAGTCGCACATGCTTTTCCCATCATCAGCTTCAAACACATAAGTAGACGCAAATTAGCGTCTGTTGGCAACATCTGGATTGTAAAATATTTTAGATCGATGTACTAATTTTGCCGAAGGCTAATTTTTGTCGGTCAAAAGTGAAATTTATGCATATAGCCAAATAGACTAGTAAATTTTTTTCTCCTAATACTCTTGCATATATATAGCGCACTGGAAAAAAGTGTTTGCTCGTGTCACTAACTATATAATTTATATTTATTTAATTTAAAGACTTTATACATATGTATACTGTAGTAGCGAAAAATAATACTAATATTTTTTTTTTTTTAATTCAAAATTAAATTTTTTTTAAATTTTATTTTTATATTGATGTTTACATTTTAATAATTGTTATTGTTTTTAATAATAAATAATAAATTATAAATTATTAATTAATTAATTATTAAGCAATTATCATTATTACCATTATTTTTATGATTATAATTTTTTTTTAATTTTTGATATTATTTAACTGTTGATATACATATATAAAAGTTGTCTATTAATATATTATCATTACTTGTTCTTTTATACTTTAAATGATTAATCACAAAAGCGAATTAATTTTCCGTGACCATCATAAAACTCAAGTAATTTATTTTTTATTTTTCTGCCTCATTCGTAACCCTTTGTCGTATATATAGTCAACTACATAACACGAGGGTATTGCAGTCAATACCTTTACGTCACTATATACAGGGAGAATGATATATGGGATGTATTACCCCAAATCGATAAAGTATAAAAGTATACATATATACATTTGGTTTTATGTATATAATACTAATATATATATTTTCCATGTGTCACTTTACATTAATGTATTTTCTTGTGTATTATATCAAAATTTATAAAAAAAAAAACTGGATTTTTAATTGACAATAACACAACGGTAAATTATGTGTATATAGTCAATGTGGGGTCTCTAAACATGTTTTGAAAAATCTATCAACGTTTAAAAATTTATAACTCGTTTACAAATGAAAATTACGACAATAAGTTTCTTTAGTACACCCTCGAATATGTTGATATTACGTAGTGATCAAATTTTGTAAGATTCCGACCCGTCATTATAGGGAAGATTCGTGACATAATTTTATACTTTTAATTAATTTTTTTTTTTTTCATAGTTTTTGCATTATTTTGATTCAAATTTGCAGCTTAAAAGAGTAATTTTATTATTTTTCATTTACCTAAAGAGAAATTAAATTTATTTCATTTTTGTCAGACTTATGTGTAAAACAATTTTCTCTAACTTGAATGATACATCCATTCATACTATATAGTGGTTTTTTGCCCAATTTAATTCGGGATATATAGTTTACAAAGCCAAGTGACAATCTGAAGTTTCAAAAAAATATGTTTTATTTATTTGCATTTACCTGGTAAGTCTGTATTTGTTTTTGAAAATTTAGATTGTCTTTCAGCAGCCGAAATACATATATGGTCATTGAATAATGCTTGAGCTTATTCTCAAATGATTAGCATGATATTACATGTGATGTAGACCCTCAATTAATATCAATAGTTTATGCCTATATAAACTAATAAAAATATAAAATTATTATGGTTTAACAAAATTTTTCTGATTATACAAATTTAAATCAAATTTATTAATATTAACACATGTTTTCTTCAGTATTATCAATTGCTTTTGTACTAAAAGGATAATGATTAACTTGTATTATAGAAGAAAAGTATAAAGTCCGCATCACCATATATGTATATATAATAAAGGGTTTTTTTTCGGGAAAAAGATAATCCTTCAAACAATATAATAAAAAATTTTATGAAATAAATAAAAGTAATAAAGTAAAAAAAATAAAGTAAAGTAGCTGAATATTTCGATCCTGTTGTACTCTAATGCTCGTTATTGCCCCTCTTCATCCTACTTCCTCATCGAATTATTTTGATTCTGCGATAATTCACCCCTAATAAGATTCTTCTTGAATTCGACCCTTCTCAAATACGAATTTTATGCGTGTCGGCACGTTTTATATTCCCTCAAAACCCATATTCTTTGCTTTTCTTTTTCATTCATTATTCTTTTTTTTTTTTTTTTTTTGAACATGTTTTTTTGTTTGATGGAAAGATGATCGTGTGGGCGTATCAAGTCAATTTAAAAACCCAAGATTTTTTTACTGTTAAAAACAAAATTTTATAAGAGAAAATTTAATGCAAAGTCGTGTAAATTACACTAGGGATTACTTTAGTATGGAATAAAACTCGCCCTTTTACGACAAACGAAATCGAATTTATCAATTAGACTTTGAAGAAAAATTTATGGTTGATTAAGTGTACTTATTGGTCGAGGACAATAACAGTCTGAGTTGACAGCTGTTCGAATTAAGGTGGCATCTGATTTTCTACACAAAATATATTTTTATTTTCAATTGACAAAAGAAGGGTGGTTTTTCGTACCCAATTGAAATAATGAGTCACAATATCATTGTTAAAATAGATTCATTTACTAAAAAATTTAAATAAATTTACATCATTTAATAAAACATGATCAATTATATACAGACGAGTTATCTTGTTTTCCATATTTAGTCAATTGTATTTTATAATATTTTTATAAAATTTGTAGTATTGATATCAAATTTTTTTCATTAGAAAAATTAAATTAGTTAAGTGATAGCTATTGATATTAATTTATATCTGAAGCTGGTGTTTATATTTTTTTTTTACTATACGTGTATGTGCATATAAGAAATTCATGAAATTCAGTAAGGTCTTCGTTAAAATTTAAATGAAAAAAAAAAAATATATATATATTTTGCGTGAGACTTGATAGGTTTTATGATTTTGAGCTGAATTATAACACGGTCAATTTTTTATGATTTTATTTGAGAAGCTAATGGAAGTTCGTTTAAGATTTCACAAGACAGTTTAAGTTTAATGAAGCGCGTTTTAAGACTTGAAGCTCGTTTAAGACTGAGATTTTTCTGTTTGGGAGTCTATAAATTTACTATTGTTTAATTGGGAGTTGAATTATAATTAATTTTTTGTCGTTACTATTTTCAAAAAACTATTAAAAATAGAATAAATAAATAATACTAATCAAAATATTTTATATAAATTGATGATAATTTTAATTTAAATAATATATTATATTTACTAAATTGATATATTTTTATATTGTTTTATTCTCAACAGAGCCCCTGTCCAATAAAACAAATAATAAACATGATTGATAAAAAAAAAAACTTTATTCTGATAAAATTTGATTTGCAACTTTGACAAGCAAGTTTAAGTATATAAGAAACAGATTTGAATATTCTTCGGTTAATTGTAATTAGCTTGAGAGAACACTGGAGGAACGATCTAATTTATTAACTTGTGTTTTATAAATTTCTGTCCATTTGGATCTAACTATCATGCCATTTTACAAAAGTTACTTCGTTTTCCCTGACAAATACGTTGGGGTTGTCTTGGTTAATCACACTAATTGATATTCCTTTGATATCATCCAACGAATAACAATGAACTAAACCGTTAACAAGGTAAGGTACACTTCTCTATCCTCTTTCTTTTACTGATGAAGGAATACTTTATTGGTCTATTTGTAAGGTTGTTATATTCTTTAATCAAATTATATCGTTATCCATACTTTACAGAACGATGTGGATTTTTTTTCATACAATCAGTGCCTTATAAAACTTTGAATATATTTTGCAACGTATGGCATAATACTCTCATAAATATTTTGCTGGTAAAACGGCCTTTGTAAAATTATCATTGATGACATGTTGTATTTTGTGCGGAAGGTAAAAAATTTTTTTTAATTTTTAAAATGAATCTTGTCAATATACTTAAATTATTTAAAAAAATTAAAAATTCATTTGATGAAAAATCAGTCTGTATTAAGAAAAGAAAAAAAAAAAAACAGTAATAATTTTGAAAAAACGTTATTTTTAATTTATATAATTATAATATTATTAGGCTACATAAATGTAGTTTTCAAACAATACATATAAATATGTCGATAAAAATAATTTTAAACTTGAGCCTTGTGGTTTTTTGCAACCCAGGGGTTGCAGAGCAATTCATTTGTCGTTTAAAACGAGACAAGTTAAGTTTTATTATATATCTTAATATCTGTAGCTTATCTATTGTTTTGAATGACAAATGAATTGCAATGATTATGTGCACAACTTCTTTCATAAAAATACTTTTAAAAAAATATCTGCAATATATACAATGTATACTTGACACAAAATGCTTACTGCTTACAGAAACTTGATTAAATAGGTTGATCAAAAATTTTGTCATATTTATTTTTTTATTATAATTTAAAAACATAATAAAATGTTATGTAACTATTTTAAATAGTATGAAAACCTTAAATATGACAATATTTTAAACGCAAAGTATGAATTTGACTATATTATCATAGACTTATTAACTGTATATGTATTTTTATATTATTTTTTTTCAAAACTGTTATGATTTATTTTGACAAAATTTTTATGAATTTTTCAATGCTTAATTTTTATTGGAGTTGTAGATTTTTTTGTGTTTATAAATATATTTTTTAAAGAGTATGTGAAATGCTTATGTATAATTTTCAGAACGAAATAGTTTATTAAAAAGAATAAATATAAATTAGTATATACATAAATAAAAATAATAAATATATATAGCGATCCATAAAATTGTGTCTTTGTCTTCTATTAATGAATATGAAATTTAATTCATAAAATATATAAGTAATCGTTCTCGTTCCTAAAAATTAAATTTAGTAGACTGATAGCCAATAAAAGCGCGTGACAATGTTGAAATAGAAAAAGTGGGGTGATCTTAAAGTGCAAGACTCTTTTATCCAATGAAATCTGTCAACGATAACGATATTTTGCGCAGTCGCATGTGATACATAGTAGTAACGATAGAGATAAGCTTTTTTAAAGAGAAAAGAGATGATTATCCTCTCTTTATTGCTCTCTTCTATCTCGCTAGTTAAAGTGAACGTTGGCGTGAAGAAGAGCAAATGAGATGGAGATATTAGGGGCGAGAGAAAACTAGCAATATCACTTTTACCCTTACTCCTTCCAGGAATGAGCTGATGATTGGGGTGTGAAAAGCTACGTGGGTGGTACATTCTGTATATAAATGAGAGAACAGAAAGAGGGTGAGAAACCGTAACACGCAGAATGGGGTCCAGCTTCGATAGATAGTAGCTGTGTCTTTTGTTTCAGTGATACGTACAATGCACACATGCAATAAATATGTATATATGAGTAAAACGAGGGGCTGGGCTTGAGAGTATAACGGAAGAGATTGCCGCCATTTTACAAGCAGCAACGAATCTGCATAACGATCAGAGACTTGTGTTTATCAGTTTTTTTTTCTCCTAATCTGCATAATTTTCTGGCGCGCCTTTTCTACCCTTATATTTAACAAATATAAATATACAGCATAGACACTGAAAGCTAAATTTTATACACATTTTAGTTTATTTTTTTGAAAGTATTTGACTACGCTACGTTTATAACGGTTTTCTTTTTAAGAAAATTAGAAAAATTTAATGATATACGGTTTTCATGCTTTCATTTATATTTATTATGAGATATTGGATAAATAATGAATAACATACTAATAATTTGATATTTTGGTTTTTGAATTTAATATGAGATTTATATCATCAATGCATTGACAGATATGTTCGATTTGCTGGAGAAGAAAAATATTAAGTGACATATTTTATATAGTGTAGAGTATCCCTTGATTATAAGGGGGGTCGATGCAGCGTTGCTCTTATTAGCTTGGCATATGGAGTAACAAAAATAACATCTAAAATGTTTACAGCAAGGGAATTAGGAAGATATCTGATCAATTTTATCCTGATAACAGTTCCCTTTTTTCGATCTTTTAAAGTTGATACGAAGCTTTCAATATAAACTAAATCATTTTTTTCTGTAACAGGTTTTTTTTTGAATATTTTTATATCCATAGGGAACACCAGTTTTTTGTATACTTGACGTTGAATATCATGATTATCTGAAAATGCAAATGTCGAGCTTAAAAATTTAAATAAAAAAAAAAAATCGTAACATTTGTTTTAGCCTTCTTGTTTTATATATATATGTATTATATGTTCTGTACTAAAGTATACCGTAAAAAGATACATCTTTTTGACGTAAATTAATCTAAGGTGGCACATGAAAAATATATATAAGTTTATACCTATATGTAGTAGTAGTATACATAAAACTAAATGTATACAGTGACGTATATTACTGGGTATATATAGGTATTGGCTACAAAACCCTCGTGTTATGCGTAGTCGACTGTATACGACAAAGGGTTACGACTTTTGGTGTATTTCACCCCTTTTTCACGTTATTGTCCTGTTCAATGATAATAATAATGAATAAAACTATTTATTTAATGAATTATTTTTCCAGTTGTTATTACGGAGGTGGAATAGAAGCAAAGCGTCCCACAGTAGCATTATGTTCATTTATTTCATAATTATATGTATTTATTTTTTCTCATTATTAATTATATACATATACAATTATATATATTTTTATATCATTCTGCTTCTACTCACTCTACACCTTAAAACAGAGTTGGTATCAGCCAGTGCTGCTACATGCTCATAGCGTTAGAAAGTGTAAAAAATATACCTATATCTAAGATATATATCCGAGATATATCCTGAATATCCGAATTTTTCATGGGGAAATGATATAAACATTTGTGAAAACTGCAAAAATGAGAATTGTATCTTAGAAAATTATTTTGTTATGTATTCAGAAAAACTCCTGGAAAAATGATAAATTTTCTGATTTTGAAAATTGTAGAAAAAATCGAAAAAAAATTTAAGGTTGTTATTTGGCTTGAGAACATATGTTTGTGAGCCAAAAAAAAAAAAAAGTCAACGAGGTCAGGCTGATGACTTCATGATTTGGATTAAAATGCCCCATATATATGACCAGACGATTAAAAATACGAAAAAATAATTAGTGTTTTTGAAGTTTTGCAGATAAATAATATATGTTGGCATATAAACGTAAAATATCTTTAATTTTAATTAGAATTTACAAAAAAAAATTATTAGTAATGAACGAATCAATTATCTTGAGTGTAAAATATAAATAGATCAATAATAACAAACACGATTGCTCATTTAAGCTTATATTAATGATAACGAGTGTTAGCTATAGTAATTGCTAAATTAGAATGTTTACCAGGCGAATAGCTGGCTACATTATAATATAAATACATAAATATAATGTGATACATCATATATGATGTATATATATGGGAAAGATATATACTATATAGATATGCAACCATGTTACATCGGGCGACGGACCAGTGGGGTTGTGGATTGAGCTGTAGATAAATAGGAAGAAAAGGGGAAAACGCAATGAGCCTGTTGACACTTTAATGCACGATACAGCGGATACCGCGTGTTTTGGTGAATTGCTCGCTCAATAATTCAGTGAGCTACGTAATGGAACTTGTCCATTAGTATCAATCTATCATCTAGCAAAATTCATCTAAGCTGAAATTCACCGTAATATCAAAAAAAAAATAAAATATATATATATATTTCAAACTGATAAAATATGAAAAATTGATGTAATCATCCAAAAAAAATTTTTATTATAATAATTGTGAGTTCTTTTAATTTTGAACTGGAATTGTGTACGTATACAATTGTATACAGCCCTGGTAGAAAAATAAGCTTGGCCCGACCTCGGGTCGAGATATTACCCGAGGTAACCTGTATCAGTATATATGCTTATAACACTAACCTCGAGTGGTGCTCACAAATTTCTACCAGGGCTTATTTAAAAACAAGTCCGTGAAGCAATAAAAAAATGAAAAATAAGTATCAATTCAAAGATACAAAACGATATATTTATGATAACAAATTAAAATGAAATTAATAACATAAAAAAAGGCTGGTCACTTGCGGTTTTTTAAAGTTATATATAATGACTTCAGAGAAATGATTTTGGCTGAAATGTTTTCGGAAGTATATACACAAACAAATGACACTAAGAACAGTATATTATGTGGTTTAATATTTATAGTCAGTGGTAGGTCATATATGTATACATCCACAACGGGGGTCGGTACACTGGTCTATGCTCAACGCGTTGATCTGACGCATATATATCTCAAAAATCTATCAATGTTTAAAAATTCATAACTCATTAACATATAAAGATTAAGACAAAAAATTTCTTCTGTGCACCATTTAAATTGTTTTTTCTTATTTACTTATAATTTATAATCACTTATAAAATAATGATCAAGACCACCAAGAGTCTTGGGTAGTCTTGGTTTAAAAAAGGATATTTTGGTCTTGGTCTTGTCTCGATTTCGAATAAATCAGTCTTCTCTTTTTCTTGTCTTGAAAACCAAAAGTGGTCTTGGTCTTGCATGAAGCAAGATCTTACAGATTAAATTATTTGCTAAATTAACACGCAGTTGAATGTTAATTTTATTTAACAAATTAATTTTTTGTGAAAAGTTATTTATCATTGCATCAACAGTAACAGTGTTTTAGATAAAGTGTGGTAGAATTACGTTTAGAAGTTTACTTTTTAATACAACGTGCAATTGCATCAAAACGCAGTTGATAATAAATTTAAATTTAAATTTTTCTATCGCTTTATACAATCAGTTTTTTTTCTATACTAATTTTTTTTTATTTAAAAATATTTTTTCACCAACAAGCTTACTTCTGAAAAGTACAAGTTAATTTTATCAGTGTACCTGAACTAATCCTATACGTGTTAAATCGGAAAATGAATATTTAATTCGTAGCCAAATCCTATGATCGTGCAATTTTTCTTGTACTTAATATTATCGTTAAGTAATTATGAAAGCCCTTGAGACATTAAAAAGTTCTTTAATTAAAACAGATCTAATAAGCGTGATATAAAATTACTTTTGTAGATGGTATACTTCAGGCATTATTTTATACTATTTGCATCGATGGAAAAGAAAAAGAAAGGGTATAAAGTGTCAAAAGCTTTTTGTGAAGCTGATTGTGATTTTGCTTTTGCGCAGGTTGAAAATATTTAGAATATAAATATGTATATAAAATAGTCTTTTACGTATTTATATTGCTATAGGTATATCATATACATATACAAATTCAAAAGCAAAGCTCAGAGGCAATCATGAGCTTTTGAATGCAAAACAGCAGCTTTTCAATGGCACTCGCGGGTACTTTTACATTTAAATGTAAACTCGGTGAGTGCTATGAGATAGTAGTTGGGTAGATGAGAGAGACGTAGACACAGAAAACGAATTTACAGCAGGCAGGCGTCAACCGAGACGTATATATCATATTTTTTTATATTTGTCTCTTTCTCTCTCATACTTTTTATCTAAGCAATTCAAATATATTAAGCTTTCAAGTGAGTATATTTAAACAAAGATAGAGTGGGATTTAATATTTTACACCTCAAATATCGTCGACGTATATATTAGAGAAATACAAACAAGATATTTTTATTTTTTTAATCTTTTTTTTTTTTCCTCTCTACTTTCCTTTTACTCAGAATTGGATTTAAAACGTGTGCTAATTTGTTGACGCAATGACACCCACGTAATCACCCTTCGGGCCAACATCGTTGTGAGCCCATCTAAAATTTAAAATCGACTTTGCATAATGCTTCATGTTATGAGTATACGTGTTGGTGCTGTAAAAAATTTGAGAGGGTAAATTGAAAAAAAATACAACTTTAATAATATGCGTGTATGTAACTTAATTGACGCTGAAAAATATATATTTTTTTTTACTCTAAAAATAAAACCTACACATTACTTAAATATAATACATCATTATAGTCTATCCTGCAATCCTCAAATCTCAGTAGCAATGAAATCCCTTTTTTTTCATTTCCTCAATTAAGACTATTATATGTATGTAATAAATATATACATGTACATATATATACACCACCCTAAAACGCATGGAAACACTCTTTCATTAAATGACAATTGAATCCATGTCTCAACGGTTTATGGGGCAAACTGTTGTACCTAATGTAGTAATAAATGTATCTATTGTAATGTTACATTCATTGCCTTTTCGTACAAATTTACTTCCAAAATAAAGTAGTAAAGGAAAAAAATTCCTTATCCCTTATTTTATTTGATATACACAGTATGACCAATTGACCACATATAAAAAAAAAAAAATTGACACGTGTGCGTTTGCGCATTGAATTAAGAAGAAACGCCCTCAATTTTTCTTTTCAAGTTATGTACAAAAATGCGATTTCTTTTTTTTTTTTTTTTTTGCTTAGTCATTTGTGTTGTTGTGTAAAAGAATATTTAATATCAATTATTCATCCATTGCTTTTATAAATATTAATATATATATTTTTTTTCTGACGTTTACCTACAATTTTAAAAGCCTTTTGAATAACTTACTTTATTTTTTTTCACGGCTCTTGATAAAATAGTAACCAAAACGAATAAATGACTATAACAGAAAAAGAACTATGAATATTTTTTTTTTTTCTAGCATTACAAGCAGTTTCCGGATGATAGCATTTCCCCTCAGTGGCCCCATTAATGCATCTGAAAGTCCGGCTATCGAAATATTTGGTAGGGTTCCACAGATATGGCAAGAGGGAAGATTCAGCATTGCACAGGACAATGACTAGTCTGAACATTACAAATTAGACTCGGTTATGCATTAACTGCCTGCAGTTTTACTGAACGACTTTACTGTTATAGGTTATATAAAGAAGAATGAATTGTATAAATAGCTTTAGCATACATATCATGTATTTTTAGTTAAATTCATTTTAGTATTCAATAAACCACCCCTATCAAGTATATTACTCTGTATATGTTGTTGTTGTCGTCGTCGTCGTCGTCGTCGCGTCGACGCCGATGCGGAGATGCGAAGTATTAGCATTGGTTAGTTTTATGGACCGTTCAGTTCCGGTATGAGATTTCGCAAGGATCAATAAAAGACGGTATCCATTTGAAAAGCCAGACTCCCATTCTGCCCCTGTTAAAATTTCACTTTAACAAAGATACTTTTTTTTATTATTATATTATTGATTGAATTATACTGGGGTTTAAGTAGTTTATTGTGTATACTCTGTGGTAGTTAAACTTCACCTCCATCAAAGATTAATTGTTTTTCTCTCACGTTAATGGTACTTAAATTGCGTATTTTTCAATGTTCTTTTGATTAATTTTAACTTTTGAGTTTGACTTTTTTTTTTCACATTCATTGTTATTATTTTATAAAAAGAATTATATACAAATAGCATGGCTTGATCAAGTAGACTTGAAATAAAAAGTTTTTTTTTTATTATTTATTTTAACAAAAAATTTATACAAATAAAGAATATTGTTTTAAAGACAAAACAACCAAAAAAAAGTAACTATATAGTTTTGTTTTACAAATCGTTGAACCCTATCGACACGGTCTGATAAATCTCCGAGAAATATTATCACAATTGTGACAACAGTCAATAGTTCAAAAAGTTTATTGTACAAAAGTTTATGTGATTTGAAGGGGGGGAGGGGAGTAAAAAAGATAAATTTTTGAATACAGTGTCGGCATATTAAGGTTGTTTGGATAAGTCTGAAGGTATAAAATATTATCTTGGGTTCACAAAACTACTGTTGATTGTATACAATTGTATTCACAATAAAAAAAAGTTTGTTATTTGCAGGCTTTTATCGTTTATGTATTACACATGTATTATTTTTAGAATTAATAAACAAATTGCTCATCGATCTGAGACAACGTATGTATTTTAATTTTACGAAATATTTTGACTATGTGTTAAAGTTTGCAATTTCAACATAAATAATAATAATAATAATAATAATAAACTCCAGTTTTGTATTTTTAGTCATTTAAATTATATAAATTCGAATTCAGGTGGCAATAATAATGCAATATCGGCTTTTATAAACAACATAACTAGTTATTATTAGTATTATTTTGTGATTTATAATAATATTGTATACATAAAAAGTCAATGCAGAGATGTAGAGCAGGTTGTCGACTAGTGTTTTAAAAGTTTACGACAGACTACAAATTGACTTGCTCAGTTCTTTTTAAAAGCACCGTCAACCAACCACATCGTTCTCCCTTTCTCACTTTTTTAACATTTTTTTTCTTTTCAACAATTTTTCGATGGTTGTAGTCAAGATCCATCAATTGGAACACTGTTTCGTGGAGTTTTTATAATATATCGGAAAAACTTGCTATAGTGGCATCTAGTCGTTGTAACCAAGCATAATATTT
Organism: Lysiphlebus fabarum; assembly: GCA_011426435.1. Taxonomy (NCBI): domain Eukaryota; kingdom Metazoa; phylum Arthropoda; class Insecta; order Hymenoptera; family Braconidae; genus Lysiphlebus; species Lysiphlebus fabarum. The sequence continues at coordinate 101,713 of WSYQ01000117.1, forward strand.
TTGGAGAGAACGTAAATCATTGAAAAAGAATAAATAATCTCGATCTTATACAAAAATTCTCATGAAATATGTTTAACAAAAGCATAAATATATTTTGACTTGTAAATAGTTTACATTTTTCATATTTTCAATGGTTTTTACGCATCGTTGAAAACCATCATTTTATACAGACTGTTACTCAAGTGTCTAAATTGATTTATGATCAATTTAGACTCTAAACTTAGGTTCAACTCATATATGTATATACATATATATTGGTATATAAACGTACTCACCGATTCAATCAATATTAATTTTTTAGATATTTAATAGTATTGCATGTTATGATTTTAGTGTGTTAGGGATAAATTTAGTGCGATATTTTGTACACTATGCATATTACAATTTCAAATATATTTCTTCGCATTTTGCCAAGTAAATTATTAAAAAAAATTTTCCTTTTCTTTTTATATAGAGTAGTGTACATAGAAGGATTCTGGATCGTCCTCTCGCTGTGACCTTCCTTTCGAAATTTGTTTCAATATTGTAATTTACAAGGTCCTTTCATGATCCTTAGTTGAAAACACTATTGAGATAATTTTTTTTTTGTCTGTTGTACTACTACGAAAATCATACATCTAAAATATAACTATTTTATACTTTTACATAGTAGCTTTGAACTTCAAACCTCAAACTTTTTCGGTAGAGACCCGGGTTCAAATCTCGGTCAAGGATAAAACTTTTGTTTTATAAAATTATTCTAATAAAATAAAATAAATTCATCGATTAGGTCGTACTACCGATTAATTAAAAAAAAAACAATCAAATTTATAAGTATAATTATTATAAAGTTTAAAGTGTTATTATTTCAGCATTAATTAATGTTTTCATTGTAAAGATAAAATATAAATAATAAAGCCACTCAATAATTAAAATTTTGAATTCTAAATATTAGTTTTCGATGTTTTTTTTTGTTTATTAGTTGAATTTATCACGTTAAGCTACTAAATCATTAATGTGGGTCCACACCCTCCTACTGACTGACTAAAGTAAGCGCTTGTCTTTTTTTTTTAAGTTATCAACTGGAGCGAACGGACGGGATACTAAATCATAAACTAGCTTAACAGTGTAGAGCCCAGTTTAAAAAAGAATGTCTTCACGAGTACCAAACATTCGCCGCTGGAATCTTTTAATCACAGCAGGGAATGAAGTGTCCCACCGGCAAGTGGTATATACTTCTGTCGGTGTTGACCTTTCTCGAATTAAAAATTGAGAAAAAAAAAAAAATAATTAAAATTGTTTTATTAGTCCCGTGAATCAGTATTAATTGAAAAAAGTAACCAACTGATATACTCCTAACATGCGTTTATTTATTCAAAGTTATTCTAATTGTTGTCTGTTCAGAAATTAGTGCCCTCTATTGCTCCAAGATCAACTATTGGTGTAAAAAGAACAGAGGTTATCAAAAATATGGGTCTACTTTCTATGAAGAAAATTTAAATCTCCATATTCATTTGAAGATAGAGTTGATATAAAAATTGATTTAAAAAATAAACTGGACCATATTTTTGTATAAACAATTGGTAAAAGAAAATAATGATAATTTCTCGTTATTAAATTTTTAATTTTATGGGCTTAAGAGATTGACAGCAGAAGTCAAAATCACAAATAATTTTTAATAAGGCTTTCAGACCGTTTTATTCTACAATAATTGTTCGAAATTAAAAAATAACTGATATTTTGTCTCATTTGATAGTTTAGACACACACCCACACAAACTCACAAATATTTGTTGTTGTTTATTGTCACGTCTATATTTTAAATACTATATTTCTCTCTGTCGTTCTGTCTTTTTCGATACAATTTATTTTTTTGGCTAAATTTCATCTGTGAATGGATTATTTTCGAAAAATATGCCTTCAACAAAAAAATAGTATTCGGAAAAAAAATTATTTGTGAACACTACAATTATTTTTAAAACATCCCTGGTCGAAATTTGTGAGCGCCACCCGAGGTTAGTGTTATAAGCATATATACTGATACAGGTTACCTCGGGTAACACCTCGATCCGAGAGTCAGGTATATATCTTGCTAAATTTTCTTCAATAAAATACAAAGAAATAATCGGTTTTATCTACATTTCAACAAGTTTGCTTAGATTGACTGAAGTGTCAATAAGTCGTTCTGACTCCACTTTATTTTTACGAAAAAAAAATTACCACTTAGAAATAGAAACATAATTTATTTTTCGCACCCTTCAAGTATGTACAACCCTAGTATACTATACATAAATAAATATATATATATATATATATAAATATATGAATATATATATGCACTGCGTTCCAAAAAAGAGGGGGAGGGGGGATTGAATTATGTTTCGTTTGTTGTATTCATATATTTACATAGCGTATGAACGGGGAGGGATGATCTTGTTTGTCAAGCCATGGTTACTCTATTAGGGTCGTTACGGGGTAAGGATTTATTTGCTATAATAATAAATCCATTACAACTCCGACAACTAAAACTGGGGTGTGATGATGACAGTATTTTTTCTCTCATACTTTTTCTCCCTTTCAGGACAATTTAAATCATGTTTTTAATTCAAACAAATCTTGGATATAAGAAATTCCCGTTTTTTTAAATTTTATTACCTTAATTTTATTCAATGTTGAATCACACTTTCGAGTTCGTATTAATGTTTATAAGTCAAGTTGAGCATTCATGTAGGTTTTATTTTTAGTAGTTTTTTTTGTTTAGCAACTCTCTGCATTTGTCTAATCAGCAAAATATGCAAAATTAAAATTTCATAATTGTTTTTTTTTTTTCTTTTGAAGATGATTTTTGAGAGAAATTTTATCGAAATGTGGTTTTGCCACTTTTTATATAGTGCTAGTCAACAGGACTAGCATGGCATAAGTGGCAATGTTTCGATTGACTTTTGGGATCCGACAGGGACAATAGGGTTCTCGAAAAAGCCAGTCTTTCTTCATTATAAACGCCGTTGACAGCCTGTTGGAAAAACGATGTCCTTATAATGTCAACATAAGGACGATTTATATAAATATTGCACACCTAATAAGATTTTAAAAATTTACGTAAAAACTACAATACCTTCGAAGGAAAAAAAAGTTTTTATCGAAAAGGGTTAATGGATAAATAAATAAAAAGACAACAGATTAATAATTAAATAAAAAAACTTTATGATGTGAACAAAAAGAATGAAGCCACATGAATGTTAACTATCAAATTTCAGAAACTGACCCGAGTCATAAATGAATTTTTTAAACAATGGCTTCATGAAACGACGTACTATTTATTCAAATAGTTTAATAAGATTTGATTTATTTATCACAGGACGTATGTAAAAATAACTTTGAAGTAAAAAATACACATAGTAAAATATATTCTAAATTATTTTGAAAACAATAACAAATTCTTTTCTCCCTAATGAATTTTGATGTGAAAGGATTCTTTACATAAATGATTTAATATATTAAGTTATTTTGCGGTCAGGTCTTAAGGATTAAGTATTGTCATTATACATAAGAAAAATAAGAAAAATACTCCGCAAAAGTGTTTTAATGTATTTCAACTAGGACGTTACATTCATAAAAAAATTAAATATCAAAATTTGAAATCATCATAATTTGCAAAAAGGATATTAGAATTGATGAGTGATTCTGCTCACAGTTTATAGTGACAAATTGATAATAGTTTTTGATGATAGTTCTAGCAAAATTAAATGCCTAGCACTTTGAGGTTACTGTAGATACAGAGTCATGAATCTCAGTTAAAAGTGAGTTAAAAATCACCTTTGTAAGATTTTTTTTTCGTTTATAATACTATTTTTCCCGTACAGAAGAATACAACATGGCTGAGCAATAGCCTAAATTTGGGACAAAATAAGATTGACTACCAGCACTGAGTACTTATACTCGGCCAAAACACCCTAAAGTTTATCAATTTAATTTTAAAAAGGGCATTTTACAATTGTTTAAAAAATTTAGTTTTTTTTTTCTATATAATCAAAGATATAATTCCCTGTTTTGGCCAACCATCAATTGACCATTCAATGCTAGCCAACTCTTTTTAAACCAATGATTGGCTAACCATAGCCGTACGAGTATTGGCAAGCAAGAAACCAGCCATAAGTCAGCCAACTCGTGGCCCATAGATGGTGCACGATCAGCTGCTGAGCATTTGATGCCATCATTAAGACAAAGCATAACCGTGTTGTAAGTCTTGACAATCCTCGCACGGTATCATTTATTTCTTCAACGCTAGTGCTTTTTTATATTTTCAAACACATTTTTAATCGAAAAAGTAATTTAAAATCATTGAAAATCCCCCTAACTTGAATTTCAAAATGTTCAAATAGTATCAAATATCTAAAACTTTATTATACATATTGAGGCTATATAGTTATTACTAGTTTTTGTTAAGACATTTTTCTATAAGAGAATTTATTTATTCATTTGTTTATTTATTTATTTATTTATTCAATAATGACTGTAGGAATCAAGAAAATAAAAATCTTGCTAATTTGTAATATCATCACCCCAATAGGATTTAACAAAGCGAGGTCAATACGACCATTCCATTGCGGAGCCCCTTGTAATGCTCGACCCTCTTACTTAGCCATTAAGCTAAGGGATTCATTCACTTAATAACAACAGTCATATATACTCTATAAATATTCGCAATCTACCACATATACCCATTGAAATCTACAAAGTGCAAACTTCAAAGTAATTCCTTCATATTAAACAAATATAGTGTTTATCATTTTGTTAGAATAGTAAGTGTAAGTAATGACTAATTAGTGTTACAATATTGATTTTTCTTTTAACAAGTTGTTAGGAAAAATTATAAAGAATATTAATATCCTATGCTTACTGCAAACTTGTTTTCACTGAGATGTTTTTTGCTCGTCCCCCAATATAGTTGATACAATTCAACTCAATGCGGCTTCCGATAAAACCACTTACCCTTTGTGGCAAGAGTGTTTTAACAATACGATGCAGGATTCAAACACAATAAGACATAGTTAAATCACTTAGGAATAATACTACTTGAAAATCTACACCACCACATTTCGATATTCCACTCGTCTATTCGTCAACGCCTTTTTATTTTTATGGGATTTATTATATTGGTTGAATATAAAAAAAAGATCATTTATTTCTTTTATATATTTTTTTTTTTATAATTTCATTCTATTTTTATGTTGTCTACTGTATGAAAGTTTATTGTTTATTTATTTATTTATTTCATTTAAACAGTCAACGCTTTAAAGTTAATTGTTCAAAGTAATTTTATATTTTCACCTTTAAAATACTTACTAGGTTAAGCATTATTCAAATATCATCTTCACTTGGAATTACATTTATTAAACTATTAATATATCATTAAAAAATTGTAAAAGTAGTTGGAAAAATAGTTTTGGCAATTAATTAGCATACATAAATTGAGTCTTACGTTTTAGTGGATAAATATAATCGAATTTTTCTTAAAAAAAAATATAAACTTGGCCGATGGACGGCTTCAAAATGGCGGGTCAGCTTTTCTCAAACCAGTAAACACCTATGAGTGTATAAGAAAGATGGTCGTGACCTCTGACCTTTGGTCCAACAGTGCTCTAATGTGAATAATGTTACTTCAGCAATCACACAGAATCTATTAAAGCCAACCATAATTACCAAAATCTGTGCCAGATTATTCTTTTATTTTTATCTTTGAAAAATATTTTATTACTTTTTTTTCTATTATTCTAAAGGTTCAACGTACTTTTCAATTTCTCGATACAATACTATTCATAATACTGATTAATAATATAATATTCATATTTTTACGTGTTTAAAAAACTCGATATGCGACAAGATACTTTTAGTTTAAATAAACTTTATGAATAACATAATTTTAAATATAATAATAAAAAATTGTCCGGATGACAGACAGATAGTTTTCGTGCTGTTGCAACAATCTGTTATTTGCAAATGTTGACTGTTTGGTATGAACCGGAAATGATAGTCACATCAGTCTGCTTAATAGCCGTATTGTATAATTATGAACAATGGAATGAGGCTTGCAGAGTTCAGAGCATACAAGTTGAAATGTACAAAGTCTTGATTGTGAGAATAATACTCTAATCCAAATATACGAACACCATACGTACACTAGTTTATTCCTATATATACACACACATGAAACACATTACATCCGTTATTCTCGTTGCAGTTACAATGATGAATGTGGCAGTTTTGACGTTGTTCGTCAGAATAATCGAGTCAAGTTATATTTTATAATAATTTAATGTTACCACTTACTGTTTATTTGACAGATAATTATTTGCTCAAATTTAACTTGATTTAATTGAAAAATCATTTCGCAAATGTCACCAGTTACGGTGGATCACGATATTACGATATGAATAATATCAAGATAAAGACCAAAGAGATTACGAGAGTATATATATATGTATACCTATTTGTAAAGTGAAACATGTTTTATTCAATTTTTTAAATTTATAATTACATTATCAGTTAACTAAATGGCAGTATTTGATAACTTCGACATTTTACATTCCAATATGCTTCTACTGATATTTCAAATATTGAAAAAGATGAATTGCTTTTAGAAAATTTATGATTGACGTGATAGTGAATTCCATGTGAGAAGCCCGAATTATGATTATGATTGATTTTTCCTAGTAAAGCTGGATTTTTCGGTTTACTCTGGGACATGTCTGTTTTTCCTATACACTATATCTGTCCATATGCATTACTTTTATTCCTTTCATGTTTGAGGTGTTTTTCATTGTATCGTTGACCATAACTTTAATTTCAGATTAATTTGCTTTAATATATCAATATCTAGGATAATTTTTGTTTTCATTTTTAGCATCAGCAATAATGTATCCTTTTCCAAATTGTTGGCTATATGTTAGCCTCAATGTTTAACTAATCAGCGATCTGTGTTAGGTTGACATCATTTAGCGTTTAGATTTTTCATACTAGGCTTTGTAATAGATGTCATTATGAACGCATATATACAGGATATAACTTGACACACGATTTTATTGTATTAAAATCGTGCGTAAAAGTATTGCAATTTGTGCGTAACGGAGTCTTTTACAAAGCAAATATCAAAACATTTGCTAGATAAAGTCAAAAAATTCAATAAAATAAAGTGTTGAATTTTATGTTTAAAAGAATAGTACATATTCCGTCAAGTTCCTACGCAGCAGATCTGAGTTCAAGTCCAGGTAAAATCAAATCAAATATCTGTTTATTTATAATTTTTTTAAACAATTATCCATAATTTGTCTAATAAAACCACATTTGGTTAAATAGTGTTTAAATATTTTTTGTAATTCATTAATAAAATTGGGGTATTCTTGGTTTATCTTTGTGCTATTCATCGAACCAATGTTGGGAACCTTTATGGACCCGACATTAAATTGATGTGATACTCCAGACCTGGCGCATTAATAGCCCATTCTCTTACATGGATAGTGATCTTATTTATTTTTTTCTGTTTTTATTCAGAAGAGTTTAAATTGCAATATAAACATTTTGAATATATATATAAAAAAAAATATATATATATAAAATATACATATATATATAGTTTTTATTTAGCCAAATTAAATTTTATGTTTTGTACTCTTTCATCTTTGTCAAAATAGAGATCAAGAACTATATCTGTGAGTATGTTGAGTGCATTCAGTTTTGATATGTGTTAACATTATGGAAAAATTAGCATTTTACAACAGTTCAAGTGTGTTCTACATGCCTTGGAAACGTTCTTTTTATTGAAGTATCGTGCAAAACAGTCATAAACTTTGCAGTATGTATATTCAACGCTTTTAGGGCCCAGTATCATATATAGCATACCTTCTCATTATATTACATACTGCAAAATAGATATTACACTTTAAAAACCTTCAACCGGTACTCCAAAGTATTCAACAATGAACTAGTTCTATTGGGTTGCCTAACAATGCTGTGCAATGCGCAAAGATGTGTTAATTCCATAAGAAATATTTGTTATTGATATAACCTTTGGCGGCTTTCTTTTATTTATTTCTAATTTTTCAAATGATTCTCGTGTTCACCGATGTGAAATCATAGGAATTCATTTATCCCGAGTAATTTTTTGTCATTACGTGTTAGTATATTGTCACGAATCCTTCGTGATATACGCTAACATGAAATTAAAAAAAAAAACTAATTTTTTTTCTTTCCCTAACAACAAAACAACACTGATACTTGGAATATCGCGATTACTCAACGAGTATTATAATTAAAACACTTGATGCGTAAACTTTCCAGGTGAAAAGTGAGAGCCTACATATATTTTATGATATATCGTTGTGTATCATATCCTCATTTACAACAATGCTAGTAGTTACCACGAGCTATCTCATTTATTTTCTAATACGATATTAAAATCGCATATTATTTATGTATTGAATTTTTTGAAACGTAAGGTAGCAATTGTTAATAGATAAAAACTATCAGTAAGATTATTCATTGTTGTTGTTGATAGTTAGGAATATTTTACATCTGGACATTGTTATAATTTATTTATTTAACGAGGATTAACTAATTTTAAAATTGAGTCATATAACTTTAGTTATGAATAATAACGGTCGGATTACAATCTGTGTGGTTAAGCCGTAATTAGTTGGGTTCTCACAAAAGTGTTAACCATGTACAATCGGTTCTTTTAGTTTCTCTGGATCGTGATAATGTCTGGGGCTAACAGTATGCATAAAATCATTTGCGCGCGCAACACAATGTTGAAAACATGAAAAAAAATGCATACTTAAATGTGCATGCTCTCTTTTAGTTGGTGTAATTTCTTACGCCAAGATAATAGCAGCAATTAGACCATCATTCTAGTTTTTAAAACAAACTCGTTTTTTCGCATTCATATTTACAATCTAAATATATTTATTTTATTAAATTATTCTTACTTTCAATTTTTTTTTCTATGTAATGAATAATCATTAAATTGTGGGTAATTTTTTAAAATACACTTCCCTTCTTATTTCAATTGTTTGATGTATTGTATTCATTAAGTTTACATTTCTAATAGCTCGAAGTGAGAAGGGGTTTTTAAAATATTTTTTCATACTGTTGAGCATGTAAAAGTTATATATGTATATACTACTTGGAATATTTTTGGAATATTTTTTAATGTAAAAATTCTAATGCTCAATTATTAGAAACTGATAACCATATGACTTATCGTTATAAATTTCTTAGTTAAAGTTTCTAAATTTTTCAAAAACAATTTTTTTTTAAGTTTCTCAGAATTGAGTAATTTTTTTTTTCTTGATTGTAAAACTTATCTTTATTTTTTATACATTATTATGGAATAAATCTCATCAAGTATATATATAAAACAAAAATTTTTTAGTTATTATATACAGCTCTTTTTACCATCAATAAAATCTTGTTTATTTAATCGATTATAAAAAAAATAGGGTGAATGTTGTCTTTAACGAATCAGTAATGTGATTCTTATACTACGTGCTGTTGAAAAGGTAAAAAAAATAAAAAATAAAAACAAATATACAAGCATGGAAATATTATTGAGAGAGAGAGAGAAAAGGTCTTGAAAATTATTCCAATATGAAACTCATCCCGGCGTGTTGGCGTCAAAGAAGCCAATTTAAAAAGCCCCATCCAAGATTATCAGCTTTGCCTTTCTGTTTTTTTTTTTTTTTTTCTACTTGGAGCCATGCACATCCATACGGAATCATCGTTGTGTACTTTAGTTGCCAGAGTTAAAAGAAGGAATTGGTAAATTCAAGTAATTTATCCATCCATTAATAGCTATGAATCTTATTCTCTGTGAATTATTTAACTCATTTCTGTACCTTGCGGTTGAATCAAATCTTCAACTTATTTTTTTATAAATCTGATATATAATATTTTCTCATACACTGCCGTTATTATCGGTAGAGTTTATCAATGTCATTTTTCGTTCACGAAGTAGCTGTAAAAAATCTTTATAAAAAAGCCTTCCTAATATATTTCATAGAATCATACTAATAGCTAGAACTATTGCCAGGCTTGGGCCATTGCTCGGCCATATTGTCTTCTTTTACACGAGAATGCTGCAACAGTGAAAATGTTGCTTTAATCTAAATATATAGATAATAATAAAAAAAAACTAAATACATTTCAACGATTTCAATGCGAATAGACCTATAATCTTAGAGAAATATTTAAGTCAAATTGCCTGATGTCAAATTATTAGCTGCTACACTTTCTAGCTGATGTTTTTTATATACTTACATGGCGTGTCTTTTTTGATTAGCCACTTATGAAGTAAACTGTGTGCACGCTATGCCCACATGACGACAACAGATGGTGAATCGAATTTATTAGATATCAGTATTATTATTTGATTTTTGGCTGGTTAACACTACCACTATATATATATATATCAATAGCCAAAAATAATAGCAGATTTTTAAAAATATAACTATTTAATATTTTTATAACGAATTAAATAATTATAAAAGTTTTAATACGTTTATAAAAATTAAATAATCAAACGTTTAGAAGCTTTTTTTTTTTTATTTTATATTTATGAAATATAATTTTCAACACCTTAGTGATTTGAAATTATACTTTTAGTGATTACTGCAAATAACCTTATTAATTTAGATGCATTAACTAAAATATCTTTTTTGTAGAATAATATAAAAGCATTTATAATAAAAGAGCATTTTAACCTGAGAAAAATATGAAAAAATATGAAAAATTAGCTGTAACGACAGTGTTTGATATTGTGTTTTGTCATTTTCAGTGTTATATTAGAAACATTTTTTCTTAAGACAAAAAGATTTATTTGAGAAATAATATTTCACGTAGAAAAAAATTATTATTAATAAATATTATAATATAAGGAAAAGGACAATCAATTTGACGTGGAACATCGTGTATCTAAAGAAATCATAACTTATTTTATTTAGTTTAGATATTTTATATAATTGAAATTACAAACCGTTTTGTAGAAACAAACATAAGTCCGAATTGTGTTTAGTTAAAAAGATATAATTTCAAGGGATTCCCAATGAGGGGTAAAGATTGTTCGAATAATAATACACAATCTCCAATTTGTTATATAATTTTTTGTTCGGTTTTTTTTTTTTTAATTAATTAATAAAGTACTTCACATAAATCTGGTTTGAAACTTAATGAAAAGACAAAGAGACTGTTCTGAAAAACTATATAATATATTATGAAATGAAAAAAGACAAAAATTTTAGCCATATATATGAAGATAATTGAGAGGCTAATTTTTTTTTTTATAATTAAAAGTAGAAGTAAAAAATTACTTTACTAGTGTATACGTAATGCTAAGAATGATAATTTGCCATTTTCTTTATTTTAGGGCTTGTGAAATGCACTTTGACATTATTTGAATTTAAGTAGAAAAAAAGCCATTTGACTCTTGAAGAATATAAATATCTTTGTTTCCACATGTATCAGGCGGAAAGCTAAAAATGATGGAGATTTTGTAAAATTATGCAAATACTGGGGCATTGTAAAGTGTGCTGTGGTGCTATGTTTTTCGTTTTATTGGATAACTTGCGTGTCGCGTGTGGTTTTATGAAGAGGTAGACAAAAAAAAAAATGAAAATTACAAAAAAATAAGCGAATGTGAAAGGGAAAAAAGATAGCTGTGGATAGCTTTATCGTATAAACCGAAACAAAAGCCTAACTAACACAGAGACAAAAAAACAAAACTGAGGGTTACTCGAGAAGGATATCTCCGGGGCACACATGCAATGTATTTGACTGCTTCCTAGCAGCATTATACTTTTCTGAATTTTTTTTTATTCGTTGGCATACAGCTGCAGCATTGCTTTCTGGGTTTCCAAATACTCTCAATCTTCTCTGCATGGCTTTAAAAAATGGCGTTAATATATGTAGGCGTTATATCATTAGAAAAAAAAAAAACAAATCAATTCATTAGATACTATGAGTCATTTATACATACATTGAACACAAACTGAAGCACTGATGGCCACAAACCTTAACAAACCTATGGATTTATTTAAATATTTCTATATCTGTTTTCGAAATTCACGAAAATACAGGCTATGTTAAAAGGTTGGGAGGGGGGTGGTTCTTATGAATTTTAGTGTTTAAAATTTTTTTATCTATAAAATTTCGTTTAAATTAAACGTTGGGTGGGTGGGGTGGTTATTGTTGATTTTAGGTTTTCATTTTTTTTTAATCATTCAATTAATTTTAATTAACCTCTTTATTGAGAAAAAAATATTTAAAAAATTTTGGGATAAAAATTTAAGGAGGTAAAAGGTACCAGTCAAAGTACCGGTCAAGGTCCCGGAAAAAGTACCGGTCAAAGTCTTGGTAAAAGTACCGGTCAAGGTACCATAAAAAGTACCAGAATGGAGTCAAAGTCCCGGAAAAAGTACCAGAACACTTTTTATGAATGTAGTTAAGGAGACTAATTGACTGAAAGTATAATTCACCTAACCAAGAACTTACGGAGAAATTCAATTCACTATTACGGCAACCAACTTCTTACAAAGCTGTTTTAACAAGTTTTTTCTCTGCTTTAGGGAAATGAATAAAAGTCAGATTTTTGTGAAACCTGTGTTAGCAGGACTTAATACACAACTTTCAGCACGGTTATCTAAAAATGAGAATTCTTTTTGAGGATGCTTATAATTTGCTTGTTTGTGTAGCTGATCAGAATTTTGATTCTTTTCAGAACTTTTTCTTTAAAAAAATCATAACATGTTTGAATATTGAAGTATCAGTTATTAACGAAAATTTTAAGCGAAAATAAAATAAAATTTTAATTAGTTGGTATTCGTAGACAAATATGATAATTCTCGATTTTCCGAAGTTTTAGGATCGATTATAATAAAACTCAAAAAATAAAAATATTTTGTAGATATCTGAATGTTCCAGAACAGAGTGTTTTCAATTTTTGCCATAGCACCTTAGCACCTTGATTTTATATATTATTATTATATTTCAGTTCTTTATTATTATAATATAACTTGCCGACAAGAGTTAAACATATGCCTGCAGCAACTGAGAAAGGTGGGTGGTCGCTGAGCACTTATAGATCTTTCGAAACTCTGTAGATATGCTCAGTTCTCAGTGTTGTGATTAACTAAAATCATTTATCATCTCGATTTATAGCTATGACATAATTATTTTCTACATTTTACCACCAGTTGAAAAATTTGCAAACATTCATTGTTTTGTTACAAGTATACACTGAAAAATTAAAGTCTACAATTTTTATTCAAGAAAAATAATTTTCAGCTCAGTCACAAAAAATGTAATTTTTTACAGTATAAAAAATACGAATTATATTTTCTGTATACAATTTAAAATTTTTAGATTTAATTGTAAATATTGCAGTTTTATTTTGTGAATTGAGGATGAACACGTTATTATATTACTTTCAAGAGTATAAATTTTTGAAGATTGTGTTTTTTTGTTTTGCAAAACATTGTTTATTTTTGTATGATCTGAAAATTACAACTTTTAAATGTAGAAATACACATTGCAAAAACAAAAGAAGACTAATTACAGAAAAAAAATAGAAATTATCATAAATATCATGATCGGAAAATTTACTTTATTGTCTCGATAAAAATTTCTATTATCATATAGTATCAGAATTATCTTTTACCATGGTAACACTACATGAAATATCACACATTATTACTAATGACCAAGAGGTCATAAGGTGTATCCACAGTCAATTCATATCAGAATAACACCTGTATTATTCTCCTTGATGCTTCCAAACACAATATATATACTCAACAATAATCATCAACGTTTAATATGCTCTGATATGCGTTTAAGGAAACTTTATTCAGATCTAATCATAAATCGATCAAAAAAGAAATCATCATTAACCCCATCGTCATGCTGTTTGATTTTTTGTTCTCATTCATTATAATATAGCTTAAAGCTGATGCCGAATTGGTCGATCAGTGGACCCTCACCGAGGAATTAAATGGAGAGGAGAAGTTGATGAGATAGAAAAAAAAAAATCATAATGAATGCTTGAAAGGTGGTGTAGTCTTAGCTACTGGAAGCAGTTTTTGACCTTACGGCAGCCGTCAAGAGGTCTCAAAAGTGCCGCCCTCAACCCAGTGTGTTCAAAGCTCATTTGTTACCTCTGGACACATCTGAAGTACATTCATTCCTGTTTTGTTTTTTTTTTTTAACTCACACATATTCCAACAGAATTAGATATCCTTTTAGAAAAAAAAAAAAAAAAATTATCCTTAATTTTAAGATCAATTTTAGCTCGCAAATTCAACCGTTTTAAAATATATACTTATATATTTTTATATATATAGATATATATATTTTGAGTGCTCTCTTTAATTAGTGTTATATATTATACTTTATCATTAATTTCAAACATTACTTGAAAATAATTTCGAAAAATTTTACTTGGTTAAATATTAAAAAATATTTGTTTGTGAGTGAAAAAAAATCATTGTGTCAGGACAATCTTTCTTTCTTGATCCTTTTATAAAAATTTTATCAAATAAAACAAATTAAATTTCATTGAATTTATTTAGTACAACAATAAGTTTCAAAAATAAATTCTTTTGAAACTTTTTTTTTATATTTTATAATTTTATTTTTACAGGTGAGCACTTATACTATCATATCAAAATGATAATGACTTAAACAACTCAGTAGAATAAAAATAAAATTAAAAAAAAAAAAAAAGTCAATCGAAAATATACATTTAAGTCGCTTCAATTTGCCTTCATGATCGTATCCAGCCACAAAAAATGAAATATTAAATTGCTACTGTATGGTATTTCTTCAGTCAAAATTTATAGCTTGGTGAAAGGTTTTTGGTCATCGATTTTTATTTATTTTATAATTTATTTTTAAATCGATTTACATTATTTTTTTAGATTATAGCATTTATGATACTTTTATTATTACAAACCATTTTTCATTTTGTTGTGTTTATTCAACAGAAATTGTTTATAGTACGATAATTGAATGAAGATTGAAACCTACTAACATTCGTTCTGTGGCTTTTCGATGGTTTTATCATATATATCTAAACTTGAAAAACAGTAAAAAAAAATTGATATCTCTGAATTTCTCTTAAATTTCTGTTCTCAAATAATATTCAAATAATATGCGCAATAACTTTTCAAGCCTTGTAAGTTTAAGTATACTTAATGGTATAATCGACATCTACCCGGTATACATCCAACTATAATTGAACTGTAATCTATAATAACTTTTTAATTCCAATGAGCATTGTAATTTATCAGTACCTGTAAGACATGTTTTTTTGTGTTGAAACGTCATACAAGTACAAAATTAATTGAAAACAACATAAGTATGAGATTTCAAAAATCTTGAGTCAACTACAGTTGAAATTTTTGATATTCTTTGCTGTTATTTACATAAACTCAGTAAATTATTGTAAATTTTAAATACTAGAATTATGATACTGAATATAAACTAAATGATTTTTTTTTATTAAGAAAAATCACGACATGTATATCGCATTACTCGTGTTGTTGTATTGCCTTACAGTTTGCGTACAGATTGATTGCAGAATATTAAAATATAAATAACATAATAGTTAATCTACACATATTCTACATTTATTTATGCGGAAAGGACAACAGATTGTATTACTCAATAAAATATTATGGTTAACCCAAGGTTCATGGGCATGATGCTGTATCTATACCACACAGGTATAAAAAAATTAAAATAAAAAAATTTTTTTATAAATTTTAACAAATTTAAACTTAGGTAATTTGTAATTTCATCTATTGTAAATAATTATTATGAAAACCTCAAGAGGTTACGTGAGTTTTTAAATATGAAATTCTTGCAGGAAATAGTATGGAGATTTTTTAACGTGTATTGAGTGAAGCCTGAATGTGCACTATCATATGATACATATGGGAACGTAAGTTTTGTGGTTTAATGCATGTGTGCCTGCGTTAAAGTATATCTTGTCACACAAATCCGATGAAATAAAAACGAATTAAATTGAAAAACAAATATACAAAATCGTATGTAATAAATATACGTACTTATATTAATTAATTTAATTAAATTGAATCAATAAATTTTTCCAAGAACTGCAAACAGCATACTATTGAAATCTATAAATATATATATAAATATTCTTGTTGAACATTAATCCAGACTGAAACTGGATATCGTAAGGCTGTCTCTATTCAGCTATCTTCTATCTTCTGAAATCGTAGTATTAACAATTGTCTGCAAACAGGTATCTCTATCATATCTTCACCCTGCTCAGACCAGAATTATTGATATATGTATATAGAGATGAAAATTTCAAATTTATTCGTTTTTTAAATATTTTTATCTTGACTTGATGTTGGAAAAAAAACTTAATGCACAATTGCCACACATACATCGACAATTTTAATATTTATCACTTAAATTAACATTATTTAAATGTAACATCGACAATTTTAATATTTATCACTTAAATTAACATTATTTAAATGTAATGTTGGTTAGACTCTCAATTGGATCCAGCAAAACAGATTCAGATTGATCGAAGGTACCTAATACCTTAGCTGGATGTTAAAATCCAGACGTTAAAATTTAGTCAATATAATATTTGAGTTATTTTCATGGATTTCATTTTATTTGGTTTTATTTAAGTTCATTTATATAATATGTAAAAATGAGCTATTGGTCAATTTTTTAATAAGACTAGTAGCTATATAAAGAAAAAAAAGTATTATCATATATTAGTAATAAAATTGCAACTAAACTCGACTGGCTATAATGCTTCTGAAATAATCACATTGGAAATTTTTTGCTTGATTGTCCCTGACCGCAAAAAACGGTTAAGTTCCAACTAAATTTTGATGGATCTTTTTGCGTATATATCGAAATGAATCATAACTTTTTTTCATTTTTATCGCAACCTTATTTGGCAGATGATAAATTTTAACAGAGCCTCTCCAATTCGATCTTTGGGATCAACATGCAAACATATTCGGCTGCATTATTATTATATAAATTAGATGGAGGTTGAGGGAAGATGAAGGGACGGGATGAAAGATCAGCATAAACGATCCAATCAGTTGAATAATTTACCATGATTGCGCAGAATTTAAGGCCATCAGCTGCAAACGCAGTGGCTGCTACCAGTCTCTGCTATCACGTTGAGTACATTTGTTAATTGTACTTTACATTCGTATATTCTGACTTTAATTCTTTTTCATATTGTATATGGGTCGTTTGAATTTACTAAAATGTCAATTTGAAATGATTTAGAATCATAAAATTTTTTTTTTTAATATTATAATAATTTAGTTACATTTTTCTTTAATGTTAATCATTTATTGATTGAATTTGAATTAAAATACTTCACCTATATATACCGATCAAAAGGATCTTAAATTATCGAATTAATTTGATATAGTGTTTGATGTCTTGAACGATTACAAATCTTTCAACAGGTTTGGAGATCATTTCACAATCGATTTAGGTAACATTGTAAGTTCAAAGTTGCACGGTCAATTACAGATGAAGATGATCACACGGTTTCGTTGCATAAAAAGTTTGATCCTTCACCCATAAATAACATATCGTATTTCGACACCACGTAGGAGGTCCCTGTCTCATTTTTCCATAAGATTGAGCCTTCGGAATTTGGTAAGAGGCTACTATACATATATACTTCTTTGAGATATTTATGTCTTATAGATATGAAATTAAAAATATTTTTACTATATACGAAGTGACATGCTATAATGTATAAGGAATTAAACTTTTTAATATTTACAAAGCGAAAAAAACAAAATTCTTATTTTTTACCCAATTATATAAATAAGTTAAATAATTTACAAACAAAGCCTAAACTAAAGATGATAACATTTTTCTTTTGATGCTAATATATTGAGGTAGCATAGGAAATAGTATATGTGATAGGTGTAAGTAATTTTTTCATTAATTGACCAGCACGGAGTGTGGTAAAAATGATACCTCTTATTGTTGAGTCTCCAAGCCATCAAAGACGAAGCAAAAAAAAACTCAAAAATAAAAAAGACAAAACCCCATCAATGAGGTCTTGTGAGCGTTGCTTTGAGATTGATCACGGGCTTTTACTTGTTTTTGACAATTCATAGACAGGTAGATTAAATTATTACGCAGTTAAAATTTATCCAAAATTCAAGCAAGAAAACTCTTAATAAGGTGGTTTTGTAAGTCCAGACTGTTATTTTAGGTTATAATTCTCATTACATTAAAAAAAAAAGATACTGACTGTTGATAACGTACGTTATAAATACTAAAATAACACTAACTTTTATTGAAGGTTGATGGGATTAAAAAAAGTCTTATATACATTATAATGTATAATTTATATGTATAATTTTTATTATTTTGATTTCAGTATCTAATGGCATAATAAATTGGTATCGATAAATATAATGTATATATGTATTTATGAATCATGGATCAATAGTTATCAACCGTGGGAAAGTGATTTTTATTTTATATGAATAACGACTGCGCCGTTGTTTTTAATGCAATGCATCATAATATCTAAAAAACTCAAAAATAAATGAATGAGCTGAGCTTGAATTTATTCCACAGAATAATAAATATATTATTGATAAATTAACTCATAAGGTTGTCCAATGTGATTGTTCAGTTGGTGTGATTATACTATAATCAGATGACTACTTTATTCTCGCATTACTCATATTTACATATTTATTTATCGTAATAAAGTCAAACAAAAACGTGAAAGTGACTAATGAAAAATTTGTATACTGATAATATTGGAGTATTATTATATCTATCGTATTAAACAACTGTAACTTCAGTAATTCACGATAGAACAAATTGATTTAATAGATCTATATCAACAAGTCATGTCTGCTTTCACGAATAGATAATAGATAGAACGAAATATATAATTAGAACATATATACTATAGAATATTTTTTTTCAATAGGCCTGAAGTCAGAAGGTAAAATTACTGTGATCAAAAAGAATGACATGCTTCATCACTAAACTCGACTATCCTGGGTTTTTTATATTTATTAAATTATTTCTTTTATATATCCTAGTTTTTATTTTGTTGTTTATATTTTATCGTTTTTTATATTTTGCGGTGGAAGTGGTCTATAATCAGCCTGAGGTACACAATACCACAAGTCAGACAAATATTACTGTCATTTGACGATATGTTACAACAGAGCCTGGAGGCACCTATACTAAAACTTTTGATTAATCTCAAATAAGTATTGATTATGTTTTGGAATACTTTTTTATTGGCCTTTATGAAAGTATATATAGATGATTTTATTCAGATGTGCACAGAAACTGGGGTTTACTTGGTGGGTATAAGTCACTCAGATAGAAATTGATGTCATCATAATTAATTTATTTTATAGCTTGTTTATTATTAATTCATATGAAATAATGAGCTCTTTTTATTGAGTTTCTTTGGAGATGCACACAACATCTGAATAGTCTCGTTTTGCAAGACAATACGGGTTTGTCAATTTTTCAGATAAGACAAGACCAAGACAATACTAGCACTTAGTTCCATACCAAGACTTTCACATGAGTGTCATTCTATCATTACTTTTATCAAATTCGATTCTCTCAGTTTTCTTTTTCTGATTTTTTTAAGTATAGTATAACAAAAAAAATGATGAAAAGCACATAATGTTAATTTTTTTTGAAGACTAACATTTTAAAGCAATAAAAAGAATTACTAGGACCTCAATTATTTTATTTATAAAGTTAACAAGGCTTTATCCAATTTTTTTAGAAAAATTTTTCTGTGATTTGACAATTCTCTTAAGACTGAATATGGGATTTTGAGTTACCTGGATCAAAAAGAAGAAAGCCAATAAAAGAAGATGAACCACAAATTTTTTTTGGCTATGACCATTTTGTGCACTCATTTTTTTTTTGATACGTCTTGCATATATTATATTATAGAAAGAACCTAGTGAGACTGAGATCATCAAGGGAAGATGCGTCGTAAATGTAAAGGAAAAAAAAAAAAAAAGTATACTGCTCCGTATCTGGAATAAGAATAACTTTGTGACATTTATTGATGATGGTTTTCAACCAAACTATACATATACTTTCTGTATTTCAAACCAGTCAGTCAGAGCAAAGTTAATAGTCTAAAAAAAGATTAAAATGAGAGAACTGCGAGAAAAAAACAATTAAAAACTAATTTAGCAGCATAAAGGTTGTTAGTTGAAAATATCATCATGAAACATTTAGATATACTATAGGGGTGCGTTCTTAAACCCTCGTTCAATTCAGATCTACAAACTTTTTTTTCAGATCAAAATATTATAAGCTTACTAATTTTTTGTAAATGATTACATAAAAATAGTCACCTCCCTGGTAGAAATTTGTGAACGCTGCCCGACTTTGCCTATATACTTTATCCATAAGTCGGGTAATACGTCAGGCCGACGTCGAGCCGTCGGTATTTTTTTATTTAGTCGGTAAAAGTTAATTATTTATTAAAAGCATATATAGAACGAAAAAATTGAAGTTTGTATGAAAATTTTATCACTACAAACTGATAGTTACTGAAAATCTTTTTATCAATCAACGAAAATGCTACCCAGGTAGAAATCTAATGTGCGGTAGACGTCTTTTTTTGACGTTGGATGTCTTACAGACATCAGTTTGACACTATTTTCTACCTGGGTTACTAATATAAATATGTTAAAGACTAATATGTTGACAACTTTAACAATAAATATATCTAAATAAAAAAAAGAACAGTAAAAAATTTAAAAAAATTCTCAATTTAGATAACAATTATTTCAATAAAAAATAATAAGACGAAAAAAAGTCTACCAGTCATTTAGATATCCGAAATCAATCTTAAACATTCGATGATACAAATTATGATAGCCTAATTGTATATTATGATTTGTATGTTTGTAAAATTCAGAAATTCACCGGTTAAATATACGATTTGTTATAAATTAAGAATATATATATATATAGTTTTGAATAGAGTTCACTTAAACAGATCCAATTTTTTTTTCTGAATCTTGTCGGCATCCTAAAGAAACTTAAATAAGCAAGACGATGTGCCATCATGATGGCATAACTGCAGATGTGTTTGGACTTCAAAGATTATTAAGAACCGTTGTGTGCGGTACCTTTCGGTATAATTAATTGTCTTCTTCTTTTGTAGAGGACTTGGACTTAACTTTTTCCACTTAATAATTTACCATCAATCAATTTAAGTTTTTTTTTCTATAATTTCATAAATGTATACATTTAGATATATATTTGTTATTTTAAAGAATATGGTAGCAAACTGTACTTTTTTATAAACACATATGTTGTTTAATTGTCGAATTTCCTTTGTAAATTATTTGAACTCATCAAAATGAGTATAACGAATGCTTTAGTTACTTTAATAAAAAGTAAAATATTTCGTTAACACTACACTGGTTTTATTATCAATTTTACAATCAAATAAAATTATAAAAAGAAACTAATTGTAAAACATTATTGTTTAATATCGAACATCTAAATAACAAATTAAAAAATATTATGTGTACTTAAATGCACACTGTTTTGAAAATGTAAAAATCGCGTGACAACTTGATTTCCAAGACTAACATTTTATTATTTTTTATTTTCTTACTGCGCGTTATATTAATTAATTAATGACGTAAGATTAATTTGTTACAAAAAAAAAAAAAAATCATGAAACTATTAAAATAAACAGGTAAAATCAACGTTTGATGACTTCCGGGTTTTTTTTTTTTTTTTTTTGTGAGAAAAAAAAATATAATGAAAATAATAAAAATAAATAAACAAGTACAAAACACGTTGAATAAGCCATTTGGAACGGATCTTTAGTAATGATAAGAGATATTCTAGTGCTTAACTTTATATCCCATAATCGTGGCAATATACTCCATATGTCCCGAAATAACAGTTCGTCCACCGAAACGTTAAAAACTTCGATAAGGATATCCACAGTGATCCTCAATGATAATCTTAGTTATATATCCCAATTACAATATTTAAATTAACTAACATGTGCTTCAGTACGGTAAAAAATAAAAATTATTTTATAAACTCCTGTTGGTTTAAAATGTGTCAGTTATCGTAATGAAATGAATCATTAACTTTGAACAGGTAGGCGTAGTACTTATGGCTGAAAAAAAAAAAAAAAATAGAAATGAATAAACGAATAAAATACATAACGAACAAATTACAGAAGCAATTTATCATTAATAGTAGTGAGCCAGGTGAAAAAATTTCCCAGCATACCAGCTATAAACGTGAACGATGTATGAATTACACAGCAAAATCGATGTTCATCAAATATACATTTTATGTATAATTCCAAACGTATACATATATATACATAAAAATAAAATTATGTTTATTTTTTCTTTTAATTTGATTCATATAAAAAAAGTTAAACTTTTTAAAAATAAGAATTAGCACGCGTTAAGTTTTAAAGCGTGCTCATGGAACGATGAAAACGGAAGTTGAAGCAATTAACGATATAAGTGCTCTGGTGTAGTCTTGGCGGGGTTAAGATTATTATCACGCCTGGTGGAATAAGAACAAGTCTGCATGATGTGCACCTTCTTATAGCTGGAATGATCAAACCAAGATATGAAAGGCAGGTGCCTCAAGTTCACAACATTGGACACATATTATACACTTTTGCTGTCTTTGAGCGATTTTTTTTCTGTCTTATTTCAGAGTATAACTGCTCGATGGTTTCAATTGCTACGTTTAAAAATAAAGGGTTCTTGTGTATACATAATGCAATAATATGTCAGGATATAGAAGCCTGGTAAAAGCTTGATTTAGTTGTGACGACCAGGTTAACCACATCCTCCTCCATGTCTGACGTTTTTGGTTTCAAATTATATACATAAACCAGTTCTCATAGTTTTTTTTTTCTTTATAAAAAGTTAAGAGAACAAAAAAAAAAAGAAATTATCAGTTAAAATGATATAATAAGAATATATATTATACATCTATTTTCAAAATAAAGAAAAATCATTATATATATATATATTTTATATTAGAGAGTTGAATTTAGGGTAAAAAACTTACTATGTGTTTGCACACATGGTTAACCGAGGCTTGTAACGGTGGGTGATTACAAAACTTCCAAACTGTCCGTGGTCCGATGAATTTAGCTTTAGTTAGAAAATCGTTGAAGCAGGAATATCAAGCACCCACCACATTATTGCTAACCGCTAATGGCCACAAAATTAATTTCACGTAATTGGAAAGACCAAGGGAACTACTTGGCTTACTAGTTACCACCAATAAAAGATCCCCTCTTTTTTTACCTCAATTATATTATACTATTTAAATGTATATTGAAATTAAGTTTCAACTGATATAATTATTATTAAATAATAATTAGGAATAAATAAATTTGTCAATATAAGTAGTTTTAAATTTTTTAGTATTATAATATATTTTTAATATAATAATTTCTGCTATTTCTAGATACAAAGAGTCGGTTTGCTACATTTTTCTTTTGCTGCAGGACTAAAGGTTGCATCTCACAGTAATTCGAAAATATTAAAATGTAAAGAAAACTTTTTTCTTTTGATATGTTGGTCATGCAAGTGTCATTATCTTTTTTTTTTTTTTTCTTTAGATTTATGATTGAAATAGAATTTTTAACATTATAAACACAAGTTTTTATATTCAAAACGATATTGACACTTGTCTGTTAATCATAAAAATATAGCAAATCTTTTTTCAGAAATTCCAATAAGTACTTATTGGTTTTATATGAGAATAGACATGATTAACTTTCAAATGATGGGATCTTAGTTTTCAAGTAAAAAATAAAATATGGTCAAATAATATTAATTCTTCATGAAATGTAATTGAAATATAAATATGTATGCAATGAAACTCAATCATTTTTATAATTACATGATGCAGCTGTCTAATATAAGTACACTGACATACTCTGAGATACGACCTTAAGAAATTAATCACACGTCAAAAAATTACATTTTTTCTTTGTTACTTAATTATTATTTTTTTTTCTTTATTATTATTTTGAGGGTTTGACAATATCGTTTTTAACATTGCAATTTATTATTTTTATATATCAGTAGTCATCATCTGCCATTGATAGTTTTGAAATTTATACATTCATAATACTGGTAACTTTTTTTTTAAGTACTTCGGAATAATATAACTTTTACCATTGTGGTTTTAATCAGTCACAAAAGAACTCTTGGGAAAAAAAAATATTAATAATAGAAATAATGATTCTTAAAAATAAATTCTGTCGTTGATGCTCTCAGTTTCTTAGTAACTTCAAGCTGTTTTCACTTACAAACTTTTTAACCACTTTTTTTTTTTTTTTTTTTTTTCTCATAAGATAATTGTCAATCACTTGTTCTACACTAATTTTATTTACAATGAAAGTTCCGACTTGAATTAAAGTATAAACTTTATTTACAATAAAACTTTAGATATTTTCTAAAATTGAATAATATAGAAAAAAAAGCGTATTTAACCTAAAATTAAATTATGTACAACACCTTTTATCAATGTTTAATATTGAATCTTAGAATTTGATAAGTGTATGTCTTAACTCTTATCGTTTGAAATTTTAAATTAAAAAAAAAAAATACATATTGCCATCAAAGTCAGTACAGAATAATGAGTTCAAAATTCGATTTATTACTGAACTCGACTAGTCACGACAAATTTTTATACGTCACATCACAAAACTGAGTTGAAACCCATAAGTATACAGTTTATTCGTGGACTAATGTCCAATTGATTGCAGACAGTTAACGTCAACTTTTTTTTTTCAATTTTTATAATTAAAAGTTTTATTTCAACATTTTTTTTTTTTTTTTGTGAATATGAGCCGTTTAAATCACATATTAAAACTTTCTGTATTCAGTTAAGAATTTCCACAGATATACACAGTTTTTTTTTTTTTCATCTAAAAATTAATAAAAAAAAAACTGAAAAAAAAAAAAAAAAAACAAATTATGATTTTTTATTTATACACCACAACAATTTACTCTAACACTGTTGGTAACTATATCCCCAGGATATTCTCGCCAATCTCAAATGTCAAAATAACCGAAATCATTGCAATGTATATATAGGTATCGTCTTACTGACTTCCTTTACTTGTCAGTCTCAGTTGTAATAATGATCTTGATCCCAGTCTACGGCATAAGTCGATTCAATCAAATCCTAGATATCATGTATACTCTCATCATCACTATCAATTCTATTACTTTGTGGGCTGTCTTCTATTGGTGGTGGTGATCGTTCTAAGCTCTTACTTCTTGCACGCTGTATTGTTTTTCGTTCGTGATGCTCACGTTCTCTCACATCTTGCATAACATCAGAACTCTCACGATTATAATAACTACTAAGATTCGATAGACTTGAACTAGCTGCTAAACTACCAAGTGGTGCACTGGGTCCAGCCAGCATCATTGTGGATGGATAAAATCTATGTGGCATCGGTTTTTGAAGTGTCACAGCTGCAGATGCCTGCCGGTAAAATAATTCATTTGGTGGTGGCGCTGGTGTTCCTGGATACGACCAATATGGTGGTTGAGCTGGTACTCCAGCACGATTACCATACATGCTTTGGAAAGCAACATAATTTCCAGCCTCTGCCAATATTTCAAAACTCACAATTGTTTGTCGTTTCCATTTTGTTCTGAAAAATACGAATATATAAAAAAAATTAATAATGAAAATTTGAATACATTTTGAATTTCTTTAAAATCAATTCTTCATGACGTTGCAATTTCCAAAAATCAATAATTTAATCTACTTATTTTCACTAAAATTGATCACCACACATTTATTTTTTCTAAAACATGAAATTTCATTACTTATATTATCAGTATTTTTACTTGTTTGTTACAGTTATAGTTTGTTATCTTCATTCAGCAAGTTAATGATTCAATTTTAGCAAGTATAGAAGGGGATACGCAAACTGGTCTTTTAAATGTTTATATATATACATATATTTTTTAACATTAGTTGATTCACAACGACTTTATCGTCCAGTAAATTTTTAGTCACACACCTTTGTATAAAACGTTCAACTTTTTAAAGGGGAAACCTCAAGAGTCCTTTATAAATGTTGAACAGTTTAGATCATTTCTCGCATTCACGTAAGCTTACTTAAACCATTTCAAACAAAAAAAGTAAAAGTACTCAATTCTTGCTAGCAATTATATGATGAGTAATGTTTTTTAATAACCCCACTGCCCTACACACATATACGCTCACATATTCATGCACACAAAAAGGCTTGGCAAAGGGGGTGATAAAAACGTATACTATTGTTTCTTTTTTCTTTTCACTGTCGTCACTTTCAATTGAAATCCCTTGAATTTTATAACCCTCGGTATACGATACATATACTGTAATATATATTTGTGTGGTTGTAAAAAAAATATACAAGAAACCTTTAAAAACATTCTTAATTGGTTTTCCCGTCACATTACCCTCGCAAGTGTGCTCGAGCATACTTGATTTATCGTCCTCAAAAATAGTCACTCGATCTCAAAGCAACTTTTTGGAGATATCACTGCATGGAATGACAGGTAAATTTTGTTGAATTACTTCGCACTGTATAACCCGATTAAAAATTACCAAGAATCATAACATAGCCAAGCCTTGTCCCAATAATGGCCTCTAATACTCTTGCCAATATATTCTTGGATATATCATATAAATACAAATAAAATTTATATTTATATTCATGTTTAACTTGCTAATCATCGGCCAAGTGTCGTTGATTCATGATTAGAATGAATGTTTAGGTACAACAAATTTGTGTTATATTTGATATTTCCTTTTGTGGTTGACTATAAGTAAAGGTTCTTAGGAAGACGGCAGGATGTACCAAGTTAAAGTTCAATCGACGGTATTTATTTATCGTGAAAGAATATCGTTTTAGAAAATCATTGATTATATTTGAAAAAAAAAAAATCTAAATTGTTTAATTAACTATGACTAAATTGTTTAATTGATTATTTTGTAATTTTTCATTAAACTAATAATCTTCTGGAAGTTTTGGCTGAGTATTTACACCCAATTCGTGAAGTTATATAGTGAAAAAAAAAACAATTCATAGCGCGATTAAAATTTGTTGACTGTATGCTCCCGATTCGAAGTCAGTATAGCCACATTAGAAATGAATAAACACACGGAACATAAACGGGAAGTAAACGATTCAAAAACATAAAATTAAACCTATGCTCACAGTTCAAACTTAATGCATTTATAATAGTGGGTAGTCTGGCAGGCAGTATTTATGTGTATATACTGAACTATGCAAACACACGACATGCTAATGTCTCTTCAGTATCATTTATAAGAGTATTAATATGATATCATTTATTTTTGAACAAAATTTTTATTATTATTATTTGCACATGATAAAATGAATAAAGATTTCTTAAGAATTAACCTATTATGAAAAAAAAATTTATTGTTAAATTCATTCTTTTATATAAATGTATAAATACGAAAAATTAATACACAAATAAAATTTGTCGCATATACATAGGTATTAAGACCAGCCAGTGCTGACATATGCTGATAGAGTCAGAAAACGGAAATCATAAAATTTAACTTTTAATCTAAAATTAAATGAAAAATAGATAATAAGATAGGAAAAAATTATATCTCGGAAATCAATTGACTAATTTTTTTGTTTTTAATAGGTATATCCATGGTATATTATAGTTTGACATCGATTATCAAATGAATTCCTTTTCAAAATAAATATATTCAATCACAAAGTATTTTTAATTTAAAGCAGTGATTTGAACAAAATTGACTAAACATACAATGATAATAAATATAAAATATAAAAAATGAGAAAATAAAAAGATATAATTACCAACAAAAATTACTTAGGCCGTTCTAGAATAAAATGATATTCTAAAGCGTGGGAAATCGTGGTGACCAGACTGGGTATTGCGTTCCTAATTTAAGAAAAACGTTGAACAACTTTTCACACGTTTGTCACAATATAATGTAAGAGTGCAATAAAGTTTGTACATATTTATATGCTTATTCCGTGATAAAAGTAATTGTATTTTATTTTACAACGGTGTAAAAAACAAGAGTTGCCTTCTTACCGAAAAGAATTTGATTGCATGGGATGTGTATCATTAATAGACTATCTCTTATCGTAATATAATTTTATTGATGAAAAGTTTTAAACACTATAAGTTATATTCCGTATAAGTTCAAATAACATCAAATCATAACACAACTACTTTGAATGAATTCTTGTAGTACGTACATTTAGGAATTAATTATACGTGTAATTTCGAAAATTTACGAGTCAGATAATATTGAGTTAGCAATGGATGGCATTATGCGCCAATATACAGTGCGTATGGAAATAGCTTTACGCTTGTTTTAAAATCGTACGTAAAATTATTTCTAGTGGTTAATTAATTATAATGAATACGTTGATTACAATTGACTACGAACACGACTACAAAAACTACATGTAATTTCATAAATACTACACAGAGAGATGATATTACATTGATTTTAAACTTGGATAGTCTTTCGATGTGAGTACACTCACCATAGTCTGACCTGTGTTTATACACATTGATGCTACTTCCGACGGTCTTTAGTTATACTAGCTAGCTTTTGACTGCTTTTGACTATAAATTTTCTAACTAATTAATCAATATCATTTTGTTTTGTTTTAATAGCTTGCATAAAATTCCCTGGCTTAAAAAAAAACTGACTTCTTCTTTTACTTTGTTTTCTTTTTTTTTAATAATTATAGAAATCTTGAGTATTATAGACTTTTAAATCTCGACAAAAATAATAATTATAATAATTTTTTCATGTTTCGCAATGTACTCGATGAATCGACATAACCCACTCTCACGACTTGCTAATAAAATATCTTATTTACACAACAACAGTCAATTAATCATAAACGTGATCAACTCATGATGCGAAAATATGCGTTTGAAGTTTGAAGGACTTAGGTCACAAACTGAATCATTTGATTCGTACATTCAAAATTTATTCTAGGTAAAGCCATGGGTAACTTAATGGAATTGTAAGGTATATTTACTTTTAAATATAAACACGGACAATTGATGACTCTAATGGAAAAAAATTTGCATCAACAAAAGAATATTAAGATATGTGGCATATAAAAAAAGTGTGTAAGTTTAAGGCATACAAATTCATAAATTCGAAGAAGGATGAACATGACACGGTAGCAGCTACAGTATCATCAAAAGTCATCATATAATCTATTTCGCTCAAACAATAGGTGGCTACTAGTCCAAATATGAAGGCTTCGTTTTAGGTGCTCCTATTTTGAACTAAAACGAGATTTGCTATATGTTTGGAAAAATGAGATCTTTAAAAGGGTTGCGACGACAACCCTTGTTTTTTTTTTGCTTTTTCAGCTTATGCGATGGCTGGTTTACGGATCTTAGAGCGCTTCTCTAGTTTTCAAATAGTTTTAGAGTTATTGCGAATATTTTTGAATTTCTACCAAAACGTTTTCAATTTAATTTGAGCCTGTTATTTCACAGTTTGAAACTTCTATTTGCAAGAACAAAATTTCAGTGTTGTCTTGAATGTAGATGTTTTTTTTTTTTTGTGTACCGAAAAATTTTTTTTTTGCTGCAGCAACGAACAAAATAGCTGCCATAACTACCCACGGTAAACTTATTCTTAGATATTTAGCTTAGGATGGTTATTTCACGATGGTTATTTAAATTTAATGTTAGTTTGCCAACCCTATAGTAACATGATGTTTTACCGTACCTTCTGTTCTGATACCATGTTTTGACCTGCGTATCCGTCAATTGAAGTTTTGCTGCAAGTTCCATTCTGTCTTGCACACTGAGATATTTTTGCCTTTCAAAACTCTTTTCAAGTGTTTGTAGCTGGTGATCTGTAAATGCCGTCCTTGCTTTCCGTTGTTTTTTGCTTGGTGGTGAGCTCATAGTCGATGATGATGACTCTTTTACATCTTCTTCTTTAATACCTAAAACAAAATTATGATTTCTATTAAATCATTATATTTTAGCGATCAAAAAAAAATATCTTTTTCATCGTAAAATATGATTGAATGTATGTTTTATTAAAGTACTAATACACATATTTATATAACTTTTTTTTAACCAATTATTTTTTTTTTTTTTTTTGCTTATGAGCAAAATTATATCCATTATATATGATCAATTTCTTTTTCACCGATGCAATCATGAGTTCCGATTCTGAGTAATGAATATAGTATTTGTTGAATATCTATATATAAAAGTTATAGCTATATTGGGTAAATATTAGTTTATATGTAGTACGTACGTGAAATATACAATCAAAGAATTAACTTAAAGTTAAATTGTTTTTACTCAGCGTTGAAAATCTGATACATCTATATACACTATGTATATAGATATGTATATATACATATACTGTAGTGCGCAGATGATACTTTATTGGCTGATAAAAGCTTCACCTATTCACTGGATTGGTTTACTGAGAAAGCCGCGCGCACATTACCACAAACGTAATTATCATTGTTCACAAAAGTGCGAGAAAGCCCCGCCACTAGACTTCCATATTTGTTTCCAAATGATCAACTCAATAGGATACATGAATGATACTTAAATAAAATTTCAATTGAAGTAAAAAGGTATATCATAAAAAAACCATAAGCCAGTTACTTAGGTATGGTACTGATTTGAAATACAATATACATAGGTTTGATTTAGTCAATCTGGGCCGATACACTCAATTCATACACAGATACTCATTTCTTTGATGGTCTGATTTGGTTGAAGAATCTCAGTTCGTCTACCATAATGGAGAATTTAAAAAAAAACGACCCGAATAGCTTACTGAAAACAAGAAAATTTGCAGAAAACCTCTCAGTAATGGAAGCTGTATGTAGTGATGTAGCCTTAGAGACAGGTGGTATATATCCCGCGTGGAAATATATATATCTAAAATATACGTAAAAAAGTATCCGACATACATTTTGGAAACATTCCTTTTATATTCAGATATACCTCAGATATTGGGAATTCGCCGTCCGGCGTATATATAGATGTATCTGTGGATATATCCAAAATATATATTCACAACATATATAAATATCTTGTAGATAATTCCGTATGGGATAGATAAGATATATATACTATATATATCTAACTTGAATTTTAAAAATATGTCTTCTATGAATTTCTCCAAAATGTATATCAAAAATATCTGGGATATTACAAAGAATGTATCCAGCAGATGTATATATAGTTTAGATAAATATATATCTTAGATAGATATGGGAAAATCTGAGATACATTAAAGATATATCTTCATTGAGATCTATCTAGGCTACAAAATGGGATATATTTTTTCCACGCGGGCTGGAAAATTAAAAATGTACCAGAGGACACAGACATTGGAATATTAAATTTACTTTGTGATAAAGTTACAAAAGTCTCGACGGTAAAGTTTTTCTTCCAAGACATTTCCAAGACGTTAGCTAAAACTTTTTTCTACCATTTTCATTTCAAAATCTTCTTATTTCATTCCTCCCCTGCAATGGGCCGATCAGATTCGACATATATAGAGAGCTTTATTTTTTATACAAAAAAAAACCGACAACGCCCTCTGTCAAGATGGTTTTTTTTATTTATTTTTACTTTTTTATTTCTTTCCAACTTATATATTTCATCCGACAATATTGCTAGGGGCTTTACTTTTTTTTACATTTCTTTTATTTGATTTTTATTTGAAAGAAAACATCCCGTAGCTAAGACATGATAACTTTTGTTTAGTTTAGATTTTTTAGATAGTTAAAATTACTTACCGTATTTCAAAAAAAATCTAAACACGGGTTTTTATATTAGTTTTTGTAAATTCTTACTGTTGGTTTTTAAAAATTACCAATAAAAAAAAAAATTGACGATTTTCATTTTTTTTTCAATCAATGAAAATAATAAAAAATATGGCATTTTTGCATTGAATTTACATTGTATTTCAGGGTAGCTTACCAACCATCATCTACCACTAGTAATGTTGTCAATTGATATAATGTTGTCATTATGACTATATTCAAAGAATCTACTTTCAAACCATAATAAATCATATTCACTAGTAGTAACATTCTCAATAAATTTATTTTATTAGCTTTCTTTAGTTTTAATTTGTTATTTTATAAGAGCAATCCAGTATGAACCATTCTAGTTATGTGTACTTTTATTTGAAAGGCCGACCACCACACTACCACGAAGCCACAAACTTTTTTAATATAAGCCTTTCGATCATATTTTTGTCATTAATTCTTATAAAAATATATAATAAAAGTAAAATTGTCCTAAGAACTGCTTGCCACTAATTTATTTTAAAAGAGAGTTAACTGATAGTTGAATTGCCAAGTCAAGGGAAGCTTCCTATAGGTTATCGTCGGCAAACCCGATATATAGGTTACAAAAATAAAAAATTTCGTACGGTACCTTTGTTTTGATTAGATTTGATTAATATTCAAAAAGGTAATTTGATGAAGTTCTTTAGTTGAATTACAAGAGAATTTCTTTTAGGCAATGTCCTATATGCATTCAATCTAAATAAACGTCATGAGCATGGCGTAAAATAAAATATATTTGATTAATGGAAAAATGTCTCTAGTCGTTTAAAAATAATTTTATCAGGGTGATAACTTATAATTCTCTGAACTGTGATCAGTAGTGTTTATATATATGCATATACTCGTATGGGAACATTACGTAACTAAACTATATACACAAACAAAACTATAAAATTAAAGTGTTTTTATCATAGCTGTATGAGTATACTAGTAAAATAACCCTGTTAATTTCGTTTATTGTATACACTTGGTAACTAGAAATTATCAGAGGTGTATCGTGAAGAATTCATTGATATTAATAAAATAAATGTATATATATATGTTGGAATTTTTTTGTATATATACACTATATACACCGATAAAATAAGTATATGTATTATGAACATTTATTTTGATAAACAATCTAATCTTAAGATTTCATGAATATATATGAGTGCCAAATCAAAACTATGTATAATAAAATTAAAATAAAAATTTTTTTTTTTCTGTAAAGTATTTTTTTACTGATAAGACAAATCCGAAAAAGTATATATAGTGTAAACTAGTGCTTGATACTTAAGCTCAATCATTATTAGTACAACTTCATTGGCCGTCAATTTCAGTTTAATCCATAATCAGATTTAAGATCTAGGTCTTGGTCTTAGCCTTATCTAGCTAGGGCTGAGACTCGGCCATGATTTAAAATTTTACACAAATTAGTAGAAAACAAAATGAAACACTTGAGATTTACCATCAACTGTAGCATCTAATTTGAAAATAAGAGCACAAGGAGTAGTAACCATTAATGGTCACGCGAAAGCAGTGTTAACGAGTGCCTGTGTGTCTGAGCTAATTTATGTACAGTAAATTTTTTTTAAATATATTTAGATAAATTATCATAAATACCCAAGTAAAAAATACTTTATGAATATTGAAATCATATAAGGCTGTATACTTTTATATATTTGTACAATGTATATATGCATTATCATTTATTTTCGCTTACTATCCTGTCCTATATCTGCATTTTGCACCTGTTATATTTTTCCGTGATGTTAACTTTTTCTTTTGATATTCGTCACTATAACCTTTAAGATAACACGAAATAAAATTTTTATTTATAATCCTTATAATTTTTTTGATAAAAGTTTTTTTTTTAAAACAAAAAACTCTATCGAATTTAAATTTTGCATGTTAACTTTACATTCATGTTCTTCACAATATTATCGATTATCCTCTGCAGTCATATGTATATGTATACCTATATATATATCGTGAAGACAATATGATAAGGAATTTTTTGATCATTTTGAAAGTGACTCCAAATTGTTTGGCACTTGGCAAAATTTTTTTATTTTATTTCACTGAATGTTGATGCAACATTCATCATTGATGACCCTAATAATAAGTCATCATAGCTATAATCTGCCGAATAAAGGTTTTTGAGAGTTAAATGGGGAGAGTCAAACCTATAACAATGCCAGGGTTTAAGAGGCTTATTTGAAAAGTTCGTTACATTTATCCAAGTGATTTTTACCATCATCATAAATAAGTTAAGTTGTATGAGTGTAAAAAAAAAAATTTTTTTACTATCTGCATGCCACTAAATAAATGTAAAATTAATTTTTAAACACTTTTGGTTGAGTCGGCAAAGCATCATGTCTACCCTTACCAAGATATATACTAACATAAAACCAAAAAATATGTTATTTACAGAATTTTTATTAAAACTATATATTATGTTTTATGTCTAATATTAATTTATGAAATCTGTTATTTCAAATTTAATCTTTATTTGCGTATCATATGATATGTATATACAATTTTAATATTGTTAATAATATTTTTATAATTAATTTAAAATTTATAAAACATTATTATGTTTATGTAAAATTAACATTTTTCGCATCAGTCATTAAAAAAAACAGAAGCAAAAATTTTGACAACTACATAACTTTTACATAATATGAACCTTTACAAATTTTTTTTTTTATGGCATATAAGGCATCGTACAAATATATAAGGCACTTGAGACCAAAACTATCCACTGAAAGTCTCGTTAGGCTATTTGAATATTTTAAATCATATTTTTTTTCTCCAATGCTATTTGTCAAAAAATGGTAATGCACAGTATAAAACTAACGTGACAGTCAGAACAAAATATTTACAAGTTTATTGTGCCTATAAAATTTCTAAAATAGCTGTGTCAATTATGTTTTGCAATACTTGGCTGATACTTTATTATATGAAGGGAGTATTTTTTCGCTTAAAAAAGAAAAATATACATAATTGTATATGAAAGAAACAAAATGTTTATTAATGAAATATTTTTTATTGTTAAAAGACTCCTCTCAAATTATCTAAATGGTTTTGATAACAGACATCAAATTGAATATGAAATTCAAATAAACAAAATATGATTGCATTATAATTTTCTATATAATTTAATAATCTCATGTAATAATATTATTCGACCAATTCATACTTCAATTTGTTTTAATTGTTTATATTTTATCTTAATCGAAAATAAGTGAAACTGAGACCGAGACTCTATAATTTTCGTCTCATCTCGTACCACATAAAGGCAATGTACCGCGCTGTATATCCGTTCGTTTGCTTTGTGTCAGGTTTTTTTCGAAAACAAAACTGATTTATAAATTCTGAATTTGTGCCTTTTGTGTGATTATCATATTATATTATTAGTATTTAATAGTATTTAAACATATTTGCTTCTGGTAATATCGTTTGAAATGCCAAATGAGTGAAGAAACAGTTGGCCGTCTAAACGGTTACCGTCATTTCTGGTTCTCAGATTAAGTCGACCCTAGTATTTATTTTAGTTATATATATATTATATATAGTGTATCATAGATGAGGCCTTCTTTTAGTTTTTTTTTTCTCATATTCTCTTCATCTAGGTTTTTAACCATAAAAAAAAAAAAAAAAAAATCCCTCAAAAGTCTCACTTAACTGACAGACTGTGAAACTGTGCTCAACCAAGTCCTTGACAAGTGAGGTTTCATAACGGGCGTATACACGCTAAGCGGATAAACTTGACTACACGCGCTCAGAGAATTATATCCATAACATATATATAAATATTTTTTTAATCTTATTCGAATTTTTTCCGTATCTTTTTTTTTTCTGTCTGTTATTGACAATACTTGGGATAATTGTTAAATAATTTTTACGAGAGGTTATTCATTGGTGTATAGTCATGGTGTCACTAAGGGTGCTTATAGTGTAGTAATTTATATGTAGTAAAAGTGTAGTCACTTGTAGTTTATCAGTTATGTATATTACTTGACTACTTGTACTTTTTTTTTTATAATTTTCGTAGTTATTCCAAGTAGTCAACTGTAGTTTCATGTAGTATAGTGTAATATAGTTCATGAGGATATGTTGTAATATAGATACGTTTATAATACGTAGATAAATACAAAAATATATATTTTATATGCATATCAATAAAAATGTATAAAATATATTTTATAATATATAATAAATCAATTAAATGTTATTTAAAATTTATTAAATATATTTTCTAAAAGATTTAATTATTAATTATGTTATTTATTTTAATTTTATAATAATAATAAAAAAAACTTAAAAATGTAGTCATTGACTCGAAAAAGATGTAGTAAAAATGTAATAGAATTGTCACTGTAGTTGTGTAGTTATCAATTCCGTTGGTGTTGTCATCATAGTTATGTCAAGATACAGTAGGTGAGTACAATCGCGTTTTTTGACTACATTTTGTTATCACTCAATCTGGCGATAAAAAACCTCTCAAAATTTTAGGTTGCTTATTGCTATTATTACATATCATATGATTTACAATTCATAAGTGTTTCATTTTCCACCATTTACTCTAGAGATTAGTTTACATTTAACATAATTCATAGTTACTTTTTTTTTCTGTGTTTTCATACATATTATATGAATAATAGTCTCCCACTTCAATGTAAATAAGAATTTGTAAAAAGAATTGAATACTGTGGTAAGAAGACTGCAATTTATGAATGATGGTTTTACAACGCTTGAAATTAATATTTCTTAATTATGTGCCGAGTAATTGAGTTTGATTGTTGAGAGTACAAATATAACACATCAATAGAATGAATAAAAAGTGAAAAAAAAAACAAAAACTTTTTTTCATTTTTTTTCTTTTTTGAGGTTCCTGTCCTTCGCCAGGTATGAATGAAAAAAAGGTATCTATAATTAGAGATTTGTGAGGCCGTTTAGACCATTAGAGTTAACTAAATGGTCAGAGCCTGTGAAAGGCTCACCTTTCATTCACCGACGGATGTTGAATGATTATGTATGACACAATCAATATTTTATATTTTTTTAAGACTCACAGGAAGTGTTTTATACACACAATATAAATATTTTTTATATAAAAAAGAAATTGATATAATTATTTTTGGGATAGTCTTACCATTAGATGAAATTGAGATGGCGTCTTGATGACTCGCATCACTGTCATCGTCGCGTTTTCGTTTTAGATTTAGTGTCTTGTTAGATTGGTGTCGTAAACTGAGATCTCGGGGTGCCATAGGTGGACTGCTAGGAGGTTCTTGACTTTGAAGACTTGATGGACTCGATGCATCAGCAAGTATATCAGTGATCATGAAACGTGATCTGTGTGGAATTGTTATCATGGCATCTAGTGGACGGTCATTGTTGGTGTTTATATTGTGTGATTCCGTGCTATTTGTTAAACGCTCCATATTTTCTATTCCACGATGATGGGCTTCCAGGTTAGCAATCCGACTTAAATTTAAGCCAGCACTACCAACACCACTAGTATCACTAACACCACCACCACTATTACTACTACTACTACTACTACTACTACTTGATTGCACTGTTATACCACTTAACGCAGCAACGTGGTGGCTTTGATGATGGACCGTCATCGCGTATTGCCTCTGTAATGGGCTAATTGTCTTATCACTCTTTGATGAGATGACTGCGTCAATAATCTCAAAACAACAATTGCTAACACTTTACCAATCGTCATGTATTTATGTAACTTTTATTTATTTTTTCAATAAATAGTTGTTTCCGTTTTTAGTAATTTGGTTATTTAATTATTTAACGAGTTAGATATTCGAATATTTGACGTGCACAAAAGTGCACCTACTGGCCATTTCCATATTATTTTTTTGTTTGAATTTTTAGTTAAACTGCTATTGAACTTAAATCACTATTTTTTCAAATTTCTGACTTGTCACTTTTAATAAATAATTCACGTAATAAAGAAAATACATAGTAGATAATAATTTCAGCACAGATCACATTTTTTATTAACTTTTTCAATTTTCATATACAATGTTAGTTTGATTGTATTGAATCCTTGTGGGCAAAATCCATTCAATATGCACTCAGTATTATAACATTAGAATTATTACAACCACTAAAATTCAATACTTGATTGTATATAACATAATTAATTAAAAAATAAAACCCGTGAAAAGTAACATCTGGACTTGTCCATTGAGCATACTCGACTGAGACCCGTTGAGCATGTAAACCCCACTCATGGTCTGACTTTGTTTGGGGGACTTTGCGTCGGCCATATCGCATTCTGGTTACGCCCTTTGTAGCCCCTACTATTAACATTGACTATCCAATCCAAAATCATTATAACAAAACAACCAATCCACGTAACATTTAAACCTCAGCTTGGTGAATAGTTGGATGCCCGCCCAAGTAATTTCAAATGTGTTTCAACAGTAATTCGATATAAAATTGTAGTTAATATCTTTCATTATGGTCGGTCGTGCTTGAAGAAGATTACCAAAAAAAAAAAAAAACTTGATGAAAACAAGGACGTGATAAATAAAAGAAAAACGTCAAAAAACTAATAATGACGAATAAGATGAGAATTATACTTATATTTTATTGTAATATTATGATGCAAACCTATAGAACTAAATATATATAATACTTCATAAAGTTGACGGGAAGAGTCATTATCTACTCATTAAATTAACTCTTGCTATCGTCATTGACATCATCTCAAATTTTTAGATGAATTTGGAAATTCCGGTTTATTATTACAGAAGCAATTGCAGTATCGGAACTGTTACTCGAAAAATAAAATGATCATGACTTACAAACTAATTGTCGTATCTATATCAGACACTTCAGATAAGGCTCAAAAGTCAAAACAAAAATCTTTGGAAGGTATATAAAAATTTTTTGTACGACCTATAGTTTTGGCGATAATCAAAATTTATTAATCAATCTATTTTTTTTTATGTGTACTATAGCAATTTATAAGAGTTTTCGCATCTATATACTCTATTAATTGCCATGTATACTAAGTAGTAGTAGTAGTAGTAGTAGTATGCAGTTTTTTATTTTTCACGTTGACTGCTGCTCGTTGTTACCGACTGCAGTGTTCAAAAATGAATATTTATTTATATCTATCCAGCGAAATTTTTTTTTATCGTTGGTCATCTCACTGTAAATTCATGGCTAGCTGAGACTGGTGTTAGTCAAGGTTGGCTTATTGATTAATCATTCATAGACCAAGTCTTATGGTAAGTCATTTGCTGACCAAGATTGAAAACAGATGATGAAGCCAAGACTTAGAGCCATTAGAAGCTCCACCAACCAACGGCCAAGATCGGGTGATCAAAACTATCAATATAATTAATCATTGATTGCGTGAAAAACAATCTGAATATTGTTCAAACTATTTTAAAATAATTTTAGGAAGCCTTTCCTCAGTATTGGCAGCTGATGCTTGGTCCAGTACATTTTACGAGGCTTAGTTTATTGTACAACCATGAGTTTAGCTATACACAGGGTGGCTGAACCTGCAGCACAATAGTAAAAAATATTGTCATAACCCGGGTAAAAATTTTTACGTCTCTCAGAGATCTCGGAACACTCACACCTTTTTATATACTTCCAAAATAGAAGTTTTACCTTCCGTCTTCAGTTTTTTTTAAGAAACTATATATGAAGCTCCCGTCTTGTCACAATTTGTAGAGGTAACTAAGCTTACTATAACTTCATTATTTCATAGGTTAATAACTCTATGGTTAAAATCTTCATTCGTAGACACGAAAGAAAGCCCCTCTAGATCAAAAATACATTGATAGTTATAATTAATAATAGTCTGTATTTATCAATATAAAAATAATAACGGCAACTTCAAAAATAAAAAAAAATTCAATAAAAACAAAAAGTTGATGATCGAAAATTGTAGCACGGGGTATATCTTTGGTATAATCTAAAGTTGTGTATGGGATATGATTCAATACAGCCTGTTGTTCGTAAATTTTGAAGATCAAAAATAATATTTTTGTAAATCAGTGAATGTATCTATGTATTGGTCAGATAATCATCGATTGATATTAGCTTTTGTCAGCGCTTTAGTTTGTGTCCGATAAACCCTTTAATAATAAAATAGCCAACTTAAGATATCAATTAAACAATATTATTCAAATAAATTTTCATGTTATCAGAAATACTATAGTTTTGTTAAAAATATAATCCAATCAGTAAGCGTTTGATAAAAAAATGTGTGTGTTGGCTTATAGGTCAACAAAAAATAAGAAGGTGTAATCAATAAGTCAGCGCAAGAGACAGACTAAAAATAAAAACGCTAGTCACCAACTACAAAACTGTTAAAAACCAAATCAATGTATGTACATACATTTTACTATTTATGGAAAAAATCAAATCATATTTTCTTCTTTTAGAGAATTGTTAAAAATATTTAGTTATAAGAAAAGAAACAAGATTTATTGTTTACATATTTTCTTTACAGTGTTATCAAACTCCACCATTAAGAAATTGATAACTAAAATTTCATCATTAAAAAACTCAAAATTATTAAGATTGTTGTACTTTTTAAATATTCGCATTCTAATCATAAAAGCCTAAGAGCCAACCGACACGCGACACTTGTCTGATCATCAGCAAGTTATATATATACATGAAAACTTCTCCACGGATATAAATACAAATTTTATTCTCATAAATTGTATTCTCATAATTTTTTGAAAATTGGTAGATTTCATTAATTATTTATTTTTATTTTCTTTGAATTTGTCAGCTATAGCTATTATGTATAATATTGAGCAAGCAAAATTAAAAACATTACATTACTGTTCCTTATTATGATGACGTTAAAAGAATAAAAATAATCAGTCATGGCACCTAGAAGACAATCCACACTTGGCCTATGAGTGACAAGTCATACGTTGGCAAGTATTTGATGATTTAAGTGTGGCTGAATCGTATATTACCAGTCTCGACAATCCATTCTTGGCCAATGGATGGTTGGCCATAAGCTCTTAGTGACTTACGCTCTGGCTTTATAATTTGTTTTTAGTCTTGACGACTAAACAATTTACCAAGGTTTGACCGATAAATATATCATCACTATAAGTGGCTAGCTATATATTACGTAGCCCTAGGCTCAGATATCTATTTCCAGTCTTGGTCAACTATGAATTCACCGGTTTGGTGAATTGCCTGAAATGAACCAACCAGCTTTTCAGTCGATGGTCGAACAAGCATTGGTATACGAGTTTTGGAATGCAAAGAACCAGTCAAAATTCATCCAAGTCTTTGCCCATGGACAGTACGCGATTAGTTGTCGATTATTGGATGTCATTATTGAATAGGGCTTGGCCATGTTGTAAGTCTTGGTAATTCCTCCACGGGATGTGCACAAAAACATTGTTTATGAAAAAAACAAAAATCGTTTAAATTTATATTTATAGTTTAAATTTTATACAGATGTGCTACTAATCGCTGCAGTCGAGGGTCGAAGCTGGAACAAGACTGAATATTCTATAGAAGAGATAAGATTTGAAAATACTGAATAATTTGATCTGGGCATAGCGTCCAAATATCGAATCTACTATATAGTTTTCCGGAAGAATTATTATACTCTAAAATTATATATATATAATTTTTTTTATTCAGATATTTGAAAATAATACTAACACTTCTGGTGTTGTGATTTCCGGGACAGTTGGTATAACTACATAACTTATTCCATCAGTCAATAATATATAAGTCATAAATTTATAAAGCATATGTATTGGAGGTGTGTGGGTAGCGTGTATGACACATCGGGGGTTCCTTAGTTTTTTTTCCCTTTAAGCTATACACTTTTTATCGGCACATGCACTACTGACCGGGGTGAGAAGTATATGAACAATAGGGTACTAGTCCATTATTAGATCTCTTTCATGCTGATAAAATTTTATAATCGATGTAATTGTTGTTTACTAACTTCCCCAAACGTAGATCGGTATTACTAATTTTTTTTTTTTCATTCAACGAGTACGTAAGGCAGTGCAAAAGTCAAATATCATCATAAAAAATCAAGTATTTTCGTAAATCATTAATGTCATTACTTTTTTATTTTAACAACTAGTGGTGCTGAATAATCTTACAACTTAAAAAAGATAATGTCTATATTTTATTACAAAATTATTAAACATAAAATGTAGTTATATACCTGAAAACTATTTGAGGTTGAAAACTTACTTAGGTATAATAATAGTGTGGTATGTATAAATACTAAGTTTTCGAGACAACGTCAACGTCTTTGAGAAAACAACTACATGTTTCGTTAGTGTTTTACCTACAGTATAACTTTCTCTAACCCTAGTCTCATTGTTTGTTTTGCTATATGTTGACGTAATACAGTTGACTTCCGTCCACATTTTCACCCATGTTATAAACAAATATACTATTCGTGTGGTTTGGAACTGAAATACAAAAAATTCAACACTCAATTTCGATGTAAAAAAAAAAACCTGCGTGATTCGATGAGATAACATGAAGGTAATTTTCTTCAATTTTTCTCGATTGTTTGTATACGATTCTATATATATATATATAAACTATAGAAACTTTCGTGATTTAATGTGTCATTAAATACGACTAAGGGTGTTTGTTTTGGTGTAAAAAGAGCTGGTGTGCAGTTTATTTTTGTTTCTTTGTAAATGTATGGCTTAAATACATATGGTTGCGTTTTTATATACGGATGGCTACCAATGCCAACCCTACGATGTATAGTACAGCACGCGATTTTCTTGTTAGTAACCTTATGCGCCGTTAAAATCAACATAATCGTATATTGTTATAAGTGGTCAAGAGAAATGGAGAAAAACAAAATTATTATTATTCTTTTTTTTATAATGATTCTTATACTAAATATTTTTTAATTTTTTATTAACAAGGCTTTTTACAATATCGAGATTAGTCCAACAAATTTATTTGAATATGAACCAATGTCGAAATATTCTGATATGTACCCCTGTGTAGTGGTCACTTTTTTATTTGGATAATAAAACTGACGTCAATTTTTTTTCCTAATTAAAATAAAAATGATACGGTTTTTGAACTGAAATTGACTATGGCTAGCTATGTAATCAAAGATTGCAATGATTATTTTTATAAAATATTCAACTTTATTTTTTATATATATTGATGTATAGCGTAGCTATATTGAATATCATCATATTTAGTTTGCTGCTATATTTTAGATTATTATTTTTAAGTTCAAAATTATTGAAATGATCAGCAACACTATGAAATTTTAAACCATTAAAAAATAAATTATAGAGCTTTTGGAAAATATACTTCACTTCTTTCAACGTATTCGTCATATAAAAATTACACTTTAATTTTCGTTCTACATAATACTCGTGTAAAACTCAAGCCTAGCAGTTTGCTACTCTAGAGGAATTAACATACATGTGCGTGTGACTTATATACTCGTAGAAATAGTTTTGAAGTTTTTTCTGTTCATGAATGTCGTGAGGGTAAATATCGACAATTGTAAAAATACAAGACAGGATGCAATTAATCTTATCTCTGAGATTTATTCCTTTATTTTTTCATTTATATATTTATTTATTTATTAACAAAAATTAGTTAAAAAAGTATTTACAGATAATGCGCTATTCGTCGCATTGAATTCATGATTACACATCTTCACTGGACCATGATGGCCGCTCTGTGAGATGCTATTGGCTCACTGATAATCACATACTTCTTTTTTTCCCGCCACTTACATGTATAAAATCTCGGTATAAAATACGCTGGAAAATATACCATGTATTCAAGATAGCCATTGAGATCATGCCTGTCATTACCCTATTATTTTTTCTCATTCTTCTTTGCTTTCATATTCGTTTGTACTACCTCTCCCATCAAACGTTCAATTTCATGATTCAACCCTCTCACCACACCCACTAAAAATATTCCTATTCCCCACGTAAAAATATATATCATGTATATATATTCACTATTTGGGTATATCCTAATATAAATATAACTCGAATATATCCTGAAAAAGACAAAAAAGAAAAAGTAGTAGTGCTTTCTTGTAGCAATTTTACTAAATATTATCAATTTCTATAAAAAACATACACAACGGCGTTCAACAGGCATTACTATTAGAGGGTGATAATGCTATTATCTTTCTGACATTTTTAAGATATATCATATATCTAGAATATTTTGAAATGCTGTATATCTTGAATATTTTTTAATAGAAGATTTCGCTAAAACGCAATATGAATCATATTTATCATGAAAATAAAATATAATTAAAAAGAAAAGTGAAACGTTTGTTTTCAAAACATCTTCCTTTTTTCAGAACTTATTGATATTTGATGGTTGTGGGAAGTTGTCTTGAAAACACCTTATAACTGGTTTCTTCCGGACTAATAAAAATAAAAATAAAAATAAAATCTCAAACCATACTATGACCTTCTTTAATTTAACCTGTTTTGAATGAAACGATAGGGTTCTTAAGCAAGGTTTTGTCTTGACGCCTTCGCTACAAGCTGAAATGAAAAAAACTAGAAAAAGATACTAAGTAAAACGAAAAAATTATTGAATGAGCCAGGCAGCAGGATTCTAAACTAGTGTCTAAAGAAATTAATGAATAATAAATAAATGAAAGAGAAAAAACCAATAAAATAAAATGTGAAACTTTGAATGAGTTTGTTGCCCCAGGGAATCTTCTGTCGAATATAAAAAAAAAAAAAAAAAAAAAACAAGCGAAGAGAAAAAAAAATGATATCCAGCTACAGTATAAAAGAGAAAGAATGAGAAGAGAAAGAATGAGAAGATAAATGAATACGAATAAAGTGGCATTCCTCTAAAATTACATCAA
The DNA here is from genome assembly GCA_011426435.1 of Lysiphlebus fabarum. NCBI lineage: Eukaryota > Metazoa > Arthropoda > Insecta > Hymenoptera > Braconidae > Lysiphlebus > Lysiphlebus fabarum. The sequence goes on from WSYQ01000117.1 coordinate 146,558, forward strand.
ATGAAATGACACACCGGGCATCGATGTAATTATCATTTGAAAATGTCTTTTATTAGTATGTTTAAAAGCATTATGGACACACGAGTTTTTACATTGGAGTTTATATTCGAATGTGAAGACGTTGCACAAGGTCAAATGTAATTCCAATAATCAATCATATGAACGTCGTTTAATTTTTATAATGATCGACAACTCATGAGAAAGATCGAAATATATATCACGATGAATCGTTTCGACGAATTGAGTTTATATAAGACGCATCTTCAGAAAGAATATCTCGGGATGAAGGTTCTTTTTCGAGATTTTTAAAATGATTGTGATGATGACTAGTAACCAATAATCCCAGGGAGTTGTATTCTATTCATATATGAAACAGTCTGATCCAATTTCATAAAATATCATTTATTGTTTTTTATCTGACAGACAACATAAAAAATAGTGTTCAAAATTTCTACAAAATAATATACATGTTGATCATTATTATTATTTTAATATGGCCAGCTGGACAGTAAGTACACATTTTGTACTAAAGCTGAAAATCATATTCCAATTTAATTAATTTGGTTATCATAACAATCATGAAAAACTGCTGGGAAAAAAAATGCGTGTTTAAAAAAAAAAAAAATTAATTATATGAGTTCTAAATTTTTTTTATTCTGTCATTAATAACTCGTTTCCTGGAACAATTGTCTTCCGCTGAGTGTATGGTAACCACATATACATGACTCGGATTGAACAAACGCATACGCTTAAGCGAAACAATTAAGTGATATTATCGCGAGTACTGCCACCTGCCTGCTGCATTCTATCCCTTTTTAGAGAGAGGGGTAAGGGAGGCATTTATTTATGTAAAGACCCCAATGAGCCGGAAGTCCCAGCCAAGCCAAGAGTAGGGCTTGGAAAAATATATGCATTGCAAGTGTGTATAATATACATATATGAGGGCTTGTATAAGCGGTTGGGAGTACTTCCGGTTGCACTCATTAACGCTCAGCACGGATTTGTAAACCGTAATTGTACATACTAATGCAATTCGACGTATTATTTGTTATATTTTATTTTCATTTACCAATATCGAAACTTTTCTGATTTATCACTTGATAATCTATTTAAAAAATGTGACTTTTTTTGGGCTACATTTTAATCGTTGATTTTTGTATCATTCACTATATAGTGGCTTTATTATATCAAGCAATAGTTTCGGAATTAAACACAGCTTGTGATTGTCTAAATTTGAATTATGTGTAATATTCAATCGACATTATAGTTTTTTAAAGTCATGAAAATCATTGACTTAAAATTGACAATAAAATTTTCATGAATAGCAATGAACAAGACATCATGGAAATCATGACATGACTTTTATCAATAAAGTTATTTTGAAATACAAAAAAAGCATCTTGATCTAAATTAGTTCTGAAGTTGGGTATGAATATCTTTACCCAATATAGTTTCCTTACTTATAAATATAACGCAAGATCCTTGTTGGACCTCCAAGTGTAATTAATTATAATTACCTGGTATATAAATTCAATTAATTTCAACATTAATGATTATAATCAATTACATGATGCCAAAAAAAAAAAACATTAGTACAGTAAATAATGATCACATCTGATAAATACCCAATTGGGGTGCATTGAATTCACCGTAAATTGGCTACTTGATCGAAACCAAATAGGGACCCCACACTGGATTGAGATAATTTTTCATCAAGAAAGTAGTGCTAATATTTTTTTTGCTTCGATATGACATTTCTCAATTACAGCAACAATTGATTCTAATTCAAGGATTACATAAATATTCATAGAAAATTATAAACTATAAACTATTCACTCATATATATGAATATAGTTCTTATCGTTTTTATTTCACTTCTACTATCACTTTAAAATAATAAAATTAAGAAAATTCAAACAAATAATTATTATATGTGCTTATAATTAATAATACATATAGACAGAATAGGTTTTTAACCTTTTTTTCTTTTTTTTTTAAATGTATTTAATTTTTCAACCATGGCTTTTAAAATTACACACAGTCAATTTAGCGACCCTAAAGCAACAGTTAAAGACGCTGACTGGCTTGTTTTTTCGGTTCATTATAGTTTTTCAATTTTCTTATCAACTCATTTGAATTTTATTTATCATAATCAGTGATAATTAATATTTTAAAATAAACATTTCCATCAAATTTTGTTAATTTCTAAAATTTGTTATTATATGTATATATTATTTATAATTCTAAGGTGAAAAGAAAACTTTTTTTTTTATTTCAATTATTTTATACATGCTTCATATTGAAAAACTATAAAAAGTGAGACACACTTAATTGCTTATACAAAATCTTATCCCCTTTATACACATACAAACACTAAATATTTTTTGTTTCAAATTTCTCCCATGAAGTAGCAAGTTTTGTGTTTGGAACTATCATTCAAATATTCGACACACAACAGATGTATAGTATCCTTTGGTGTCTCGTGTTGTTATTCAAAAGCAATTTCTGCCGTACAATCATTATATAAAAATGACATTAATTTTATATATATATATATATATATACATATACATGAATATTTTCACAATAATCGTGTCTATCAAGCTATTTAAAGGTGTATAATAATATATAAAAACGGTATCTAAAACTTCCACAGCTGACTTCTGAAACTTTTAAAAAATATAATGAATCTTTGGACCCCCGTAGTTTTATTATAATTGATAAATTTTATTAAAACCACACCCACGATAGAAAGAATAAAATTCTACAATCATTGTAAATTTCTACCAAGCTTGGTAGTAATTGTGCCTTTAATCTAACTAGTTTATTGTGCTTCAAATCTATTTATTTTTGCGGAAAATAAAACAGTTTGTATATTTAATAGGCAAAAGATAATGATTGAAATGAAAATACTGATGGTTAGAAATTGCGCCGAAGGAAATTAAAAATATTAAAATAATATAAAACCATGAGAAGGAAGTCGTGGTTCTGGCGTGTGACGGGATATCATGCATGTTTTTGTGACATAATGATCACGAACATAGTTTCTGATTATGTGATGTCCCGTATTGACCAGGGGCCTTTATGTTGAAGTTTATATTATGGTGATGATAAGTGACCTCCGAGGTCGAACGGCCGACACAGGAAAACCTATTCACTTTATAATTTACTTTTATTAAAACGCAGAAACGAATTGCCGTCGCAAATTGACTTGCGATTGTTATGATTAAATTTTTTTTTGTATTAAATTGTTTAAGCCTGTTAAAAGCATACGTGCATCTGAATATACACACACATACTCTGAAGCCTAATTGCTATTTAATTATTCGACGGCCATACCACGGTTTATACGCATTGCCAGCTCAATTATTCTGAGGCGAACAACCACAACAGCATTGAACTTTTGTATTTTATAATAAAATTGCGCACAATCATTCCTATTAAAAAAGTTTTTCTATTATGTACACTTCTTCATTAAATTCATGATATCTTCTATATTTTCATATAAGCGATGAAACTGAGTACTCATTCTTTACAGTGTGAGTATAGTTATTATTTTGCAATTTACTTTAATTTTTATTCCATAAATCAATGGTTATTATTATGATAAATATTTAACAGCGTACACGAGTGTCTTTATTAAGTGGTTGTGGAAGCCTTCAAACGACAAGCTTACATTTGAAATTAGACGACACGCTGAGTTAACTGGGCAAGTGAGAGAGAGAAAGAGATATGATTGATGAAGTTGAATTATCAGTAACACAGACCAAAAGCGATAGTCCGCACCCAAGTACCCATCGACGACATAAAATGCTTATATTATCATGATTTTTCATTAAAAACTATTTGGTCCTGATATTTTTTTCCTAATTGAGTGAGTGACGTAGCGTCGGATAAAATTAACTTACATGTAACCCATCCTGGATGAACGTTTAAATGTTCTTTGAACCAGCAGAACTTAAGTAAGACGTTGAAGACTAAAAATTTTTTTTTTTTTTTGTATTGATTGAGTATATAAATTCTATATATATATATAATTTATAAAAATATAGCTCCATGACTTTCGATATATATGTCCACTTAACAGGATTCCAGATGATAAAGTTATTAAAAATTTGGCATTCACATCTTCAAACATCAAATGAGAGCGCACTTCGAAAAACTTTTCTTAGATTCATTTATTTGCAGTAAATAACGCCTCATTGAACTTAATTTACGGTATTAAAAAACATATTCAAGACTAAAAGGTGACAAATGTGCCTCGGTCTTTAGGCATCCGGATCAGAATCAGATCCAGATGTAAAGTTTTTTGTAAGATTAGGATCAAGACTGGATTCGGCTTACCTGACGTTATCCCCCACGGAAATATTTTATAAAAATTTTATAAGAGTTGTTTTATAAAATCATTTCACAAAAAATGGGCAAAAAATTACCAAAATTTTATATATAATTTATAAAATATTTATAAAATTTTCTGAGAAAAATAACTCGTCAAGGCGGTCTTGAACCCAGGCTACTCGGGTGATAAGCCGGTTCTTTACCCAAAGCCACAAATCTTGTGACAATATTTTAGAAAAATGTATATAAGAATATGACTTTTGTAAAGTAATTTTATTGTAAATGCATTAAAATAGTTACCAACGTGTTGTAAGTAATAATAAGAGCTAAGTTACCAAACCTAACTTGTTTTTGTCTAACCATTTTATAAAATTGTTATATAGCTAATCTTTTGTGATAAGTCAAACATTCAAATCTGTGAATTATTTTCGAAAAGGCTTACTTAAACTAATATGCTCCTAGTAGGATTCGAACCTACAACTAGTAGGTTCGATATATTTCCCACACGGAAATATTTTATAAAATTTTTATAAAAGTTGTTTTATAAAATAATTTTATAAAAAACGGGCAAAAAAATTATCAAAATTTGTCTTATTTCATTATAAATAAAATATATCATTTATAAAAAATTTATAAAATTTTCTTAAAAAAATAATTTCTCAAGCCGATCTTGAACCTGGCTACCCGGGTGATAAGTCGGTGTTTAACCCCAAAGCCACAAGAGTTATAATGATAATTTAAAAAAATGTATATAAGAATATGACTTTTTAATTTTATCTATTTTTTATTTTTATAAAAAAATCAAGTCAACCAAGCCATGGCCCATGGATGGTGCACGATAAGCTGCTGAGCATCGGATGTCATTATTGAGACAAGACCGTGTTGTAGACCTTGGCTATTCTTCCACGGTATGTTAGCACCTGAAAGTTGTAAATATTTTCAGTCCAATCGACATCCAAATCATTAAGACCTGAATGTCTTCAAGTTATGACATAAAGAATTAAAATTTATTTTCATAAGTTATATCTATAGAACCTTACTTTTTAAGAAATAACCGAAGATCTGTACGAACAATGGAATAAAAGACCTCCAGATCGAAACAACATCTGTATATTTGATTCGGTATAATAATCAACATTATATTTTTATCGAATCCAATGACACTTAAGATATGTCAATTTGAAAAATAAAATATCAAATATCATTCTTGATTTGTTTTTTATCGATAACAAATAATTTAAAAAATTATTTGGTTTGAAGAATAAAATTTATATTCATTGAATAGATAATTTGTAAATTTTAAACGCGAAAGAAAACATTTCTGCAGTGCCTAATCTAATAATCTTTTAAAGTGGTTGTTCTTAATGTAGCTATAAGAATTCACTGTTTCCAAGCTGTCTGATCTGCTTTATCAGAAACAGACTTAAATAATTTTTCTTTTCATATAAATGGAATCTTATCGTAACCTCTTGCATTTTGTTTTATTCTTATTTTTTTTTTTTTGTCAAAATTTTCAACATAAAGCATTTGAACATTCGAAATAAATTTTTATGGCAAATGTTTTATCTATAAAATTATGTAGGTGAGTACAGGCACTCGCCCACATACGACAGTTTCAAGAATTACTAAGATACTAACGTAAAATCGATATAAAAAAGTAAATAAAAGTATTTAACTGGAGAGTTAATGAATCAAGTGGATAAAACCTGTCGTCAATTGCTAGGAGAATCGAGGATTTTATCGTTATATTATAGTGCCTCATATAGTTTCAAAAAAGTAAACTGTTGTGTGACTTTTAAATTAAAATTTATTCGCTTTTAATATTCTTGTTTTTTTTTTTTTATTTATTGATTTATTCTTTTTTTTATCAGACACGGTCAGTGGAAACGAAGCGATTAGTACAGACCACTTGGCTTATCTATACAGGCTTTAGGCATTCACTTTTGGATGTTCACATTCATCGCCCACCTAATCACGGCTCTATTTGAAGACCTCTCATAAGTGGGACTTCTTTTAAGAGGATATCCATGTTAAGTCTTCTCACCCTTACCAGTTTACGACCAATTCATCTGTTGGATATTTGTTACTTCGACTGATGAAAAATATTTCGTGCAGTCGTTAACATTACACCCAAAGTCATCAAAATGCTTTGTTAAATGATTCGTTTATTTTTTTTTTTTTTTTGTGGTTTAATGGTCAGATATACGAATTTGTCTATACTATTTTCAATAATTTTTCTTTAATTTGTATTTAAATATAATTAAAAAAAAAAAATAATAAACAGTTTATGTTGAAACGAGTTTTAACATGTAGAAGTCATAGTCTAAGAAATTTGAAAACAAAATTGATAAACATGGTCAGGGATTATTATTTCAATGTTTCATGTGTTCTCTTTCAAGATTATACAAAAAAAAAAGAAGAATATTTTGAATATCTTATCAAATCAATTCTCAAATAGACATCAATGATTAATAAAGTTAATTTTTATTATTTTCTTTGTTTATTGGTTTTTGTTAATCTTTTTACATAACAGAAATTTTTCATGGAAGTATGAAACATGGTACTATACTCATAAGTTTAACTTATTACTAATAGTTTATTGCCTGATTTCTACGTTAATAAAGATTTCAAATTGACGTTGGCTTGAGACTTCCATTTTTGTTCATTATATTCAAACTTATACTAGGAAATAGAATCAATTGTGGCTGAACATAAAAAGTCAATTGGTTTGCGTGTTTTTTGATATTAGCTCAACATATTCATAACATTTGACGTTATTGAGCTTCAATGGAAAATAAAACATGTCTCTTATATAATTTTTATTATACACAGCAGGTGTAAGTGATATTCTTGAATCCAACTTTTTTTTTTAAATTGTGTTCATTAATTTTTTTTCAGATAAAAAAAATAATGACAATAGGACTTCCGATTTCCGGCCAACAATATAACCATAAAAGAATAAAAATGTGAAAAAAAAAAAAAATCTGTTCTGTTACCGGATTTGATTTTTACCATGTCTGTATACATGCTCGCCCTTTTCCGTAATATGAAAGATCGCGTGCCAAGAATCTTTTAACGATTCATCAATATTTTGCAGGCAACAGTTGGGCGCAAATCGCTTCTGTGGTTGGTCCCGCGTCATATGTTTTCGTATTTTATAAATATATATATATATATGAACGTATATGATAATCAATATAAATCTATACAAGATGAAAAAAAAGAAATAATAATTACGTCAATTAGACAAAAGACAGAGCGTATATATACGTTGGCACATATGTATGTTTAATATTCAATAGAAAAAACAATCAGAAGCCAGGTCTTTTTTTTAGTGTTAATATAGACAAATATTGAGTAAAAAGGAAATCACCGAGTCATCGAGGTGATGAGGAAATAGCTAAAAGTCATTCAACACCTGTTCAATATATTTAATAAACCTGTTAAACCAAACAAAAAACGGAAAAAAGAGATAGTGCAAAACATGTTGAATATAACAATGCTTTTTCAATTGGATTCGATAATCATGTATTATATACAATTTAATGATGGATATAGGTTTTCTACGAATTACAATTGACTGAATTTGGCAGTAAGCAACATCAGCTGAAAACCATTAAGTTCGATTGATAAGCGTTAGCTTATTCTTTTAAATCATACGTCTGACAGATTGAGATTTGAACGCTTTCGAAGATTTTCAAACCAGGTCTTCAGAAAAGTTTGGGGACCTCGTAAAATTTTGAGATTTTATTTGGGAAGCTAATGGAAGTTCGTTTAGGATTTCACAAAACAATTGAAGTTCAGTAAAGCACGCTTTAAGCCTTGAAGTTCGTTGATGACTGAGATTTTTCTGTTCGGGTTATAATGACTAAAAAAATAATATAAAAAATGTTACTAAACTACCATCGGCTTCCTTCTCGTCTAATTGAAACCCCCATTTTTTTTTTCGGCTGAAAAGTACACAAATATTTCAAACAAGAAATTTCTATTTCTGTTTCCTTCTTTAAATTCACGTCAAATTGACACCGCGGCAATAATTTTTTCATGTGAATCTATTTTTTTTTCACTTCGTTTAAGAACTGCATCTTAAATCAAGAGAAAATCAAGGAAAATTTTATTCATGGACGAAAACTTTTTTTCAAAGTAAAATCATAATTGTTATATTCCAGGCACTTTTTTATACCTTAATTTGTATCTCATACGAAATTTCTATCTTCATCATTTAAAAAGCCATGAACATGAATAATATTATTTATATAGGTATAAGTGGATAAATTCAATGCATGAATGAATCATAATTTATTTTCATGAGATGATGTCAATAAGAATTATTAATGAATCAAATATATAAGAAAAGGGTGCTGTTAAATAGTTTTGAAACTTTATATTCATTTTTTTTTTTTTTTTTTTTTTTGATTAATTTATAGGTTGTTTTATAGGAAAATAAAAATTTGAATAATATTTTTATGTCAAATTTTTTAAAGTTGATAGCAAATATTGAATTTTTTTATAGATTTTGTCTATAGATTTTTAAAAACGTAGAAAATCAAGTTTATCTTGTAACACTTGTTTATTGGAAATTGAAAAAAAAATCTGAATTTTGAAATATCCAGCAACATGCGGTCGAACAGCAAATGCTCTATACTTAAAAAGAATCAAAATTGATAGAATATACAAAAGAATTATTTTCGCAAATGTTTTTCGATGTATGAAAAAACGTCTTGACATGAGCATAACAGAGCAGTAATATTTAGAGAGGTATGGAATAAAGCCTATAACATAAAATAAACAAAGAGTTATACAATTTAAAAACAAGTCAAGGGTCATTGTCAAAGTGGCAGTGAGCATTGAACCCTGTTGTATTACAATAACAGCCACTCGTGATTTTTTATGAGTGCTTGAATAGTACGTACTTATACCGACAGACTTACATATTTGAAGGCAAGAATGGGAGAAATATAAGGGTAGAAAGAGATACAGCCAGCTATTTCTATTTGCGAATGCCAGCGAGGGGTTACAAATTATATCGACTTACGAGTGAAGTAGTAACTTTCAAGTATCGTGGGGAATAGTGTTAATAATGGTTAGATATTGAATAAGTAAATGCGCAATCAGCTAAACTTGAGGCATAAAGTTCCACGCTGCATCTTTACCAAGGCGTTTTTCATTATAATTATGACTATTATTGTCCAAATTATATTTTTATTAATCAAATATAATAATAAATGCCATCGTCAAAAGGGTGCGTGCTTTCTTGGGTCAGTGTGAATAGCCGTCGAGGACTGTAATAATGGCGGCTACAGTGGCAGTTGAAACTCTTAAGTTTTTTATTAATTTGTAACTTGGTTGATTGTCGATGAAAAAAATCTTAAAATTTGTAGAGTTCTTTTGTCATCGTTTTCTTATGTCGTCGTTTTCTTCGTGCGCATTGCAATTTGAACTTGCCACTTGAATTTTCAAACTGAGCGTCTGATTTCTAAATTTACTTCATTCTGATTATCATACATAAAAAACTGGATACTAAGTGTTCGAAATGGGAATATGAAAAAAGTGGAAGTCATGTCAACCATGAAGAACGCAGGAGTTGTTGGTGAAAAATAAAGTATAACCATTTATGCAAAGTTTAATTGTTTATTTAAAAAATGAATAAGTTTGATAAATATATACTTGATTTGAATAAGGCTATTTGTACACTTTTTTTTATTAATTTCAGTCTGTTTAGAGATATTTGGATATAGTTGAATGTTTTTCAGCTTAAGTTTGGTGTTGATGTTTTGAGCTTGAAGTTCTAAATTCACTCTAAATCACACTCTTAATTCATAGAATGGGTAGAAATAGCCGAATTTTGTACAAAAACTGTCTACAATTTTTGTACTTAAACACTTTTGAGTGTATACATAAATATTGCAGGAACAATAAAATTTTTAAAATAGAATGCACATTGAATGTTTGCACAAACTTAACGAACAACTATGATTATTGTTGAGCTTAAATTCTTTATGGCTGTGTATTCGTAGAACAAATTAAATTGTGTATCAAACTGTTATTCACAGTGCAATTACTTTTGTTGCTGCGGAAGACCTGTCGGGCATGGAGGCAAACGGCGTACTTCTGTCTGAATCGGACAAGATGGCATGTGTTTAGTTGACAACAAAGATCCAAATAATACATGCTGAATTACCGGAAACTTTGAAAGAACCTGTAAATATTAGTTTTTAAACAACGTATTATAAGAAAGGTGAATTTTTGAAGTGGATACAGTATATGATTATTAGAATAATGACCCTGGCCAAGTGAGGGATATGTTTTTGAATGTACCTATAAGTATGCACAAACAACAATATATATGGTCAAATATATGAACTCAGTGATGAGGCATGGATCTTTGAAGGGGATCTCTACCTTACAGTACGCTTCAGTAAATTAATAGAAAAAATTCTATTAATATTCGAAAATTCATAGCTTGAGGACAAATAAAAAATAGATAAAAAATTTCTTTGATACACATTTCAATATATCGGTGTCACACAACTAAATTTTGTGGGATTTCCACCCTTACAGAAGAGATGAGTTTAAAATTATATGTTTTTACTGATATTTTCATGTTTTTAAATTGTTTAAAGGCGAAGCGAGTAATTTTTACTTCTAATTTCTCAAATTAACAAAGGAAATTGATTTCCAACAATTTAAGACCGTTGCGAATGAAATCTCTAAAAGACTTTGGTAACATTTAATGACACCTACGGTCCCCGTTATTAATAAGTATTTTATTAATACTTATTAATAAAATACATAAGTCATTTTTGAGAAATCCTAAAATTATTAATATTTACGATGATAGAGTCCAGAAAAATTGATGAAAAAATCTAAAAAAATAAGAGGCTTAATTTCAGCTCAAAACCTATCAATAACAGCTCATCTTATCAAAGTCGCCGGGAATGAAGCAGATGACCCCGTGATTTGACTAAGAACGCCCAATATATTGATTTACTATTGTTTATTAATAATTATTGAGTTAGTTATAAATAAATGTTATCTTTTAGAGTCTGATTTTGCTCTGGCTTTGGTATAGTTTTACTCTCACTTTTATATTTCCACATATTGATGTTTTTTTTTTTTTTTCATACAAAAAATTGATTTAAATAATATAAAAATGTTTGAAAAAGAGTAGAACACATTAATTTACTATTGTTTATTACTATTCATAAATATTATAAAAAATGGCTTTTTACAAGTCTGGTTTTACTTTGGAAATAGTTTGGACTTACTATTGCTTTGTGCTAAGGATTTTTGTGTTGAATCGATTCAAGTCAGGTAGTTATTTCTGTACTCAACCTCAAAACTTTTCAATTATTAGTTTTGTCTATTTTTTTCTTTTTAAATTAATGTTATTTTTAAAAATAAGTTCATTAATATTTAATCTTTCATAATATATACATACAAAGCCCAAAACCACGTTTGGTTTTATTAATATTCTTTATGTTATTTATGATCTTTGGCTTTATTTTGGTTTTGATATCCCACAGGCGACAAAAGCGATTGCCAGTTCCGCTAGAGCATTTTATTTACCCGACTGAGAAAAAATTTAGGTATGTTTACTCAAACTTCCCACCTACCAAACACAGTTTTTTTAATTTCTGTAAACCGTTTAGCAGAAATTAACAAGCATGAGTAATTTTATTTTTTTGTTAATTAAATCAATATTTACCTCAGCTTTATACATTTTTATAAGGCCCGTATTTACTTTCGACCAAGATGTTACTGCACTGACATTCCAGAGTTGATTCGAATGTTCAGCAAAAGGACCTACTTTTACCTGAAATTAAATAAATAACAATTAATTCACAGTGTATACATTTATAATATATACCTACATTATATATATTTATCAACTAGATGTTTATTAAGAAAATTAAGTGAAAAATAAATAATTCAAAATTTTAGTTTAAACAGATGCAATTCAAGTTCTTTAAAAAAGTTTTTTTTCAATGTTGAATTTCAATTAAAAACTCAATGTTTTTCTAAACTGAAACAAATGAAAGATTTGAGTAAATAAAATATTTATGTTTCTTAAGTTATTATTGTGGATTTTTTTTCAATTTTCTAGCTGCAATACGATTCGATAAATGCAAAATAGAATTGAATTCTTGTCAAACATCTAAAAAATATTTTATTCAGAAAGTTATTGTAGTCGCACTTGTTCTAACAATATTATTTTTATGTCGTAATCTAACAATTTACTCGTAAAAACGTTCAAGTAGAAATAAACACACCTTTGAAATGAATTCGATGCAGTCAAGAAACATGAACTGTCCTCGAAACTTATGAATAATGCCTGGATCGAGAAATTTTGAAGGTTCGATATACGGATGACCTAGAAGCCGAAAAAATTGTTAATACTCAGCATTTAGATGACATTATTTTCTTTTAACTACCAATAAGTTGTGCACTACCCCACACGAAGGGTACAAACTGATAATCATCTAAGCTCCAAACACCATGACTTCCTGCTGGCTCCATACGGTAAACAAGCTGAAGTCGGCGTACAAGATTTAAGTATTGGTTAAAGACTTTGGTAACTACTGCAACCTTATCATCTAATTTGTACGCTCCAATTTTGAACATACAACAAAGGAACATAATGAATGCCATTTCATGACCAGTTCCATAATCGATTCGTGTTGAATTACCGAATCCTTCACATAAGTACTGAACTAATTCTGGTGCTGCCTGATGTAATTCCTCTGGTAACACTTCTTTTAATTCTTGAACACCCAACTGGATACATTAAAGTAAAAATAAATTCTTTTTTATTTAATATAAAACTATAGGTATTTATAATCATACCTTTTGAAGTCGTTGTAGCCATTCTTTGAATGACTTGTTTCCAAATCTTTGAGGCTGCTCTGTCGGAGGAATGTCTGTTACCCATTGGTCAAATTTTTGTAGCATTAAAATAGTTTTCAGAACGGCTGGTGATTGTGAACATTCCGCATTCAATGGTTGTTTCTTCACTGCTTCGTTCAAAGCCAATATGAATCCGAAATATTCCTAAAAAATGGATTCGTTAACACATATATGTTCATAAGAGAACGTTGAAAAATAAGAATTTTGAATTATTTTTTTATACACAGGAATTGAAACGTACACAATAAGCTTCGGATTTTTCCCAAATGACCATATCTTCTGGATTTTTAATTATTTTTTTGGGAATCATAAACTCATGATTACTGTCTACAAGCATAAAAAAATATTTCAGTAAAAAGTAATGATATGGTAGCTCGCTGATATGCAAAAAAAACTTACCTATGATTCCAGAAACATTCATTGCTGCTGACATTTTGTTAACTCAATCGGCCAATTTACATTATTGTATAGATTCTAGGCACTGAAAATCTGAAATATTATAAAACTAGAAACCTGGAGGTGAATATATTAAAACTGAGAAGTAAACTCGTCTGACATATGCTTAGCAAGTGATGGGCAGTATTGGGTAAATATGATACCGGTGTATCATACAGTATCATACATCTCTAGTTTCATACGCCATGTATCATACATTTAAAGCGCCTCTATAATTCATTTTTTAAACTATTTCACTCATTTATCGATGTCATAATACGCGCCTAAAACAATATATAAACATAAGCACCTAGAATTTAGCCGACAAATGCCAGCTACACCTGTAAAAAAAATTCCTATCGTTCGTGCTTCGTATGGGCATGATTGGGCTTTGATTGAAAACGTTTGGCTATCATAGTTTTTTTTTAATTAATTAAAAATTAATTATCAAAATGACCAAAAATTTATACTCATTATGATTTAATTAATAACTATCATGGTATTCCATAGAAAATCGTTTAGGCATTCCAAATTTATTAATATTATTGTTTGGGCTTCATTAATTTTTAAGTAATTAATTAAAAATAATGATAATTTCCCGTTATTGTATTTTTGATTTTTTGGGCCTAAATGAAAGCCTGAATAACTATATATTTTGATGAATTTTTTCAAAATTTAATTGAGTTTTGTTTTTTAAATAATTAATGTCAAAGTTGACAACTTTAACACACAGGGATAGGGATGGTACACACATTTACGCTTGTAGCTAAAACAATATCTATTATAAATCGCTAATTTTACTATCATTTAATACTTCTTTTTAATACGGATTTTTTAAGCCTATATAGAACCTTTTCTTCAGTGCATTTCAACCTTAAGTGATTTTTTATTTTTTTTATTTTTCGGTTCATCGTTTGGTGGACAGATTGATCATTAATTTTACTAAATTATCTTATTATTAAACTGAATTACTTCACAAAGGTTTTTTTTAAGACAATCTATTAAACAATTATTGCTGGTTAAAATATTCATTTAAGTATATCCATTCCCTGAGATATTTTAACTATTCATTTTTTGGACTTGTTATATTTTAATAAATAAATGCCTGAAATCAATTTTTAAATAAACGAATCGCTAAGGGAGATGCATAGAGAACAATTTATCAAAAAAATGGTGATGGATGAAATATTCATTCATTTGCGTCCACTCTCCTAGCTATTCTGTCAACAATTGGTGTGTTCGTTCACTATTTACACCGAGCGTATGCACGGAGCGTATGCAAGGAAGCGCTAGAGTCGTGCGGTCATTTGAAGAAACTTTTTTAATAAAATTTACTATTTATTTATTGTTATTTGTTTTTTTCAGTTCTTTTGCTGTCTTTCATAATTATTAATTGCTAATTAGTTATAGTGTTGTTATTTTTCTTTCCGAATCCAATGCGTTAGTAAATTTTATCAATAAAGTTTCTTCAAATGGCCGCACGACTCTAGCGCTTCCTTGCATATGCTCGGTGTGAATAGTGAACGAACACATCAAATATTTCGTTGGATAAAAGCTTGTAAATTATATTTAAATGAACATTTGTATTTAGATGTTTTTGATTTTTGATTTCCTTAATATTATAAAAATAAATTATTGAAAATAAAATATAAAATGTTGTTTATTTTGCTCGTCAGCTTTGTAATTTTATAATGTTTATCTATTCAATTATTTATATCAACAAGAATTCGACAGCTCAGAGCTTCATGCTTGTGGGGTAGATAATTCCGATGCCATAGAGGGCGTTTCTGAGTTTCATACGTTTATACCGGTATTATACCATTTTTGCGGAATAATACCGGTATAGAAGTATTAAACCTACAAATCGTCTAACTACCCAACACTGTCCTACAAACATACCGATAAAAATAATAAAAAGTACCGGTTTTAATTTATCTGTATTCTGTGAGTGTGATCCTTTCACTGCGATGAAGATTTTATGCTTCGGCATATTAATATTTTTTTAATAATTTTGCATTTAACATTAATAAATTTTGTAAGTTGTTAGTATTTATTTAACCTAGGATGTTATTATCTATGATTTTCGTGTTGTTTTCAATAATTAGAAGTGGAACACTATCTGAAAAATTATCTCTCGACACAAATGGATACATTGTTTACTGTCCCTGCATGGGTAAAGACTGTTTTTTATCTACAAAAAGCCAACTTACATTTATTCTTACATAGCAAATAACATTTTATTGAACGTCGGAAAAATATATTTCCAACGGAAGTAAGTGTTTGCACGCTCGTAAACAATTACAATCTAGTCACGAGCGCATATTTTTTTAAACAAAATAGCAACAAGTCACATGCTTATGATATTTGTTTACTTAATAAAATAGAAAAAAAACAATTTTGTTAACTTAATATCTTGAATTGATGTTTTTTTTTTTTCTGATTACATCTGTTAGGTCGATTCGGCAATCAAGCAGATCACTTTTTGGGTGCCTTAGGCTTCGCTATAGCCTTGAATCGAACATTAATTGTTCCACCATGGGTTGAATATCGTACTGGAGAAGTCAGATCGATTCAAGTTTCTTTTGACACCTACTTTAACTTGACGTCATTAGCTGAATGTCATAAAGTTATTACAATGGAAAGTTTTATGAAAAGATTGGCTCCTGTTATTTGGCCAAAAGAAAACAGAATATCATTTTGCTACTCACCTCGAGGAAGTACTGAGTCCTGCAACGCTAAAGAAGGTAATCCTTTCGGTCCATTCTGGAATACTTTCAATGTTAATTTCACGAACTCTGAGTTTTATGGTCCATTTCACTATGATGTTCACCACACAAATATTGCCAGCGAATGGAAAAAAAAGTATCCTTCTGTAGAGTGGCCTGTACTTGCTTTTACTGGGGCCCCTGCTAGCTTTCCTGTTCAGCATGAAAACAAATATCTTCAGAAGTGTGTTGTATGGAATGATGAAATTCAGGATAAAGCCAAAAAATTTATCAAGAAGACTATGCCTAGGGGAGCTTTCGTAGGAATCCATTTGCGCAATGGTGTAGACTGGGTAATTGAATATGACTATTATAAATATTGACACATATGTGTTTTGATTTGATAATTTCTGCGAACTGCCAGTTTCGGAATTTTTATATTATTTTAAAAAATATACATACTAACTTCAGTTTCATACAAAATTTATACTTGTATGAGAACTGAAGATAAGAAACTGAATTTTTTTTCGATATAACGGCTGCTATATATCGCACATGCCTACTTAAAAAATTGAATTCATTATTAGTTATAATTGTCTACTGCTAATTATCTGAAAAATATAATGTCGAGAAGTCTGGTAGGGTCTTGCTTCAACTCTGGCAAAAATAATTTTTCCAATTTCTTTTGATTTTTTCGAAATTTGATTAAAAATCGGATAAAATTATAAAAAATTTGGACTGAATCAAAGAAAATCCGAAAAAAAGAAGTAATAGTTAAAAAAAAAAAGTTGTAAAAGCTTCTAGAGGTATTTACTCTTACTTTTTTCGAATTATCCTTCGATTATTTCTTTGTATTTTTCCATTTCCGTCAAATTATTAGATTACTTTTGCCGAAGAATTTCATTATGAAAATTTCATCTGTGAAAATGTATATAATAGTATATTTTGATACAAGTGCACAGTCAGAGAGTTGTGAGTGTACTCTCTGATTGGTCACATGTATGTGAAAGAAATTGTAAAATTATCTTTTTACT
Organism: Lysiphlebus fabarum; assembly: GCA_011426435.1. Classification (NCBI taxonomy): domain Eukaryota; kingdom Metazoa; phylum Arthropoda; class Insecta; order Hymenoptera; family Braconidae; genus Lysiphlebus; species Lysiphlebus fabarum. The sequence goes on from WSYQ01000117.1 coordinate 163,977, forward strand.
TATGAATATAATAGTATTGATAAAAATCAATAACTATTTTAACAATTTTCAACGATTGTTATAATATTGCTATCTTAAATAAGTAAATAAAAAGTATTTTCATAAGCAATTGTTATTTAAATTCTCTGAAATAAAACAAATTTTGTACGAGAGTGTCGCTACTATTTTACATTTATGTTACTTGTGTTATCGAGAAATTATGATAATAAATTTTTATGTTTATAGGTGAGAGCTTGTGAATTTATTTCAAGTACTCCAAACTTATTTGCTGCCCCTCAATGCCTTGGATATAGAAATGAACGGGGAAAGGCAACACCCGGAATGTGTCTACCAAATATTGATTTGATCCTTCGGCACCTTAAACGTGTTATAAGAAATGCTAAGGATGTTAAATCAGTATTCGTTGCTTCTGACAATGATCACATGATTCACGACTTATCAAATGCACTTGCAAGAATGAAAATAACCGTTCACAAGCAAACGGAACCAGTTTCACCTCATTTAGATTTAGCTATTTTAGGAACAGCAAATTACTTCATAGGCAATTGTATTTCATCGTACAGTTCGTTCGTCGCTCGTGAAAGAAACGTAAAAGGATTACCTGTTTTTTATTGGGGATTCCCTCCAGATCTACCATCATCTACAAACATAAAAGAAGAACTGTGAAAAATTTAGCGAATCGAAAAATTCAAATATGTTTACATGGTAAACTTTTAACTGATATTAAAAAAGCAAGTTGCGACGAAAATTATTTCAGTGCTCGTCCGCAATTTTTTTGAGTTTTCTTAAATTAAAAGAATTTTTTTCAAATATTCTTGATTCCATCAAAGCAGTAAAAATTAAACACACATTCGTGGTTCCTTTCAGCTTCTTTTATCAGAATCATCATTCAATTATTAAAATACGTAACACTCCTAGTGTTAGTACGATATGTCCAAATATAGCATTATCTCCACAAATGACAATCGACAGTATTGAGTCATTCATTCATATTTACATTTGTGTGTTTACAAGTAATATTTCTAGACAAAGACTTTTTTTATGATTGGAATTAATATGTTTTTGACTAAATCCAAAACAACTTTTTGTCAATCCAAATACATTAGTTTGTAAAAACAAAATTTCCATGTATAAGAACTTTTTATTTTGTGATCATACTCGTTGTTAGCACACGGCGTGATTTACCGTCATGTACTATTTTTAGAAGAATTTTAATAAAAAAAAAAAAAAAAATTTAGTGTTCAATTTTAACTATTTATTTATTTATTCGTTTTTTTTTGTTTTAGAAAAATTTTTATCATACACTTCGAAAATTTGACAAATTCAGTATTCTGGTTTTTTTATTTACTGTCGAGTGATTCGTGTCTCGTTCGCTGCTTAATATATAAACCATTGTGAATGAAAATTTATATAATAACAATTTATATTTTTATAATATAATAATTTATATTTTTTAATGCTGGAATTGTTGGCACTTTTTGTAAATGGCGACTGATGAAAACAGACAAAGTATCAAAGTGAACAGAGAGAAAATTTTGAAGAATAAAAAATGTTGGCATCCATCCCGTTACAATTATATATAATAAATAAATACCTGAAAATGATTGTTAAATAAACAAATAGCTACGGAATGAGATGTACTCAAAAAAAGACAATTTGTTCTTTATTTTTTTAATAAAAAAAGCTAAAAAAAAAGATGGACGCAAAGAAAAACACTTTTTTTTTCTATTTTTTAAATAAATAAATGCCTAGAAATTATTTTTTAATAATTAATTATTTAATATTTATTAACAATTAATTTTTTAGTAATATTTTTTAATTTAAACAATAGACCTTAAAGACATTTGTCAACAAGAGTAAACAAATAAAAAAGGTTGTGCGTTTAATTATTTTTTGTTGTGATTTTACGAATGTTGGTATAGCTGGAATCATTTCAATAAACGATTTTATCGCCGCCCTACAGCCGTCATGGCTGAACTATTTCTACCCATGGAGGTGTATAAGGAGTGTAAACTCTGGCTTTTTGCTGAAGCAGACATTCCGGAGCAAATGGTGGCGCTGGCGTCAGCCTTGCACGAAAGTATGCACGTGTATCATTTTGTTTACTTTGGTTTACTTTTTGTTTAAGTTTTGTGTGATATCTGTAGTGCAAGTGTGTTGACGTCAACTTTTTTAATTAAAATATGTTACAATTAATTTTTTTTTCTATTTAGAAAATAATTAAAAAAAAACGTTCATGATTCCCTTAGAAAATAATAAAAAAATAGTTAATAAATTATGTTGACAACAATTTGGCTGTCAATATAACTTCCAGTTTTATCAAAGAATCGAAAAAAAAATTAGAATTTACTTGACATATTTAATTAACCAACATATATTAGTAATTAAAATTGCACCTGTGTTATACAAAAAGTAAACATATACAGACTATTAGATTAAAGTGAATAAGAACATTTTGTTTCTTTTCTCTGTCTACGTGCACGGCCGACGCCAGCACTGCAGTTGGCAGTTTTTGGAATTGATCTACTCCGAAATGGCAGCCTCAGCAGCTGCCTATGCTTTTACACAGTAAAAATTCAGAGTTTACACTCCTTATACACCTCCATGATTTCTACCCAAGCGCTATGCCGTAGAACTTTTTAGAAAAACTATGCTAGTCGACACAGGCCTTAACGCTGTCATTGGCGATAATGTGTACTGATTTGCTCCATTTCTCGAGCTAGACTGCACTCGACCTCTATGTATATGCAAGCATGGAGTTTTACAAGGAGGGTAATAAAATAATATAATTGTTTTTGCCGGTGCGATTTCAACCCCGAAGCATCTAAAAACCAAGAAGACTAGAGAAGAGGTCTCTAGTCTTCTTGCTAAAAACATCAGCAAATCTACTTATACAACTAAATAAATTTACGTCGTTATTTCTGTTAATGGGTATCTAGTGAATTATGAAATGCTTGAGTGTAAGAAAGTGTATACATATTCACGTATACAAAATTTCACCCATATTTATGGGATAAAACCGATAATGTACATAATGAATATAATGTATATGTGTATATTCATCTAATCTTTAGTTTTGCTTTTTTAAATATGGAACTCAGTTAATAAAGCGAAACATAATTTTTTTTTGTGTATGTGTGAGTGAGATATACGCATAGGCATATTTTATAAGTCAAGTGCTCCTATTTAAGTGATGTTATTTGTAAAAATCGATGTCTTGATAAAATGATAGAACCATATCAGTTTTTATGTTGAATGACTACTTGTTTTTTTCCAACGTCTAAGGAAGTCGGAAAATCGTTGTTCAATAAAGGTAATATGGTTTTGAGAATAAAGTTATTTACTTTAATATTTTCTTAGGATTTTGTTCATTACCTTAGGATATAAACATCATAACTTGCCCTCAGAGATGATCAAATTACAAATTTAAAAAAAATACACAAACAAATTCACTTTTTATGAGTTAAACCTTGTCGACAGGATATATATATATATATATATATTTTTCCTGTTAGCTGATAAAAATAATATCATAAATAATAATAAAAAAAAATAAATAAACATAATAAAATATATAATTCTTAAACATGAATTTAACCACGGGCTAAGCAAATCTTAACATTAAAAATTTTAGAAATTAGGGATCTATTAATTGGCCATTATAACAACGAGTTAATCTAATTCGAGCTGAAAATATCAACAATAATTAACATTTTGTCAGAAGAAAAAAACAACTACCATTACTAACCATTACAAAGGTTGATTCTAGAAATCTCAAGACCCAGTGGACTTTTCTTTTTACGTTGGTCCTCTTGTCTCAATGGAATAACAGTTATCGACTGTTTTAAATTTCAATTATGTGATTTTTTTAAGATATTTACTCTTGAAATTGACAACTTTGACACTTACAGTATATGCGTTATAAATAACAATTTCAAAACACAACAGATTCTGATTACTTAAGGTCGAAAGTAAAGATAATTTCCCGTTATTGTATTTTTGATTTTTTGGGCCTAAATGAAAGCCTGAATAATTATCTATTTTGATGAATTTTTTCAAAATTTAATTGAGTTTTGTTTTTTAAATAATTAATGTCAAAGTTGACAACTTTAACACACAGGGATAGGGATGGTACACACATTTACGCTTGTAGCTAAACCAATATCTATTATAAATCGCTAATATTACTATCATTTTATACTTCTTTTTAATACGGATTTTTTAAGCCTATATAGAACCTTTTCTTCAGTGCATTTCAATAGATATTTAAATTTTGGTGCTCAAATTTTTCTTAATTACAAGGCTTATAGCTCTCATCACAATTCTATCCGACAACCCTGCTGTTTACTCTCTCACTTATTCGTCGTGCTGTCTCATATTCTTTTAAGCACACAACAACTCAGTATACGTGATTGCAACATTTTGCGTTTTTCGCTGAAAACCCAGATTTCTTCCGCTATGTTGGTAGTACGGTATAAAAATAATATACACATCAATATTAAATGCAATTAAATGATACACCGGTAAAATAATTATAAATGAATATTAAACTTGATGATGTATGAATTGTGTTTGATACAAAAAAAAAAACTTTAAAAAAAGATGTGATATCTAACAAAAAACAAAAATCAAGGATTTTGTACAAAAAAAGCGTCAAGTATTCGAAATTGTAGTCAATTTGTAATGTAACTTGTTTTGCCATTAATTAATTTTTTGATTAGAAAATTTAATTATTTATTAATTATTATTTTATTCAAATATATATTTTTAAATAAATAAATGACTGTAAATTATTTTTTAATAAACAAATAGCTATTTGTTTATTTAACAATAATTTACATGCTTTCATTTATTTAAAAAATAGAGTGCAAATATAGCTAAAAAAATGGATGTACTCAAAAAAAAAATTTTTAACAGGGATAAATAAATTTGTTTTTTTTTTAGTCTATCTCATTCCTTTGCTATTAATGTATGCACTAATGATAATATAAAAAATTGAATGTATTATTTAGTTGTATTTTATTTTTTTACACAAAAAAATACTTTAACTAAGCCACACAATAATAATAACATATGACCTTGACCTCGGTACTGACCGTGGAGTTTAACAAGGAGGGTAATCTGTGACGTCACACAATGTATTAGGATAGGGCGCTGTTGAGGATGACGGAATGGAGAAATTTAGTAACATTATCGGCAACTGACGGCGCTAGTCTTGGTAGGTACCGAAGTCAAAATCACATGTTTTTTTGTTTACTACTTATTTTTGTGTCAAGATAATTATTTATGAGTAAACAAATAGCTAAAAAAAAAGATCGACTCAAAAAACGACAATTTATTAAACAATTTCTGCTGGATAAAATATCTTTTTTGCTGCATCTATTTTCTTAGCTATTTTTTCTCTAAATTTTGAATAAATAAAAGTATGTAAATTATTTTTAAATAGACAAATAGCTAAAGAATGAGATGGACCCAAAAAAAAAAATAATTTATTAAATGCTTATTGCTGGGTAAAATATTAAAAAGAAAAAATAGGGTGCAATTATTTATTTAAAAAATAAAAAATAAATATACCTAAGAAAATAGATGTACTCAAAAAAATATTTTACTCAGTAATAATTATTTAATAAATTGTCTTTTTTTGAGTTAATCTCATTCCGTATAGCTAATTGCTTTTTAAAAATAATTTTCAGGCATTCATTAATTAGATGCATCCATAGACAATATTAATTTTTAAATAAATAAATATATTTTATTTTTTTACACAAAAAAATACTTTAACTGAGCCACACAATAATAATAACATATGACCTTGACTTCGGTACCTACCAAGACTAGCGCCATTAGTGGCCGATAATGTTACTAAATTGCTCCATTCCGTCATCCTCAGTAAATTTCGAGAGATTATCCTCCTTATAGACCTCCATGGTACTGACCAAGACTAGCGCTGTCAGTGGCCGATAGAGTTACTAAATTGCTCCATTCCGTCATCCTCAGTAAATTTTGAGAGATTATCCTCCTTATAGACCTCCATGATAGAAGTCAATAGAAGTAAATTTAGTCTTCTCGGACACAGGCCTCAAAACTTTACATACATAGTTGTCATTGTGATTCGTGCATACTGCAGACTGCAGAGACGCTACATCTGAAAGCATCAAACTCCATTTCCCAATTTTGTTTAGTAAATTTTGATTATTAGAATGAGACAATTATGTAACCCTTTTATTTCGTAAAGCTATGGTCTACATCTCGAAACGTTCTATTATTGTCAGTTTTTAATAATATTAACTGAATGTTTTTGTTGATATTGTCTTTGTATCATGGTTGTATGGACTTCATATTTAACCATCTATTAAAACAAACTAAATCAATATATATTCTCATATGCTAAATTAATATTGCTTGTAAGCCTACTTCAGTCGAGTTTCGTTTGTTTAGTTGTTATATTCCGAGCAAACTGTCAACGGAGAGGTTAGATTTTGAACAATAATTGTCTAAAAAATACACGTTATTAATTTTCGGAAGTAATAACAATTTATGTATGATATTAATAATTATGATATTAATATATGTTTAATTAGTTGATTGAAAACTTTTATTAGATATTCATACTTATATCTATTTATATATGTATTTATAATTATTCTTAATTTCAGGCTTCCAAAATGGAATCGATGGACTTGGATGGAGATGCAGTAGTTGATCTTAGCGTAAGGTAAGTTGTGAAAAGTAATATCAAAAGTAAATATAGCCACAGTAATATAATCAAATTAGTAAATAATTGATTTGTCATCAACTACAAAAAGAGTAAAGATCAACAAAAAATAGTAGCATTTTAAATAATAGAAACCCTATAAAATAAAAAAAATTAAAAACAACATTGTTGTGTTATCAATGACAGGTATCTACATAAAGATAGATATTCTATTTTGGATCTCTATAGAGTATTGTTATGATTATTTACTGATCTCTATCAATCATTTACATCCAAAAGTTATCGTAAAATAAATATGACAAATGGTTACAAAGAATTAACGAATATTTAATCCGACAAAAAAAAATTTTTCAGCAGTGTTAGACGTGATTCAGTATCCGTAAATTCATCAAACAATGATACAAGAGCAGCACTAGATATTGGTGTTCATTTTCTATCATCAAGTGTGAATAATAATATACCAGATACAAGAAACATTCAGAATGCAACACGAGGAATTTTACCGGCCAAGTCAGGTGATGATAGAAGAACAAGGCGAAACTTGAGACCAAGAACAGAGCGTAGCTATGCGGAAATTCCTGATGAACCGCGAATAAATGGTCATGCTAATGGTAACGTATCGGATAGTGACGAGGGTGAATTTCCACCACTTTTACCTATCAAAGAATTATCCTCTATTGAATTAGCTGAAAGAGAAAAAACTCTCAGAAAATTAAAAGAAGAATTAAGGTCTGAAGAAATGAAATTAGTTTTGCTTAAAAAGCTTAAACAGTCTCAGCAACTGAAAGAAAATATTGCGGCTATTCCGAAGGTTACAAATAAACTTCCATCAATCACAGTACAACCACAAATATCGCATAACAGGTACGATGTTGATTACATTTGTAGTTTTTAATGTCAAGTTTTATGAGTAAACATTTTTCTTTATATTTTAAAATTGACTTATTTATTCTTATCTTATGATTTTAAACTTTAAGTGTGCATTAATTTGCGAATATTTTTTAAAAATAAATCTACATATTAGTTTTATGTTATTTTTAATAACAGAACAAATAAAGCGCCTCCACCATTACTACGAGGTCAACCAGCACCAAGTCGTAACAATAGCCTTCATGGACCACCTCCAGGTATGCTTTTGCTACCCAATACTGGAAGAACGGCATCATCGGGCTCGGGAATGCCACCCAATATGGTTATTCCTCAGCCCCCACATCCCCGCAACCGATCAGCAAACGTTACAGCAAATGTATCAAGTTATCACGCACCAGCAGACAGAACTGAACGATCTACAAAAGATCCAACTCCGGTTCCTAGTCATCAGGTAAATATTTATCATTTTTTATTTTATACTCATACAGACCGCATACCACAAATGTACTTTTTTATTCTTTTTAACGTTTACAATCAACATTAGAATCATAATAAAAATTCATATAAATAAAATTATTTCGTTTTAAATTGGAAAGCAGCTACTTTTGGCACAGGAAAATAAAGCTACACCATCAATAAGTACTCCAACAATACCTGAACAGGTACATGAACATTAGGACAAGCAGGAAATTTTAATTACGTCATTTTAAATTAATAATGATATTCTTATTCAACAATATTTTATGTACACTTTGAATATATTAGAATTTTACTTTTTTTATCTGTTTTAATACAGGAACGGTCGAGAGAAGATAATCAAACACCCGCTCAACGCCAAGCAGCCGCAAAGTTAGCACTTAGAAAGCAACTTGAGAAAACTTTGCTCCAAATACCACCTCCAAAACCACCACCACCAGAGATGCATTTTGTACCAAATCCTTCGAACACTGAATTTATTTATCTCGTTGGTCTCGAACATGTAGTGGATTTTATTACGAAAGAACCTGCAATCCCACCACCACCAGAACCTTTCGAGTGTACACAGTGTAAAACAGACTTTACACCAGTATGGAAATGGGAAAAACCAGCAACAAGTGGAAAAAAGGATGGCCCACGAGGCCAGCATGCAACATTTTTACGACCTCCTGCAGGCCGTGATCCTCGAGTTATATGTGAACACTGTGTTACAACAAATGTCAAAAAAGCATTAAAAGCTGAGCATACAAATAGGTTTGATAGTTAAATATCTGATAAAAAGTGATACAGAAACAGTTACATTATATAAATTTTTGTTTTTCTTTTCTTATAGATTGAAAACTGCATTTGTCAAAGCCCTTCAGCAAGAACACGAAATGGAACAAAAATTAGCACAAACAAGCCCGAGTCCAGATCCTCCCAATCCAAAGCCTATACCAAAACCGGTCACTCCAACGAGGCGAGTAGCAACACCACCAGCACTCGTGCAAGCACCTCCGCCTATCCAGACACCTCCAACCTCTAAACATCAAGAACACCCTCTTATAAAGCTTACGGAAAGTGGAAAATTTTCACCCCATCATGTTGCTACTGCTGCCGCTCTTCAACAACAAATAATGAGAGGTATTTATATATCCAGAATTAGAAATCTTACGAATATTTTTATTTGTTCTTAATCACATGGCCGATGAAATTATGCAAAACCTAATAATTATGGTAAATTTTTTCTATAGAATTAACAAAAAACCAAGTACCAGGATTGTCGTCCCATCAACCACTTCCAGCTCATATGATGCCATTTAATCCGATTCTCTACCCTTATCAATTAGCAATGGCACAAGCTACCGGAGGCAAAGGTCTCGTTGAGTTGCAACGCCAGGCAGCTGACCTTCAACGTCAATATCTTCTTGACATGATACCCTCGCAGGCTAGCCAAGGGCAAGGAAGTCAAGCATCTTCCCGTGCTCATCAACATAACTGGAAAACGTAACCAAGTGCAGTAAACAATTGAGCTGAAGATAGAATTTTTTATTATTTAAATAAACAGTTCAAAAAACATACAGAAATCGTCGAGGTGACATCAAGGTTTTTACGTGTCGTTTTGTTCCTATTTTTTCTATTTCGTCTTTAAATTTATAAACAACAATTAACCGGTTTTTTTTTTTTAACGCGTTCTTAAGTAGACAAAAGATCCTTGAAATGATTCTACAAATCGAGATGGTGTGTAATTTTTTTTTTCTACTGATAATGTAGTAGAAAAATAGTGGGAAAAATCAAGATAAACAAAAAATATAAAAATGAGTTTATTTTTTGTTTCTTGGTAAGAATAAAATATATTTGTTTAGGTTCTAAAAAGATCTTACGTTATCCAGTAGTATAACTTGTATATTTTGTGTTTTCTGTGTTTCCTTTATAAAATGTGAATATTGTTTTTAAAAAATGCAATGTTGAATCGAGTATGATATATAAATAGAATCTAAAGTGTGAATTTGAATATTTGTGATATTTTATTTTTTCACTAATTTATTTGATAATGCTGACGCTAACAGATAGTGTGCTGAAGTCGATGACAAATAAGAATTCAATTACGAGAACCAAGTAAGTGTGGTTCTCGCACAAGTAGAGAGAGAAGTAGCTTTGAGTATGAAAGGATAATAGCGTGTTTCAAAAATGATCGGAAAACAAACCAAGCGTGACCCCGATACGAGCCATTAATTTCGTAGTGTAAAGATATCCTTCAATACAAGTGGTGATCACCTATTGCTCAATGCTATTTTAAATGTACAAAGCACTACTTAGCTATGTAGCTACGATACGGCATATAAAATTCTTGCATTACTATAAAGAAAATAATGTGTGAAAATAAGTAGTAAAGTGTGAATCTTACATATGATTTGACTGTAATAATAAAAAACTAAAAATGGGACAGGGCAAAATTCTAATATTTCTGCCTTGTGAACTGAGAAATTTATATTTAAGGGATATCCAACATAGGAATAAAGTGCAGAGAAAATTATAAAATTTCAGCAATCAGTTCTTTAAATATACACATTTTCAAATTATTTGTCAGTAGTTTTTTTTTTTTTATATTTCAAGTTGAGAATGTTTTGGGAGTGCTAAACGGGAGAGTTTCATACAGTGATGTCACACATTGCTCTAGTTTTCCCCTTGTCCACTTTCCCCAAATCGCGCATGTACCCTTCATTTTTTTTTTTTTTTTAAAGCAATATAATTAAAAAATAAAAACAACTAAGATTAACATTGCAAAATAAATGTTAATATTTTATTTTATTATAATGTTATTTATTTTTTTATTTATTGAATTAATTTCCATTCAATAATAATAATAATGGTAATAATAATAGTAATAATAGTTTAGTTCAATAGTTGGCTGAGGGCTATCAGGAATATTTTAATGGCTCCATAAAATTATGATATATGTTATTGCATGTTAGTTCATTCAAAAAAATTAAAAATTATAATGTAACAGTCCGAAGCATCAAAAGTATAAGATAAAAATTTTTATCCATATGTGAATGAAGTTTTGTCGCTAGCTTTTTTGTAATATTTAAAATAAAACGTGAAAAATAGAGTTTTTGACTATTTATTTGAGTAGTATGTTAAATACTAAAAACAGTATTATACTATGGTATTCTTGGTCCCAAGCGTACCAAGCATTAACCTGAGGTTAATGCGGTGGTCCCGTAAGGACAAATGGCGACTACATACATTTTTGCTCCAATTTTTTCAGACACTAGCAGGGTAGCTATTCTTGACTTAATTATCTCACCTACACGAGTGATGGGTAAATCGTTGATTTTTGAGGTTTCTTACACTTACAGTAAATTACTGTAAGTTACTGTAAGATATCTCAGATGCCATTTTGAACATGTCAACATTACAAATTGACTACAATTTCGAATACTTGACGCTTTTTTTTGTACGAAATACTTGTTTCTTGTTTTTTGTTAGATATCACATCTTTTTGTAATGTTTTTTTTGTAACATACGCAATTCATATATCATCATTTATTTATAATTATTTTACCAGTGTATCATTTGATGTTTATTATTCTTATAATATAATATTGCAATATTTATCATACGTCAATACTGCAGTGCAGCCAACAAAAATAAGCGAGAGAGAAATAAAAAAAAAAATCTATAATCCTATACCGTACTACCAACTTAACAAAATCAGAAATCTGGCTTTTCAGCCAAAAAATCGCAACCGTTAATTTGATTGTTCAATTAAAAAAAAAATATTCCACTAAAAAATCTGATTTTTCTTTTTTAAAAAAAATTTGCCATCGATTTATGGGATCAATACAAAACCCCGTATTTTTTAATTGAATCATAAATAATTGGGGACGGAAGGGGTCACCAATGTGTCGTGTATAGTAAGGCACGGTAGTTACTGTTACACACACATATATATTTCCTTTCTCATACTTGACTGGAGGCACTACGGTGCCTCTTGATGTCTACGAAAAATGAATTAATAGCACTAACAAAACAGCTGTTTTCGTATTCAATCGCAGCGTAAAAATTTTTCAGAAAAGATAAATAGATTTTTTTTTTTTATTCCTTTTTACACAAAAAAATGTCGTATATTTCTTAGTATCCATTATCCGACCAAGTAATGACATAATTGGGATATTTTTTTTTTAAGAGACTAACTGAAACTTGATGATCAGCTTTACCAAACCCCTAAAAATCAAAGTCATCATATGAATAAAATGAATCAAACACTTAGACAATATTAAATTGTTCTACAATAATACTTGAGAATATCCATAAACTATAATAGTTTGTTCAGCTGAATTGTGATTGATTCTTCCTCCGCCAACACACTCAGTGTCTAATCCTGGGCCATATTTTTTCAATTCTTTGTCTATCTCTTCGTAAATATCAGCTGAAAATATAAATAAATAATGTAAAATTAATTTTGTATAATAAATACTTTTTTTTTAGAATTGTCACATCCGAATTCAGCGTTCATCAAGTAAACTCAAATAGATTTAAGGACAGATTATTCGGGATCATGATATGTGTTGAGTTTACTTTAACTAATATTATATCTTTTTATTTAAATACAATCGAGATTTCAAGTTATTTCTATGAGGCCCAACTATTCTTTCTTATTTGAAATATTTCTATATTCCAAAACCTAAATTAATGAAGTTTGCATTTTTTCGTATTCTTCTTCAACGTAATTATGTCAATTGATTGGTTGGTGCATACATCACCATTTCGTAATAAAATGATATAAAACATACAGATCAGTGAGCAAAATAAATTACATCAATTATTATGAAACGAATATGTAAAAGTTACTTTGCATTTTATCGGTGACCGATAAATGAAAGTAAAAACTATAAAAACAATTCATCAAAAAGTCAGACATAAAATGACTTGTTGAAAAAAATCTATCAAATACTTAAATATACAATAATAGAATTTACTTAAGTATGAAGAAAAACATAGTTACCGTGCCAAGTTGACCTTGCATATCCGCGGACAATCGGTTTGCTTTGGCTATTATTTTCATCATGAACGTACACCAAGATGTACTTAAATACACCATCTCGATCAATCTCAACGTCTGGAATTTTATCAAGTGGTTGCGACATTATTGTCAGTCAGCTGATAATTCAATGATATTAAAGAACGACACGGATAATCTTAAACGAAAATAGAATAGGTAGATAACATCAAGAAGACTAGAAATACAGGAGGACGAACTCCCTATATCTCGCCTGTATATAAAATATGTATCGCTATCAAGAAGACTAGAGACCTAGTCTACAGATCTAGTCTTCTTGATCGCTATACGGTCGCCGCTTAAGCGAGGGGCGCTTCGGTCGGTGCGCAATCCGTACCACTTTTATTTTACAATGCGCAATCTAAACATACTTATTATTTAAATAATTAAGATTTTAGGAAAATTATTTATCAGGGTACATGCTTCTTTCTAGCTATATATTTGTAATAAATGCATCATAATTTACATAATTTTTTTTTTTTTTAATAAATAAATGCCTAAGAAAAAGATAAATTATTAAAAAAAAATTACTCAGTTAATGACTGTTTTAAATTAACTGCACTTGTAGTAAATTATTTATCCAATTATATATCTGTATTTCTATAGCCATTCGATCTTTAAAAATTTATTTTAAATGAATAATTTATAAATTTTTATGAACTTATGACTAAAAGAGTAGATGAAATTGTAAGAAAAAGTCTACTACTTGAGAACAAATAACTTGAGGAACAGATGCTTTTAAAAAAAAATAATTTCTTGTAGAATTACTTTTTTTTCAAAAACATCTGTTCCTTGTTTCCTAAAAAATTTATTTATTGCTTATTTTATTAAACAAAATGCTTAGGAAACAAATAGCTTGAGGAAAAAATACTTTTAGAAAAAAGTAATTTCTTGTTGAATTATTGCTTATAAAAATGTTTTATTAATTAACAATAATTCAACAAGAAATTACTTTTGTTTTAAATCATCTCTTCCTCAAGTTATTTGTTTCTTAAAGAAATCATTTATTGCCTGTTTTAATAAACAAAATGCTTAGACAAATATACTGGTACAACAAATATACTTTTTCAAAAAATATTTGAACAACTGCATCTATCTTCCTCGTCATTCCTTGATTATAATTGCATTATACAAATTACACGAATTTTCTTTTGAAATAACATCAATATGAATAATTGAACAAAAAAATTTCTTCGAATCTTTTAGGAAAGCCTCTTAACTTGAAAGACAATGTTCACAAACCATAATGCTTCGAAGTTTTTTTAAAAATTTTTAAGAGTTGTTTTTATTTTTCATGCCATGATGTAACTATGTAACTTTTCAGGTAACTTTTTCTAAATAAAAATTGGAGTGTTTGTTTGACGACGTATGCGAATATTGCAAATATGGAAAAATATTGAATCCAGGCTCCTTTTAACTCTTCCCAAATTTTAGGCTGGTAGTTTAAGCTTTGTTCGATGTGAAAAATTTCCCCTGATATAACAATTGGTTCATCACTTAAATGACCAATTTGAAACGTATAATTTGTGTTAATAAATTGAGCTGAAACTTGAAAAGTAATTAAATAAACAATGACACTTCATATGAATTCTAAATGAATGAAGAACTTTAAAATCCAGTTAAACCATTTATACTTACAAGCTTTTGCAGAATTATGCGGTAATACTTCGTCCAAAGAGTGACTGACTTTTGAATTATCATTGATTAACATTTTTGAAGTTTGTTGATGCATTGGAGCATTTGAATTGAGTTTTAGTTGGCCAAGCATGTGAACTTTTTGTACGTTAGCTGGTAGATCAACATTGAAGACCGCTATAGTTTCGATACTTAATATAGTGACTTGCATAAATTCAAATTGAAAAAACATCGACATTGTAATAGCTCGTATAGGTTCATTACTGTAAAACTGTGCCTCAAATTTGAGAAGATCCATAAGCTGATCTTTGTTATAATCTATTTCTTGTACCTTTAAAGAAAAACTTATTGGTTAATATACAAGGGAAACAGCATTCATATAAGTATACATTTAATTTTTAACGACAGTTAAACAATGTCAATTTTTTTCCGGTTTTTTCTGTAATTAACCCATCACGAAGAAGAGGCAGAGATAATCTCTGTTTTTTTTTTTTTATTTTTTCTGGCTTCTCTTCACATATACTATATACCTTTTTTTCACATGAAGAAACGGATAAACTCGTAACTTTTTTTCTACTTTCAAAATTTCTACAGATGCAGAAAAAATCTGGCTTCTTTTCCTCCACTTTTTCTTTGAGATGGGTCAATAAAGGAAAAAAAACGCAAAACACAGCTATTTAGTGTTGGCAGAATAGGTACACTTGAGATGCCAAAATTAAGCTTAGTAACAGTTCATTGACGGGCACTGAAAGTTACACTTAACAAGAGCATTTGTAAATGCGACAAATGTTATGTAATGACTTACCTTAAACAATAAACACTCATCGTTGACCTGATTCTTTTGATAAGAAGTAAACGAAGAACACACTACCGGTGATTTATGAAAATCTTTCTTGACAAGTAGTAAATATTTATGTGTGAATTTTATCTTGGGTATTTCCATGTACATTCGACTTTTTATCCATAAACCTGAAAATTCGTTTCTCTGACAATTATGAACTTGTATAAGTTTACTACTAAAAATATTTGATAAAATTGAAATATTATTATCTCACACCTCCAGACTGATATGAAATTATAAGTGGTAAAAAAATCACTGCAAACCCAAAAATGAACACCACAAAACTGCCGAATGATAATGTTTTTGTTTTATATTTATATGTAGCAGGAACAGATAAAGCATCAAAGGCAGGCATATTTAAGCCATGTGTTTGTGTTTATACACCTCCATGATACAGCTGGTTGTCATGGTAACAGTTACCCAAGCGTGCGTTCGATCAAGAAGACTAGAGACCAGGAGAATCAACTATAAGAGTGGGAGTGGCTTGATATACGTCGTAAATGTAGAGTGCGCCACTTTAGTTATTCAATTGCGCACTACGTAATGCGCTGTTTGTTTATTTCCAAAAAAAAAGCTGCAGTAGAAAGTACTTGTAGAATAATTCTTCAAAAAATTATTTATCTAATTGTATTTGTCTCTCTAGTCTTTTGATCTTTGAAAATAACATTCAAAATCAATAATTTTGCATCTTGTCGTATTCAATAAAAAAAATTATTAATTATTTATTTTCAATGCATTTTTTAAAAAGGCTGGCTGAGGGGTGTGGAAATAAACAAACAGCGCATTACGTAGTGCGCAATTGAATAACTAAAGTAGCGCACTCTACATTTTCGACGTATATCAAGCCAAAAATATTTACCATGATATTTCTTTTTTTATTTTTTTTTTTCAACAGGGCGCTGCAGTAAAATAATTTTCAAAAACACCAAAATGTAACAGAATATCTTATATTTTTTAAAAATTTGGTTTTACAGATGATGGAAGTGAAAAAATATAAAATCATATTAAAAACGAGTACCACTAAACAATATTTGAAAAATCAAAATTTACAAAACTACTATCGTCATCATCAAGTAATTGACTTAGATTTTCTGATATACTTGGACGAACCACAGTTGAGGATAAATTTTTGTCTTTCGTAGAATCCAAAAGTAATGAAGAATCGAATGTAGAAGTTCGAGGTAGTTCATTCACTGGACATGATGAGTTGCTTCCCATATTGGATTGCAATTCTTGCGAAATCACAAAATCATCGAGTGTTTGTTGTTTTACAATGCTATTGGATAATGCCAAATCTTCGCCAGTCAATTTTTGATGGGTTAATTCTGTTCCGTTAAACGAAAAGTTTTGATTCAGTCCTGCATCAACAAGAAACTCAGTTTTCGATTGTAGCAAAGGCCAAAGGAAATCATCTACTGTTCCTTTTGCGATTAGGTATTGTATGATGACTGAGTTTTTTTGACCAATTCTGTGAACTCGATCCTCCGCTTGACAAAGAGTCTAAAAAGTAATAATACAAAAAAATCATAATACCCAAAATATACCTGACACTAAGCATATTACATTTCTTGTTGTAAGTCAGTTGAGTTGAGCTAATTCATTATCAAACATACATTATCAACGTTTTGTTTTATTCCAAAAGTCAAATAAAGTTAAATATCGTAAAAATAATGTTTTATGATATTTAAAAAAAAAAATCGTTTTTTTTTTGGGTTTGGCATTGAATTCATTTTAATGTAAAACGACTAGGGCATTCGCCCTTCCACACCATTCGAAAAGTGGCGTTGGACAGGTTTCAAGCTAAATTTTTTTTTAGTTGGTATTAACTGAAACAACGACAGGTAGTTATCGAAACACTTCCTACATTCATGAACATATCGCTTCCTACAAGTGTTTCGTCGCTATATTGCGTTATATTAAAGATACGAAAAAACAATAATTCCTGAGCAGACCCCAGAGTAGCTATTCTTGACTTAATTATCCCACCTACACGGGATAACATGAAAACGCCTGAAATGATTTAGTCGTTTGATGTAAACCATTGAGAAGGATACAAATTAAGCCAAAATTTTCATGTTTCGCGACAAAAAAGTTATCCCAGTCGCTCGGGATAACTTGCTGATAATCAAGTCAAGAATAGCTACCCTGATCCCTATAGATGTCAAACCATTATGTTAGAGAGAGAGGCTTCTATAAGAGAGAGATCGCGTGTTAGAAATAAAAAGAAAATAGCTCGACAGCGCGTTGTTGATTGGTTAAAAAAAATAAGGCTGCGCAGAACGTGACGAAAATAGCATGGACTAGTGCCAGACTTGTCCCTATCTCGCCTAAATATAAAATCTAAATTGCTAGAGTGAAACCGTCAGAAGAAGATCACGATGATCAATTAGCACATGCGCCAGAATTCAGTTATACATATCAATACATATAAAATTTGCGTGTCTGTGTTCCCACTTTCTTACCGAATTTTTCAATCAGTCACATACATATACAGGGTAGCTATTCTTGACTCGATTATCCCACCTACACGGGATAGCATGAAAACGCCTGAAAATGATTTAGTCGTTTGATGTAAACCATTGAGAAGGATACAAATTAAGCCAAAATTTTAATGTTTTGCGACAAAAAAGTTATCCCAGTCGCTCGGGATAACTTGCGGATAATCGAGTCAAGAATAGCTACCCAGATTTTCCATGTATCCTTATATTCTCGCGCATGCACTGATTGATCATCGTGAACTTCTGACGGTTTTACCCTATATGGTCGGCGCTTAATCGAAGAGCGCTACTGTATTCCGGTAACGTGCGCAATCCGTACCACTTTTGTTTTACAATACGCACTACAAATATACTCATCACTAAAATAATTAATCTTAAAAAATTATTCATCAGAGTACATTCTTTCCAGCTATTTGTTCGTAATAAGTCCATTAAAATTTACATAAATGATTTTTTTAAATAAACAAATGCCTAAGAAAAAAAATGCAATATGTGCCCTCGATTAAGCGGCTACTATATAGCAATACGTTTTTTTAAGACAAGTTCGTCCTCTTGTATTTCAACTCTTCTTGATGATAAATGAATATTTGAAAAAATATATAGTCATTTTGTTCTTACCCCTGGATTCCAATACAGCTCAGCAAAAACTACTAAACTTGCTGCAGTCAATGTGATTCCAGCGTTAGCTGCCGTAATCGATAAAACAGCAACCAAACATGAATCACACTCTTGAAATTTATCCACAAATAATTTCCTATCGTCTGCTTTTGTTTTACCATCAATTTTGACGAATATAATCTTACTCTTGTCAAGAATATTACAAATTTTAGTAAGCATGTATTCATGATGAGCGAAAACAAGAAATTTGGTCTGTTTTTCAACAAGATTTTTAATATAATTTTCAACCGCAAGAACTTTTTGCTGACAACTCTCAGCATAATATTTTAATAAAAGACCATGCCTTTCAATACCATTACTTTTATGAAGATGAGCTGCCATTGCTTCCATTTCTTTAGTAGCGACTTTAATTAACCCAGGATCAAGAATCACGACCTCTCTAATTTTATCAGGCAATTGCTTTAAAACATCATTTTTCATACGTCTAATGAGGCAAGTAGATTTTAAAAGTAGCTGAAGTTCTCCAATATTAGAAGCTCCTTTAAAATCCCAACCAAATGCATTTTGTTGTCCTTCGCAATAACGAACTCCATAATCATGCACTTTCATGAAATTTCGGCAAACGAGAGACAGTTGTGAATAAAGTTCAATTGGTCGTGATAAGGCTGGAGTTCCACTAAGTAACAAGACATGTCTTGCTTGTGCAGCTATTTTCTTAACAGATTTTGTTCTTTCTGTTTTAAAACTTTTCAGCGAGTGTGATTCATCTATAATAAGAAATCCAAATACTTTGTTTTCAAATGTTTGTATATGTCTAGCTAGTAAATCATATGAGACAATTGTAACCCGTTCGCTTCCAAGACAATCTTTTCCATTGATAAATTGAAAAACATGCTGAGCTGGAATTGACGGTAAAAACCGATAAATTGCTTCAGACCATTGATATCTTACTACAGAAGGTGTTACAATTAATAAAGGCCAATCATCTTGAAAGTAATGAGCAATACCAAGAGCTTGAATAGTTTTTCCTAGTCCCATATCATCAGCAATAATACAGTTACCGTTATTTCTAATTCCATACATAACTCCTTCTTTTTGAAACGGCATTAATTGAGATAATAAAATTTTGTCAATTTTACCTTCAATAGAGACTTGTAATTTTTCTTCAGATTTTTTTCGTAGATTGTTGCGAAATGCTTGTAAAACAAACGAAGGAATAGATGATATGATAATTTTTGTTCCAAATACCATTCTAATATCTTGTAATAAATTATTATAGTCGTCGATATGAAAGTTCCACCACTTAGTTTTAGGATCATATTTTTTAGATGAAATTTTGTAAAACAATTTGATAAGTTCTTGGTTATATGGTGCCTCTATTTGGAATCGATCCTCAGTTATCATAACAAGGTTGATTTTAATAGATTCTGATTTCCCAAAAAAATTAACTGGATTTATTGTATTCAAAATACGAGGTTGTTTAGGTTGATGTGTAGTAAGTGGACTTGTCGACAGTTTTCTTTTTTCAGGCAATTTGTTTTTTACCTGTTGTAATTTTTGGGCTTTTTTTTGAAGAGCTAAGAGTCTCTTTCTTTCAATTTCTTCTGATGTATACATTGTACCTGATAAATAAATAAGAAAAAAAAAAAAAACTTAAAATTGTGATTTAAAAACAATAAAGAAGATATAGTGTCATATCATATATTATTTGGGTAAAAAGCAATTTGTATTTGCCTTGATATATTTGAGTAATACAATAAAAAAAAATACCTGAAATTCGTTTATTGAATCAGAATAGAAATTGAATATCAACATTATATTATTTTAGTGACATTGAAGCATAATTTCAATGACCTTTTTCAGAACACAAAAAAAAATAATTACTCAATGTATACGATGTTTGTACACAAAGCAAAAAAACAGAATAACACTAGCGCAATCCTTAATCGGCTCCGGACTTGCCAGTAGTGATGTGAGCAGATACGATACCGTATTTAATATGGTATTAATACCGTACTAATACCGAGCGTGAAATACGATACAGATACCAAAATACCGATGTTTCCATGTAAAAATACGGTATCTGCCATTTGATACCGAAATACATCTCTATAGATGTAAAAATGCGGCGTCAATACGCTATCAAAATTTGTAAATTTTTGCGCAAGTGGCGTCAGCCCTTTTTAAAACAATTGTTATTATTATTTTATTATTTTTTTTTTGTTGATAAAAAAATAAAACATCAAAAGAAGCAAAATAATTATCGATACAAGTTAATAACTTAATTTGATAATATAAATATAAAATAATATATAAATAATATATTTTTTTTATGAAATTATTAAAATAATATTAAAATATTATATATTGATATAATTTACATAAATTATTTTTTCAAAGGTGATACTATTATTTTAAGACTGTACTTAGCAATAAACATTGTTCTTAATAAGTGATAAATAAGTATAGTAATGAATTATTTATTTAGTTATTTATTTTTTTACGTCAATTTGTAATAATTTGATAATTTATGTATACCTTTATGCAATTTTTATTACAGATATCTAACAAAAAACAAAAATTACAATTTTATGTACAAAAGAAGTGTCAAGTATTCGAAATGTGATGTAATTAATTTTGCTATTAATTAATTTTTTATATATAGATACATATACAATATATAACATATGATACTATATAGAAAAACCAAAGAAGAAAATTTATTTTTGATTCATGTAAGTTTAAATTGTTAAAAGAAAAAAAAAAAAAAAAAATTATACTTGACCCCGCGTAGTTAAATTTTAAGCCAATATTATTCAATCTTATATAAAGCGGGGATTTCATCTTCTTAAGATTTAATATATATTAATTATAAACATTTATAGAGCATTATTAATAATATATACAACATTAAAAAACATTATTAACAATAAAAACTTTATAACCTCTATAGTTTTAAAAGAACAATAATATCCTGACATCTAGTTGTAATATTTGTATGAGTATTATAAGACAGTCGATAAAAAATTTGATCACTAGTTTACAAACCAATAGTTAAATATTCTATCTACTAGTTACACTCAACTGTGGTTTAAAAAAGTATTTGAAAAGTGATTTTTTATAAAATTATCTGAGAATAATTTTATTATTTTTATAGTCAATAGATATTTAAAAATAAATTATAAATAATAAATTAATGATATTTAGTAAAACAATTGTCGGAGAGAAGAGATTTAATTGCAAATAAAAGACAAGAACTATGTTATAAATTAGTATTTTTCAATTCAATAATTTACTTATAGTTGGATTCTTTTGTACGTTGAACAGTATTATTTATTATTTATAATTTTGTAATGTTTTGTACAAAAAAAAACATTTTATACAGTTGTTTACTTGTGTATACTTGTGTTGGTAAAAATAAAAGTTTTGTATAGAATTTACTTCATTTTATAAAAAAAAAGGGCACTTGCGACTATTAAACATATCATACATACCATACAGTATCATAAGTATCATACGTATGACTGTACAGAACAGGAGTTCAGAGGGTACAGAATTCTACGTGTTATAAGTATGATTGTATACGTATGATCTGTATGATACGTCGAAAATCGTCGAATTACCCATCACTGGTGTGAATGTGAATTTAAGAAAGAAAATAATTTTCTCACAATGTAAAAAATTTTTTGTAAAGAAAAATATTAAAAAATTATTGTTCATAAAAATAATATTCAAATTAATGTACGTTGTAAAATATGATTGAATAATAATTGAATTAAAAAAAAAAAAAAATTTCACTTGTAGGAAAAAAGCATTTGCAGTATACATGAAAAGTATACATGATTTTAAACAATTTACTCAAAAATAACATTTTATTAAACAATTTGTTCTGTTTGAAATATTTTTTTGAGTACATCCATTTTCTCAGTTATTTATTTTTTATTTTATTAATAAATAAATGCATGTAAATTATTTTTTAATAAACAAACAGCTGATACAAGAAATTGACTCAGAAAAAGACAATTCATAATTTATTTTTCGAATAAATGAATTATTTTTTAATAAACGAATAGTTAAAAAAAAAAAATGGATTTTAGAAAAAGATAATTTATTCTTTATTTTTCAAATAAATGAATGCCTTAAAGTTATTTTCAAATAAACAAATAGCTAAAGAAAGAGATAGACTCAAAAAAAGATAATTAATTGTTTATTTTTCGTATAAATAAATGATTTTTTAATAAACATATAGATAACGAAAGAGATAAACTTAAAAAAAGAGCATTTATTTTTAGTTTTTCTATTATATAAATGCCCGTAGAGTATTGTTTAATAAAAAAATTATTTTCAATAGCAAAAATTGCTTAAACAATTTTTTTTATTAAGTCTTTTTTTTTTTTTTTTTTAGCTTTTTCCAGGCATTCATATATTTAAAAAATGAAGAATAAATTGTTTCTCTTTTAGTCCATTTCTTTCTTAATTTATTTGTTTATTTAAAAATAACTCTCTCTTTTTCCTCCTGCTCCATCTTTTCTTTAGCTTTTTGTTTATTAAAAAATAATTTCCTGGCATTTATTTATTTGAAAAACAGAAAATAAATTGTCTATATTTCGAGTCCATTTCTTCTTTTAGCTATTTGTTCATTAAAAAATAATTCTTTTATTTAAAAAATGAAGTGTAATAACGAATCAATTTTATGTTGTTGACAATTTATTATTAACTTTTTAATTATAAATTTTATTATTTAATAATTGTAAAAAAATAATAAATAATTTAAGTGATCATTTTATATATTAATTAATAATAATAAACATTGATAAATGTAATTGTGTGTGTGTGTCAAAAAAATGTAATTCGCCCTCTTCATTCAATTGTTAAAACAAATACACTATTTGATTTTGATACACATTTTTAGCTCACGGAGTTTGTCCTCCTGTTCTCTAGTCTTCTTGCTTACACCGTTTGAGAATCGAGTCCCTGGGTAGCTTATTGGTGTGTTCGTTCACTATTTACACCGAGCGTATGCACGGAGCGTATGCAAGGAAGCGCTAGAGTCGTGCGGTCATTTGAAGAAACTTTTTTAATAAAATTTACTATTTATTTATTGTTATTTGTTTTTTTCAGTTCTTTTGCTGTCTTTCATAATTATTAATTGCTAATTAGTTATGGTGTTGTTATTTTTCTTTCCGAATCCAATGTGTTAGTAAATTTTATTAAAAAAGTTTCTTCAAATGGCCGCACGACTCTAGCGCTTCCTTGCATACGCTCCGTGCATATGCTCGGTGTGAATAGTGAACGACATGAAGAATAGAGAACAGGAGGACGAACTCCATAAGCTAAAAATGCGTATAAAAATCAAGTGGTGAATTAGTTTTAAAAATTAAATAAAGAGGGCGAAATAACGCTCTTGGACCACCCAACTGACAGCTGCTAATGTTGTTTGTTTATCAATGTTTTTTATTATTAATTTATATATAGAGTGATCATTTTAATCATTTTTTTTTTTGCAAAATAATAAATTAAAATAATAAAATTTTTAATTAAAAAATAAATAATAAATTGTCAACAACATAACATTGATTCGTTATTACTTTTGATATTACTCCAAAATAGACAGTCTTGTTATAATGAAGGTAAAATTAGTACATAGATTTAGAAAAAATCTGTAATAGCCTAAGAAAAAAAAGTACAATTAAAAAAAAACAGTTAAATAAAAGATTTTTGTATATTTATAGATAAATTATTAAATATATTGTTTAATAAAAAAAACACCAACTTTAGATCATGCTTTAGAGATTGATATGATCAGCAATGACAAATAAAAATAAATATAAACATTGCACTTACACATATAAAGATACCATTTCATAGATTATCACACGTACGTGTACTACTACAACTAAAAGTGGTGCAAGCGCTGCAAAAGAGCAATCTACAGGCCAAAATTGAACTAATTCAGCCATTAGTTTTTGGTAGCGTTTTTGGCTCGATAGCCCCATTTAAGTTCGTCCTCCTGTTCTCTATTCTTCATGGTGAACGAACACACCAATTCTTGACTCGATTATCCCACCTACACGGGATAACATGAAAACGCCTGAAAATGATTTAGTCGTTTGATGTAAACCATTGAAAAGGATACAAATTAAGCTAAAATTTTCATGTTTTGCGACAAAAAAGTTATCCCAGTTGCTCGGGATAACTTGCGGATAATCGAGTCAAGAATAGCTACCCTGGTAATTGAGAACGTTGATTGATTCGAAATATTGTTTTACTATTTGAGCTGGCTCATTCGAAGTCTATGTTTAAATAAAATACCACTCAGTTTCCGCAATTGTTTTTTTTTTTTTTAAATTGTTACTGACTTTCGAAAACAAATGGAAGCCCGTCCCCCGAACTCATCAAGTCGCTGCAGGTGGCAAACAAAATCCAGTGATTCTCCACATTTTCGACGTGACGTGTGAGTTCAGTGTTTAATTTTTATGTTAAATTTATTAGATAGTCAGTAAGTTGTTACTACTGTATTTCTTCATCTTATTTGCCGTAAATTTGTATGTTTTTTTTTTTTTTAAAAAAACTTGACTAAATAAATTTTATTTATACAGCTTGAACGATAGAAAAAAAGTTTTGCCAGACATCCTCGAAGCAATTGGACAAACTCCTCTAGTGCGGCTTAACAGAATACCAAAATTATATGGTGTCAAATGTGAAGTCTGTAAGTATTTAAATAAAAAAATCGTGATTATATGTACTTCGGAAAAATAAATTACTGTCAAAAGTTGAGATCAATGCTTCAAGAAAAACAAGTTGCTGAATACCAATATAGTGAAATAAGTTTTCCCCTGTACGACTAGCCATTTTATAACAAAAATCTCACAAAAATCATCTCCCTATATTATCATAAATATTGTAAATTTTAACTTTTTGAAAAATAAGGGATTAATGAAAAAAATATTGATATATTTTCAAAAGATGTTTATCGTTAGTAATTTTTACCAATAAAATAAACTAAAGTCTAATTGAGTTTGGATTCATCAGAATGTTTGGTAAAGCTAGATTAACAGTTTATTTCTTAAGCTCATCTATATGAATTCTTCATTTTTCAGTCGTAAAATGTGAATTTTTAAACCCCGGAGGATCTGTTAAAGATCGGATTGGTTACCGAATGGTTCAAGATGCTGAATCAGCTGGAATTTTGAAACCAGGTTATACGATAATTGAGCCAACATCTGGTAACACAGGAATAGGTCTAGCAATGGCAGCTGCTGTTCGTGGCTATAAGTGCATAATAGTGATGCCCCAAAAAATGTCAAATGAAAAACTTTACACACTTAAAGTTCTGGGAGCTAAAATAATCAGAACACCAACCGAAGCAGCATGGGATAGTCCAGAGTCTCATCTTAGTGTTGCTAACCGTTTATTAGAAGAAATACCAAACAGTGTGATTCTCAACCAATATATAAATCCGGGAAATCCTCTGGCTCATTATGATCAAACTGCAATTGAAATTTGGCAGCAAGCTGATGGCAAAATTGATTACTTTGTAGCTGGTGCTGGAACTGGTGGAACAATAACTGGTATTGGTAGAAAACTTAAAGAATTATCACCAAAGACCCAAGTAGTTGCCGTTGATCCATTCGGAAGTATTCTTGCTCGTCCAGAAGAGTTAAACGAAACCAAAATAATGTACTATGATGTTGAAGGCGTTGGATATGATTTTATTCCAACTGTCTTGGATCACACGGTTATCGACACTTGGGTCAAAAATGATGATTACGAGGCTTTCAAAATGGCAAGGCAACTAATCAAAGAAGAAGGTTTACTTTGTGGTGGAAGCAGTGGAGCTGCTGTTATCTCTGCTCTCAAATTTGCGAAAGATTTACCAGCTGATAAAAGAATAGTTGTTCTTCTTCCCGATGGAATTCGTAACTACATGACAAAATTTGTGTCAGATGACTGGATGGAAGAACGTGGCTTTATTGAACCACCAGCACCAAAAGAAGCAAACATATGGTGGTGGAATCTTCCAGTATCCAACATCAACTTTGTCAAACAAGAGCCACTTCCTCCAGGTGCAACGTGCGAATATGCCTTGGAAATGATCAATAATGGAAAAAATCATATAATTCCAGTTTTGTCTGGTGATAAATTCACTGGATATATTTCTGCTAACTCACTCATGACTAGCCTCATTAACAGAGATGCTAATAATACATGCCCAGCCGATAAACTTGCTGTCAAATCGTTTAGTAAAGTTGACGTGACTATTACACTTGGCAGAGTATCAAGAATCCTCGAAAAAGAATCTTTTGTTATTCTTGTTGATGAAAATGAAAAATTTTTAGGAATCATCTATCAAAAAGACGTTTTTAATTTTATTAATAATAATAAAAATAAATTCGACAGAATTTGATAATAAACATTTTGATTACTTTTAATAAAAAAACCAATACAATATTCTTTTTATTTGTTAATAATATTAATTCATTATACTAAGAAATTGAATGTGGATATTTGTACCCGATTTAGGTTATTTTAGAGTAGATGTGTTTTTTTATATATAAATATGGTTGTGAATTTTTATCTACAGCTTGGTGTCCATTTATTATCTTTAAGCTACTAAATTTATTCTCATTTTCGGGAATGGTTATAAGTCGCCAAATTTTTAGAAATTTTATGTTCTCTGTACTTCGACGTGGAATTTACAACTTGGTAAACACGATATTTCTGCTTTGACAACACTAACAATGCCAAGATTAGCTAAACTACCTCGTAATAATCCGCAGGTGAATGCTAGGAACCGTGGGCTTTCTTTAAGATACTGTTCATTTGTACTAATATTTGAAAGCAACCTAAATGCATTGTCCTGGAGAACGTATGTACCATGATGGTTTGTTTTTAAATTGTCAATTTGTTTTTGATACAAACTTGACCAGAAATCAGTGCAAATAAATTTAATCATATCGAGTTCGTCTTTGAAACGAACCCATTCCCTAGTGAGACGTTCAATCACACGATAACCAACTGAAAACCCCATCCATTCCAGTTTTGATATATCTTCTTCGCCATCCTGAAATATTATCAAAGTATTTTATTCAGTTGGCACATTATATCATTCATATTTTTATATTAGCATCACATTACTTTGACGATGGAGTTTTCACCAGTTATATAGTTTACCATCTCTGCATGTAAATACTCGAATAAACATTCATCAGCTTCACCGAAACCACCGAAAGAAAACTTTGTTTCATTCGATTGTGGTTTCATTTTAAATTTAGGCCTAGAATTATATATCGTTGGTTTAATTTTATTACTCAAGATAATTGACACAGAAAATATGAATTGTACTTTGTAGTCAGAGAAAAGTATCACACAAAAAGCTACTATGTAAAATTTGCAACAATTGGTATGTTTGACTGTATCATGGAGGTCTAAAAAACACCATTGACTCTATTTATGACGTTCATATGATTCATATTATACATCTAAGGGAGTGTGCAGACTGGTGGCCCGATCACGACTACAGTGAAACTGTCAGATCACGATGATCAATCAGCGCATGCGCCAGAATTCAGTTATACATATCAATGCATATAAAATTTGCGTGTCTGTGTTTCCATTTCCTTACCGAATTTTTCAATCAGTCACATACATTTACAGATTTTCCATGTATCGTTATATTCTGGCGCATGCGTTGATTGATCATCGTGATCGTGATCTTCTTCTGACGGTTTCACTCTAACGTCCTATGTTCACAATAGGTACTTTCTTTCATGAACTCAGTGTTAAGGGGTCCGTTCGAAAAGTCACTCGGAAACCCGGAAGCAGCGCAGTAGACGGAAAAATATAGGAATAAAATAAACTTAAAAGTAACTAAAAGTTACAGTAGACTATTGATTGTAATAACGGCCATATTGCAGGCCACTCACTTTTGTTACTCATGAAAAGTATTTTTATAATTATTATTAATAATTAAACAATAGAATATTTTTTTGATTTGTAGTTTGTACCTATACAAATTCATGACAAAAAAAAATCATGCTTACCACAACAAAATATCAAAAATTTTCTATGATCTCAATCTTGAACTTCCGGGTTTCCGAGTGACTTTTCGAACGGACCCCATAACACTGATGTGATCTCCATCAGCACACGCGTATGCGCAGATGCGCAATATTATTTATTTTTAGAAAAATGGCTGTGCATTGGCGTCGACAACCACCGACACTCAAGGTTGCATTTGTTTATTCCCAGATTTTTTTCCCGTCTACTTTTTCCGCTCTGCAATACGGGCAAAAATATTTCAGGAATAAGCTGTTTCTCAAATTGGTAACACTGACTATTATAATATTTTTGGCTATATACAAAGTACAAAGTAAACATCGATATAACCCACTGGGTAGCTATTCTTGACTCGATTATCCCACCTACACGGGATACCATGAAAACGCCTGAAAATGATTTAGTCGTTTGATGTAAGCCATTGAAAAGGATAAAAATTAAGCTAAAATTTTCATGTTTTGCGACAAAAAAGTTATCCCAGTCGCTCGGGATAACTTGCGGATTGTTGCGGATAATCGAGTCAAGAATAGCTACCCAGAACGAGGTTTTGGACGGCGTTCCGTGGCTCCTAATATATCTCTTCGAACTTCAAAATGGCGGAGCTTGGAAATTTTTTGATATTTTGTTGTGGTAGACCTGATTTTTTTTTTGTTTACTAACAATCTCATATGACATCTGTAAAATGTGACAATAGCCAATTTATTTAATTGATTTAAAATAATTAATAAAAATTTTGTCGACTTATACAAAATAACAATGGCCGACTTTTTTTTTTCTAGATTTTGAAGTTTTTTGGTCGGCCATCAAAAATTTTCCACCTAAATGGTCGGCCATTGTTATTTTCGTATTCAGGGCATCAATACCAATCGATTGGGCCTATTTTGAATTGTGATGCGATGAGGTAAGTTTACTTACCTCATCCACCCACTTTGACCGTTGGCCGCCACTTGTCTTTCCACCTAAATGGTCGGCCACTGAAACTGCTTATTGTACTCGCCAAGACCGAATCGAATTAACCCATTTCAAATCGTTATGCGATGAGGTAAGTAAAAGCACGATGGGCTCCCTAACTATATAGTATTATATACATATATGATAATAACGTTCTTCTAGTCTTCTTGATGCTAATATATCTGTTTATGTACGCTATGTAGGGTTATGGCATTAATCGACAAGACTTTTTTTTTACCGCAGTAAGGCAATAGAAAGAGCGATGCGTGAATGTTTACAATGATGACTTTCTTCAATGTTTCTTCGAACACTGATAATTTAGTTATTAAATCTTGATTCTTAATAACTTCGAGTTCTATTACGAAAAATATTAAATAAATGAGAAAGAAATTATTGAGAGTAGTTTGTAGTTAGTGTGAATAAATAAACGAAAACAGGAATAAAAACAAAACAATCTATTATGAATTTATTTTTGACACTTTGGTCTTTGCGAGCCTGAACAGTGATAAATACGAGACTTTGGACATGGATATTTCGGTTTTAAAGGACATGAATGAGAAGGTACAATTAACTTCAATTCATTTCTTGTTGACATAAATACACCAGCACAAGGACACAAACCAGGTTGAAGTTTCGGTGGTGGAGGACACGAACGAAGAACCACGGGCTGTGCAGGTGATTCTGGTAATTTAACGTTTTTGACCATCATGACTCTATTATTCTTTTCAAAAAAAGGTCGATTTGAATCTTTAGTTTGATCGATATTTAATGCAGATTTTGTGATCTTTTTATCTCTGGGACATTTATTACGATCTGGATGACAACTAGTTTGTGAACTTTGTTGGCACTCTGATAATTTATAATTGTTTTCAATAAATGATCTCTTCGCACACATCTCCATGACCGTTTTACACTTTGTTCGTTTAAATGAATCAGAATCACTTAAAAATCTTTTGGCATCACTCGACATGTCCCGTTTGTTGAAAGACCCTACCATATTTTTCAAAACATCTTCAAATCCACCGGAATACTTCAATGCAGGAACTCTTGGTAAATTTCCAATTTTGATTTTTTTCGAATATAGTGGACAATTTAAAGTACCAGGCAGACATGTCGCAGAAATCAATTTTGGTGATATAAGGTTCTCTGATAATTCTGGAAGCGTCGGAATTAACAAAAACTGCTGGCAGGCCATCTTTATAATAGCTAAATAGGTTTTTGTGTTATCGTGCACTTGAGAAGCATCTAGGTCCGTGGAGATCTGAAGTCTAATGTTAGCGTCTTCATGTCTATTGCTCTTCTGAGATTTAGAATGAAGTGAAAATAGAATTCTTAAAAATGCTACTATTAACGTACCCTCTAAAGTAGGGCATTGATTCAAATTGCAAGGTTTCTTTGAAGGACAGTTAACGCAAAAAGGTTCTTGGGGTACTTCAGCCTTGGGTGGATAGCCAGGTTTTTTTAACGGTACACAGGGACCTTTGGGAACTTCACAAGGTGTTTTTTTTTCCCAATCTTTATCACCTTCACCGCAATCAGAACTGCTAAAGTATACTTTCTCAATCTAAATCAGACAATATAAAAAACAAAACTTCAATCAGATGTAACTTCAATTTGTGGTTCCACCTCCATCAAAACTTGCACACTTTTTTTTTACCCCAATACAATTTAATATCTAAATGATATCATTGACAAGTTTTGAGTTCTATTTCCGTTATCTTTCTTGAGATTTTCAGAGTTGTCAGCTGATTGAGTGACTTGATTAGCTTCAAGTTCAACTTCGTAATCACCTCCTTGGGGAAAATAGTCGTCATTTACAACCCGATCGAACAACACGAAAGACGATTGCTGATCCAGTGTTGCTAATGAATGTTGGTCATGCTCAACCCAATATAAGACATATGTAGTTTTCTTTACAGAATCAAAAAAGAGGCAGCGGTAGGAGGTGGAGCCACGATTGTGACAGATAAATTTTTTTGTAAACATTGTTATCTTAAAATTAAGTATTCTCAAACCAAGTTGAACTACTTAGTTTTTATTATCGAATTGAAAAAATAATATACATCGTCAATTTTAAGAATTATATTATTATTGAGTTATCATGAAAAATTGACTTAACTTATGCTATGATGATTAAACTCAAA
Source organism: Lysiphlebus fabarum (assembly GCA_011426435.1). Taxonomy (NCBI): domain Eukaryota; kingdom Metazoa; phylum Arthropoda; class Insecta; order Hymenoptera; family Braconidae; genus Lysiphlebus; species Lysiphlebus fabarum. The sequence continues at coordinate 195,829 of WSYQ01000117.1, forward strand.
TTATAGGTACTGATATCAATTTGTGGGCAATATACCAATTTCGTTAAAATTGTAACCGTGCCAGTATGCATATTAATCGACAGAGTTAAATTATACTATCAGCATTTTCAACTTACTTTGTTTAAATAGAATCCAAGATTTGTGAATTGAGAATTTAGTATCTTCATACTCTACAGATAAAATCGTATGTAGATGAAATCAAATGTCATTTTGAAAATTAGTTTACAGCTACGTACCTGAATGCAATTTTTTTCCGGACTATGGTTAATGAATTTACTAAGAAACGGACGAATATTTTTTCCTACTTTTATAATCATTGTAAATAAAAAAAAAAAAAAAAATTTATTGTATGTTCTGATAAAAAATACTTGAAATTTAGGCGTCTCGGGAATTAATATTAATAATTTATATATTATGAGTGTAAACAACTCAGTCGCTTGGTAACGAAAAAAATTGAAATTCGTGGGCAAAGTGCAAATAGTGGGCAATCAGATTGGTAAAACAAAATTTTTGGATGCGTTCCATAACTCACTTTTCCGCACCCGTATTTACAGGGCAAAATAAATTTTACACCAAGAAGACTAGAGATACAGGAGGAGTAACTCGCCTCGAATATGTCAGCCAATTCGCGTGAGGCTAGTAGCTGTCATAGCGAATTTAGCGTACAGCATGGTTCAGCGCATTGTATATTTATTTCTTATCTTTAATGCGCAGCTTACACATACATACATACATTAATTGGTTTTCGACGTTAATAGAATTGTCCTAAGTCAAATAATAAAAAGTTATGATTGTTTATATGGTTATTTTATAAACAAATAATGGGCCTAAAAAAAAAAACTATGCAACTACATTTTCTAATTCTTTCACTACAAATTGTATCTCGACCTCCTAAACCTTTTGGCGTTAATAGAATTGTTCTATGTCATTAAACAAAAAAGGACTTAAAAAGAGACAATTATTGTTAAATGAAAAGCAATTATTATTCGATAAATTATCTTCTTTTAAGTAGATCTCCTTCCTTAGCCAGTTGTTTATTTAAAAAAAATTTCACTTATTTATTTAATGAAATATTCAATGAATCAAAAAAAATATTTTACCCAGCAATAATTATTTAATAATTATTTTTTTTTGATTACATCTCATTCTTTAGCTATTTGTTTATTTAAAAAAAATATTCCACCTAGCAATAATTGTTTAATAAATTATCTTTTTTTAAATTCATTGGAAAAAAGCTGTACAAGTACTTAAGTAGAATTCTTCAAAAAATTATTTATCCAATTGTATTTGTCTCTCTAGTCTTTTGATCTTTGAAAATGACATTCAAAATCAATAATTATGCATCTTGTCGTATTAGAATTGAATAAATACAGGTAGGTATTCTTGACATAATCGGCGCATTCTTTTAATAAAAAATTCTTTTCCGTTTTCGTTTTTCATTCTGTAATATTGGCTAAATTTTTATAGGAAAAAACTATTTCTTGTAGTAGCAGTATTGACACATGACATTATTTTTTTTTACTCCAATTATGGAAAGAATAACCTTTTTACGTTTAATGTTCAACGTTTATAAGTAATATAAACAAAAATTTTTTGGAGCATATTTGTTATGAAAATTAATTTTCCAAGATAATTATACATAAATAGTCTGGGGAAATTCATAGAGAATTTTATCATTTTTATCGTTGTTTCTGTTTTTAGGTTTTTGTCGGTATTACAGGGCGAAAAACGAAAAAGAATTTTTTATTAAAAGAATGCACCCAATTATCCGCAAGTTATCCCGAGCGACTGGGGTAACTATTTTGTTGCAAAACATGAAAATTCAACCTGATTTTCGGCTTAATTTGTATCCTTCTCAATGGTTTACATCAAACGACTAAATCACTTTCAGGCGTTTTCATGTTATCCCGTGTAGGTGGGATAATCGAGTCAAGAATAGCTACCCAGGTGCTCGAGAATTCAACTGGGTAGCTATTCTTGACTCGATTATCCCACCTACACGGGATAACATGAAAACGCCTGAAAATGATTAAGTCGTTTGATGTAAACCATTGAGAAGGATACAAATTAAGCCAAAATTTTCATGTTTTGCGACAAAAAAGTTATCCCAGTCGCTCGGGATAACTTGCGGATAATCGAGTCAAGAATAGCTACCCTGCTGAGAGCTGTATGCTTGCTTTCTAGAAAATTCCGATGCCATAAAGGGCATTTCTAACTTGCATACTTTCATACCGGTATTATACCGCTAAAATAGTATAATACCAGTATGGAAGTATTAAACCTTAAAATTGTCTGATTTTCCAACCTTGCTGTATACTACATAAGTTTTAGACTTGCTCAGCACTGGGTCTTTCTATTATTATATTATTTCTGCTGGCACTCGAGAATTATGATTAAGTTTCATAGTGAACACCTTCCTTTGGATAAAAAAAACTGGTTAGTGGACATTAAATTATAAATAGAAATGTCTTTATTTATTAGCAGTGTTTTTAAACGTGATGTAGTGTTTTAATACGTGAGTGGTCTCTGTCATTTTCATATTTAAAAATGTGGCAAGACCAAAATAGTGTAATTGGAATGGTTGTCAGTTCTGGGATACACCAAGTTGATCAATTCGGCATGTCAGGTAACAAATTTTGCAAAAGATTAATACCTGCATACAGTCCAGCAACTGACACATTTCGCGCGTGCGCTCCGCCAGCTAATGGTTATAACAATTGTAAATATAAACATATACTTGAATTTGGTTAAGTATTTTCATATGTCACTCAATCAACAACTGTATGAACTTTATTAAATATATCAAAAGTCGTGAAAAATACAATTTTAATTAACAATCAAATAGCATTTGTTTTATAGATGTCTAGTATTTATATTTATACTTGATCAAAGTAATAAAAATACATGATATTTTGATGTTATTATAATTGTAATTGCTTCTATAAATATTTGTAATAGAGATTAATTGAGACTTATTTTTAGTGCATTTGTCTCATTTTAAGGTTGAATAATAGGCGAGTTATGTTTTACTTTTATGCACCTTGATTAAGCTGGTTAACACATTTTCTTATTGTCAATTTTTTAAATCAAATGATCTGAATATCCATTAATTCAGATTGTTTTATTCGAAATGAAGAAATTTACCTCAATACAGCTTGTCAGTTTTCGTTTGGAGTGTGTGTGATTTTTTAAGCATAGGTCTAGAAAGTTAGCACAACCTTTATGGCACAATCACTTGTTACTATAATAGGAAATTTGTGCAAATTATGTGCGAAATCATTAATTTTTGTGCACTTATATGTTTTTTTTAATTAATAGTTGTGCTAGCTTAAGGCCAAGATAGCACAACTTTTATGTTTATCAACATAGAGAAAGGCTGTTAGGGCCATAATTTTGTGCAAATTACGTGCAATCTAGTGTGTAAATTTCAACTCAATCGGATGATAATTATTTCCTGTATTAATTATTCATTTTTTTTTTCTACTGGTTGTGCTACCTTAAAGCTAAGATAGCACAACTTTTTTGTTTATCAACATAGAGAAAGGCTGTTAGGGCCATAATTTTGGCCATAAAACTGTGCTATCTTGGGTTTAAGGTAGCACAACCAGTAGAAAAAAAAAAAAATAATTAATATAGGAAATAATTATTATCCGATTGAGTTGAAATTTACACACTAGATTGCACATAATTTGCACAAAATTATGGCCCTAACAGCCTTTCTCTATGTTGATAAACAAAAAAGTTGTGCTATCTTGGGTTTAAGGTAGCACAACTATTAATTAAAAAAAATATATAAGTGCACAAAAATTAATAATTTCGCACATAATTTGCACAAATTTCCTATTATAGTAACAAGTGATTGTGCCATAAAAGTTGTGTCAACTTTCTAGACCTTTTAAGCATTGCCATACTGTGACGGAACAACTGCAATCTTACACAGCTTAAGTTTTTTTTAATAAACAAAGTTATAAATTGCGCCTTTAATAGAGAATTTTTTATAAAAACATAAATATTTATTAGAACTTAAGTCTAATGAGTATTATGATTTAAATACGAATCCTAATTGAGGTTACTTGTTCTGTTTTGATGAAATGCACATTGTAATCAAAATAAAAATAAATTCTATGATATTTCTATACATAAAGTCCATTAATACATACTAGGCAAATCTAACATATTTCTGCTTTGTATCTATGAGCAAATATATTTTTGGACTACGCCAGATTCAAATACATAATTATGTACCTGAATGAAAGCTTTGAAAAAAAATATATGAGTCAGTAGTCTGCAGTAAAGTTGGCAGTAAATCTTCAAAAGCCAGGTATCCGTAAGGACTCCCAGAGCTCCATGTATAAAGTTTGTTTTTGACCGTTAGATTAGCCAATTACACAACATAGTTATCAGATTCGTGTACAACGTAAGTAGCCACCATATTTAATGTATTTTCAGGAATAAAAAAATCTTGTACTTACAGAAACCTGACAAAAAAACCAACGAAGAAATTTTATTTTCGATACATGTAGTTAAATCTAAATTGTTGAAAAAAAAAAAAAAAAATTAAAAAAAAAATTCTCCTTGACTCCGCTATACATAAGATTGAATAATTTTGGATTAAAATTTAATTTTTAATTTAGAAAAAAATTACGCGGGGTCGAGTATAATTTTTTTTTTTTTAACAATTTAGATTTAAGGCTGAATGTCGAAATATTTAAAAAAAAATTCCCTCTCACAGATTTTGATCAAAGTAGGCTCATTTTTTAAGTGAAATAAAGATCTATTTTATCAAATTTTTTTGTAATTTTCTATCACGTTTTAACCGAGATAATTAGGGTCAAAGTTAACAAGAATTTAGCTTTTTAGCACACAAGCATAGAAAGCAGGGGCACGTTTTCACTTCTATTGAGAAAACGCTTTCACAGAAAACCTTTATTTTACTACAGTTTATACTTTTTTAAATAACGATAATTATAATGACAAATGAGGCTGGATATTGTCATATGTGTTGAGATAGGGAGTTACTCCTCCGGTACTTATTATCATTGTTATAATATCCACAATAAATAGTATAAATTTCAAAAAATTCTGTTGATGCGTTTAATTGTTATTAATTAAATTATAAATAAAAAAATCGAAGTATATAGTAAAATCGAATTATCTTTGTATAATTTTTGTATTGTAGAACTGACATCAGAGCAGCAGAGAATTCTCATTGATATACGGAGAAAAAAGACTGAACTGTTACTGGAAATTCAGGTAAATTTTTTCTATTATTTTCTATTGTTTTAGAATATTTAATAGGTTCACTTGTTCAGGATGTGATCAAGACATTTGATGCTATCTTGATCAGGGTAAATTATTTTTTATAAATTATATATTTTCAACTTGATATATTCTTGATCAAGATTTGACCAGGTTTACTTGATCAGAATGTCAATTTGACTTGATGTCATCTTGATCAAGAGAAATCGATTAAAAACTTATTTATTTCAAAATATATAACTTGATAATTTTTTGATCAATTTTTGATCAAGATCAGAGTTCAAATCCATCGAGCTTGACCGGATTTCCACTCGGGCTGCACCGTAAAAAAAATAAAGAATTGTCTAATTATTGAAATTAGAATTTGATTTTCAATAATAATTTTACATTGGACAGTTCAAATTGATGTTACTTTTTTAGCGAAAATCCTTTTCTATTCATAAAAATATTAATGTGACCATTTTTTTCTTTTAAACAAAAAAAAATTATAGAAAACGATCAATTTCTCTGAAGTAAAAATTTAATTTTTAATAATAGTTTTTCAATTAACAGTTTATTTAGTTGTTATTTTGCGAGTAAATGTCACACATATTTCAATTTTTCTTTATTTCGTGTACTTTTTGTTTGTAGCAATTAAAAGATGAACTTGGTGAAGTTGTGGCTGAAATGGAGACAATGGAAGGTAGTGGGCTTGTACCTGACGAATCAAAACCATCTAATAAAGCAAAGCAAACGTCAATTGGTAGAAAAAAGTTCAATATGGATCCGAAAAAAGGTATAGAATACCTCATAGAGCACAATTTACTGACAGCCACACCTGAAGATGTCGCTCAGTTTCTTTACAAGGGTGAAGGTCTCAATAAAACAGCCATAGGAGATTATCTTGGTGAACGACATGACTTTAATGAAAGAGTGCTGCGTGCATTTGTAGAACTTCATGATTTTACGGACCTCATATTAGTGCAGGCATTGAGACAATTTCTTTGGTCATTTAGACTGCCCGGCGAAGCTCAAAAAATTGATAGAATGATGGAGTGCTTTGCTCAACGATATTGTCAACTGAATACTAATATATTCACCAATACCGACACATGTTACGTTTTAAGCTTTGCAATTATCATGCTAAACACATCGTTACACAATCCCAGTGTGAAGGATAAACCAAGTATTGAGCACTTCATTACAATGAATCGAGGCATTAACAACGGCGGCGATTTACCTCGAGAGCTGTTAATTGTAAGTTTTCTTTGATTCATTTAAAAATAAAAAAAAAATTTATTTTAATTATTTTGAATCAATCAACATTGTCAGTTCATATATTTTTTAAAACTTAAAGTCATCACTTATACTTAGTTTTCAATAGCTCTAATTTTTAATCAAGTTGAGCCTTTGAAACAAATATTCTCAACGAGTAGATATAGCTATATCTTTTTCCTATACACAGGGGTAATAAAAATGACCCTCTTCATCTATTTCTTAACTTATACGGGTAACTTAGCTGTATCCTTCTGTTATACACAGGACATCCCTTGATATTTGTCTGTGTCACTACTGAGTATATGTATTTATGATGTCAGCTAATTTTATAAATTCATGAGGTTATAATTTCAAATCATACAAATTAATAATAATACAAGATAATTCAGTTAAACTTTAGGTAGTCGTCTTTTTTGCCAGGGAAGCAGTATTTTAGCCTCTCCATTTTTTCAACAATTACCACGAAATATTAAAAAAAAAAAAAACTGATCACCAACTAACAATCATTACTTATGCTGTTGTAGAGTCTGTTTGAAAGTATAAAAACTGAACCGTTCAAGATTCCTGAGGACGATGGAAACGATTTGATGCACACATTTTTCAATCCTGACAAAGAAGGTTGGCTTTGGAAACAAGGTAAAAACGAATAAGTAATTCTTATTAATACTAAGCTCTTGGATTAGATATTTTGACTGACTGAAAATTATATGTATGAATTTCATCAAAATTGCGAAAATTTTATCGTTTCACATATATTGAGTGCAACGTGGTGTAATAAATATGATTAGGGTTACCATATGCGAAATTCTGTCAGGACATGTCCTGATTTGGAAACAAATGTCTGATCGATTATGAAATTGTTCTTTTTCAATAAAATGTCCTGATTTGACATAAATGTCCTGATTTCTTTCTTTGTTTATATATCTTGTCTATGTTAATCAAAAATTGTAAAAAATCTTGTTAATACACATGTCATTACATATGTAGTCAATGTTATTAATTATTAATGAAAATCTAAACACGATGATGATGAAGTTTTTAAGTAAAGTTGTGAAAAAAAAATTGTGGATCTTCTTGTTTCCAATAATTGTGAAGAAAGCTGCTCTGAAATTATCAGAATCAAATATTTATTGAAACACTTGTATTTTTTTCAAATTATAAGAAAATTTTAATTATTTTTTTCAAATTAAAATTTTTTTTTTCTATACAAAATTTATTTTTTATTTTTTTTTATTATAACTTTTCTTTTATTCGCGTATAAAATATTTTTTAATAATAATAATGATGCTAAATTTGGGTTCCTAATATCTCAGGACTTGGTCAAAAATATAAACTCTAAAAAATTAGAATCTATTCTTCACCGGTTCAAATCCCGTCGATTGCGCGTTTAGATAAATAAAAATAATTCCAAATATTGATCTCTCTTAGCTATCTCTTTCTCTCTCTCTCTCTCTCCTAACGAGAAACAAAGAATGCAAATAAAAAAAAAATTTTTTTTTTTAAATTTCTTGATCAAGAATGGATTTGAAATCCATGTTGCCTGATCAAGTCTTGATCAATTTCTACTCGGGGTTTTATAGGTAATTAGTTCTAAACACGTAAACTTTTCAAGTGTTTTAACATTGCATGTCTAGAAATTTTTTTTATTTTTAAAAAATTTTCAATTCTAACAAATGAACTGTTCTTACGGATTTGATAATAAATTAATACAAAAAAATTGATATTGTTTGAAAATTTCAAAAGAAAAATTCATATTTTTCTCCTATTGCAGTTCAGAAAAATTAATTGAAGCTTATAAAATTTATTAATATTAATTAATATTTCACATAAACCTGAGGCCGAGTGTATCCGAGTGTCATTGATGCGTCGCGCGCTGCTTCTTTTTTTACTTGTATATAAAGATCACACACATGCAGATATATATTTTGTATATTTACTCAAATACGACTTGGTCGTGATTGGTTAGAATTTGTACAATATCATCCAAAAATTTCGGATTGCAATATTGACTTTTTGTTTCAATTATCGCAATGTTCTGATCGAAATTTTTTATTTTGATTGGCTCGGAGGTACTGTTAACTGTCATAGTTAACCGTCGGAAGATAAATTTGAAGAAAGGTAAAGTTTCACCCTTGGTGACCTTCACCTTTTGTGAGAGCGATGTCGCAATGTACCGCTGTGGCTGTTACTCGAAGGTTCCATCAACTGCACGCTTGCCATAAATTTCATTTTAATTTAAAAAACTGCTCTGTAAATTGAATTGTCGACTAATTTCGTTTTCTACTAATTTACCTCGTAACTTACCAATAATTTCCACTTTTGCGACTAGTTATAAAGTTACTAAATTTTTCATTACATGTTACAGGTGGACGTTATAAAAGTTGGAAAAGACGATGGTTTATCCTGAATGATAATTGCTTATACTACTTTGAGTATACAACTGATAAAGAACCACGTGGAATCATTCCGTTGGAAAATATTCAAGTTCGAGAAGTACAAGACAGAAATAAATCACATTGTTTTGAAATGTTTGCGGCAGGCTCTGAGTTTATTAAAGCATGCAAAACAGACAGCGAAGGAAAAGTCGTCGAAGGTATGAGAAAGCATATTAGAACTAATACAATTTATTCATTAAGTTGAAATTTCATATCAACAAAAGTTTATTCCTCACAGCTGATTTGTTTGTTCAATCATTGTCAAGCAAAAGATTTGATTTTTCGTCACCCACACAATTAGGAAATAATCACACGTAAAAATAATCACTAAAATACAACAATTGTATACAATAAAATTATTACAAATATCAAAACTCTGAAAACAATATTATTTATAGAAGTGATATTATGAAATAAATAAAAACTGTGAAGAGATTGTGATGAAAATGTTCGGAAATTTTGTACACACTTAGATCGCTTATAGATCTTTTAACTTGAATACGATGGTATAATTTATTTCTTATGTTAATGGGTAGAATTTTTATATTTAATCATCAAGGCCAGGAAGTTTGCCCGACTTTTCAGAGTGGTTTAGTAGCAATGGGAAGCTAGGAAAAACATTTTAGAAAATAGTAATAAATAAGACTGCATATGTTTTATTGTACATAAATAATATTAATATTACTCTTTAATATGCTCCCGATGCTGGAAGATGGCGTTATTTTTCTCGTAATATAATATTAACATACATTTTATTTTTATCATTTCTCAAAATGATTCTAGAATATCCTAATTTCTATTATCCTAGGATTCGGAGGGAGACATAGAAAAAAAAAAAAAATCGAAAAAATTCGAAATGGAAGAGTTTTTGGTATGAATATAATTTTTTTAAATGAATACTATATTTTTTTTTTTTTACCAAAAAGTTTCTCACATTAAAACTAATACTATTTATTCGAAAAATTGTTCGATAAAATCAAATTTTTTTCAGCTAAATTTCATCTCTTCATGGATTTCCCTTTAAAAATATGCCTCTGATCAAAAAATAGTATTTGAAAAAGATGTAGCGTTCATAATAAAATAACAGTGAGTTTTTTTTTAAAAATGGCTTTAGCTGAAAAATTTCATATAAAAAAAGTGTCAGTTTTATTGTGAACAATTTTTTAATAGAAAAAAAAACAACCTCACAATAATCTATGTTCATACTTCGAACTTCGCCATATTGAACTTTTTGTAATTTTTTTTTTTTGTTCAATTTTTTAAATCCTACAACTTTTCTGAATTTTTTAACGAAAAATTTTTACTTTTCATGAGAAACTTTTTGATAAAAAAAAAATATAGTATTCATTCAAAAAAACTACGTTCATACCTAAAACTCTGCCATTTCAAATTTTTTCGATATTTTTTTTTCAAGTCCCCCTCTGAGTCCTACTTTTACTTGAACTATTTTTCAATTTGAGTCATATTTTCCAAACAAAATCCATTAATAGTTTTAAAATGGGACACCCGGAATATCAGCATAAAAAAATTTACCTATTTTCTACACTCTTAGCTTAACATAATATGCTTGTAATATATTGATACAATAACAAAAAATTCTTTTGAGAATTACACTCATTGAAATATTTGTTTTCAAATAGATATCCCGTAATTTTTTTTTTCATTTTTAAATGAAATAATTATCTATTTGGTGGATTTTTGTTCGTAATTTTGCTCCGTTTTAAAATCTAGATGAAAACACATTAAAAAAAGACAAAATTAATGGGGATCTAATTCACAAGTTCACTTACCTCATCCACCCACTTTGGCCGCTGGCCACCACCTGTCTTTCCAACAAAACGGTCGGCCACTGAAACTGCTTATTGTACATAAAAGACGACCTTATTACAAACGAGTTAAAGTTTTATTGATCAAGGCGGTCATATTACGGTCAAGTTAAAGCTTCCTTGATTCACCCGTGATCAAGACGGCCTTAATCAAGCATCTTGATCAAAACTTGATCAGGTTTTCTGAGTTAAGGCAACAGTGATCAAGTCTTGATCAAGATTGGCAGTCAAATCAAGCTTGCCTCAACAGATTTCTACTCGGGGCATGCAACATCCCTTATTTTTATTACTTCGTTTCACTATTAACCTCTTGTTCGAAATCTAAAATGAATTTTAAACATATATTCCAACACTATGGATTTATTTTTAGTTTTTTTAACCCATAGATTGCAAAATACAATATATAGATATCAACTAATGACGTTGCAGGCCACTGACCTGAAATTCTTATTGCCCGGTGACCTCGCGGTGTTAAAAAATTAATATCGGACTCGACCGGGTCTTGATATTTATGATTTAAGCATTTATTATTTGACTTGTTTTGCCGAGTTAGGAAGAAAAATGAAGTTCAACTTTCTTGAATTAATTCAATGTCATTTTTTCTTCAGCCTATTCATGTAACTGCGCTGTTTTTCATCAACTATTAATCTGTAATAAAATTTTTTTTCTGTTATCTATTCCTAAAGATAATATATATGCCTATAAACAAACCATTATTAATAATTCATAGATAATCAAAAAAAATACTAACTAAATAAATTTTTTCAGTGAAAAGTTTTACGAATTAATTATTCATCAAATGTTTTATTTCAGGTAAACACACAGTGTACAGAATGTCTGCTGCCACGGATGAAGAAAAAGATGAGTGGATCAAATGCGTCAGGTATAGTTTACTACGATATATGGATGAAATTTATTAATAAAATATATAAATAACATATTTATAATATATAATTTATTTTGTTATAATATTTATTTTACGGAGGCTAGAAGCCGAAAAGCTCTGCCGTAGTATTGGATTTATCCCAAAAAAAGAACGTTCATAACTCCCGAGCTCATTGTCGTAAAGACTTCGGATTTGGCCTAAAAAAAGCGTCTCTGGAAATACTATCGCTCCTATTAAAAGAAAGCATTATGTATTCAGTTATTTTTTTACGAAAAATACTATTTGTGCGAAAACAATTTGAAACGCCTGGAGTATTAAATATTTTAAATTTTCAAAGGTAACGTGGACCACAGGTCCTAAAAAACGGTACCAAATCTTTTTTTTTGTAATTTATATTATGAAAATTCTTTTTGTCTACATTTGTTTGTTTTTTAACAAATTTTTTCTGTATAATTATTTTTAGAAAAATTTTTTTCGTTGTGTAACCAAATTTTACCATGTTTCCATACACGAAAAAAAAAAACGACAAAAATCGTTTTACCAGCAACGAACCAGAAGCGGAATCTCATCCTGTCACTTATTACCAATACATAAAACAAATATTTTTAGCCATTATATACTTGTTATAATACAGCTCAGAGAAATTTTGTTATGCGGCTCAATAATATTTATGTATTATAATTTCTATTGAAATGTGTAATAATTTTCATTAAGATCAACAACAAATTTTATTGCGATGTTTAACAATTTTATTGCGCTACATAGTAATTTTTACGTTTATCGATATTTTTTGTGCCGTTTAATAAATATTGCCGAAAAGCAAGACAATTATTACCGTTCTCACTATCAAATAGTGGCCTTGTCGAGCATTGCCGGTAGTATTCGACCTTTGTCGTGTATCTAATCCATATACAAATATACCTCGTTATATCTACGTACACTGAGAAAAAAAAAACGACAAAAATTGTTATACCAGCACGAGAAACTAGAGGCGAAATCCCATCTGGTCAATTATTATCGATATATAAAATGAAAATTGTTAGCCATCATATACTTTTCATAATACAGTTTAGACAATTTTTGATATGCGGCACAACAATTTTTATGTATTATAATTTTTATTGGAATGTGTAATAATTTTTGTTGATGTCAACGAAAAAATTTGTTAACAATTTAAATAAATTTAAGTAAATGTTTAACAATTTTTATTGAGCTGTATAGCAAATTTTACTGTCCATCAATATTTGTTGTGTTGGTTGATAAAAGAAGAATCTATTGGTTTTTACATGATGAATTTTTTTTTTTTTCCTTTGCTACTTCTTAGTTTTTTTTTTACATTTTTAGTCTTTTCTATAAGCATGCACGTTAAACGTTGTTGACTTTAAACATAAAAAACTTTTTTACTAGCTGGGACAGACTTCTAAAATTTTGGCATAAGATAGATAACTATTTCATAAATCTACTATAAGAATTTGAAAAAAACGTAAAGCTAATTGAATGTTTGTTTAAACTCCCTTCAGTGACTAAACTTTTTTTCCAAAATTTCAAGTTGTAAAATAAGACTCGCGGTAACGGCATGGGTTAGGTCGTTCAAATCCTGGTCGGAACAAAAATTTAGTAACAAACACATAGGCAGCCGAAAACTAAAATCTAAAATGAAAATAAATAAATAAATAATAAATAATTGAAAAAAACTAAATGAAGTTATGAAGTTCATTCTTGAATGAAGTTGGGATAATTTTCCTATAATCGGTGATTCCTTTCAGTGTCGACTTAATGTTTTCCTGCTTTTTTTTTGTTCTGTTAATGACAATTTTTCTATTTTGTAAATGATGCATGTCCTTTTTTGATTGCAGGCAGAGCATATCCCATAATCCGTTTTATGATATGCTGGCTACTCGAAAGAAGAAAGCACAAAAGACAAATATACATTCTAAAAGCTAGAATCATCAACAGAACCCATTTATGAAGTAGCATACACGGAAACTAAATAAAAGCAGATATCTTGAAGAAAATAATTATTCTTCTCATATCTAGCTTCCACAAATTTATGTGTAGTTTTTGTTCTTTCTAGTTTTTTTAAGGTACCAAGAAAATATTGAATATATACAAACGACAGTAATCGTCAAATAGATGTATGATCAAATAAAAAATGTTAAGTATTCAGATGAATGGATAAACGTATGAATAATTTAATAAATTATTGATAAGCATTAAGTAATTTAATAAACAAGCTGGAAGTTCACACTTCGTTCTAAACATTATTTAAATTACGGTGTGTCTCTATATAACCTTTAATTAACTAATCGCTAAATTTCAGAATATTCTTCGTCTTGGTGGAACTTTTTCGAAAGAGCTGCACGTATTAATTTATGACTACCTGTTTTTATAATCGAGTAAATAGAAAATTCAATTGAAATCGTAAAGTATGAGGGCCTCACTCGCACTGCTCGATAAAATCCTGCTTAATCTTCTAGTATCACAATATACTATAAACTATAACACTTTAGTCTATAACTATAACACTATTACATATTTTTCATAACCCCAGAAGCAAAATTTTACCAAGAGGAACGAATGCTCTTGAACGATGACATATCTTCCATAACCCATGAAGCGAAGTTCTAGAAAGAGTAACGTTTTCTCATTACCCAAGCATTTTACTTTAGGAATTATGGACACTCGGTCATGATTCAAGACAATTTTTATAAGATTTAAGAAATTTTTTTTTTTTTTTTTGGAAGAACTTTTTAGTTTTAACCAAAAATTTTTCTTTATACTTCAAATGCTTCAAATCAAAACGCCCACTACTCAAAGTTAGTTACATAAAGCCGATCTTAAGCTAGTATAGAGTCACATTTTTATGACTGCGGTGATTTTGATCGAAGCTCACTAAAGTTGCTCTTGTTGAATCATGGCTCATGAATCTAAGCCTGGTACTTTTGGCCAGGAGTCTACACTTGAGAGTAGAGGTAGCTACACTTGTCGTTACAAAATTAATGGCTAGTGTGCTTGTGATTAAAGAACGGCTGGACACACCACTTGCTGAATCAATCCCTGACGTAAAAAATGAAGAACCAAACATCTGCTAAGAAGAGTGGTGGATTATTACTCATACAGGAGAAACCTTGGCAAAAAATTCGAACAAAATTTGGGTCAAAAGCATCCAACATTTCAAAAACATGGTCGGTATTCGCCTTTTCACCAAAAGCTATATTGTCCTCAAAAGCGTCAGCACTGTGTCACAGATCTCTAGCTTAATTCCGTAGCTATTTATTTATTTAATAAATTTATTTAGGTCTTTTAAAATGAATTTTCGATACCCAATTTTCTATTAAAATAGATGCATTTAAATAAGTACTTGTCTTTTTCACAATTACATATTTTTTCGTAGCCAGATGTTCTCTTAAAAATCAATAATTTATATTTTTAAATGCATTTTTATATATTCCAGGGCTAAGAAGATAAATCTAATTGCATAAATAATTATTTAAACAATTTTTCTACAGTACTTGTCTTTTTTGCAAATAAATCTTTTTTCACAGCCAATTGTATATTTAAAAATTATCCGTTAATAATTTTACATGTATTATAAAATGTTCAAGGTCTGAGAAGACAAATGTAATTGAATAAATGATTTTTAAAACAATTATTTTATAAGTACTTGACTTTTTTGTATAAATGCATTCTTTTCTTTAGCCAATTGGTGTCTTAAAAATTACTAATTTATATTTTTAAAAGCATTTTTGAATGTCTAATGGTCATTGCAAGGAAAGAAATGCAATTGTTAAATAATTTTTTAAACAATCATTTTACAAGTACTTGTCTTTTCCGCAAATGCATTTTTTTGAAATGCATTTTTAATACCCAGTTTTCTATAAAAATAGATTTATTTTGTTAAATAATTTTTAAAACAATTATATTCCAAGTACGTGTTTTTTTCGAAATGACATCCTTTTCTTTTCTTTAGAAAAAAAAGATCAGCATATTGATCAATTTCACATGATAAAATAGTTGAACATAAACCAATAAGCGGTTAAGTACTGAAAGCGTTTTGAAAGCCGTTTCTATCTCGAACATTTGATTCTCTTATAAGAGAATTTTTTATAAAACTCCCTGATTTTTTTTATTAATAAGTAGATTCGAGACTTCTTTTCTGAGACTATATCTGAGATCAGTGACAACTACTATACATTTTTTGTTTTCAAGGGCTACTGTTTTATTTTGAAAAAACGAGATTATGAAATTTCATATGATATTGACGTAAACTATTTTTAATTCTCTGAGAAGTTTGTTTCCAAAAATTTCATACAAATTTAATTATTATTTTTTTCCAAAACTTATGAGAATCATTTCTATAAGAGATAAATCTCGCAAACTCTCAATTAAATAAACATTTCACCACATTTGAGGGTCTGGATGCAATAACATGCCGAGCGCTCGAAGCTTCAAAAAATACAACGTTGCTTAGGTGAAAATTAGAAAAAATTTAGATTGATTGAAATAAAAAAAAAAAAAATATCATCATATAAAGAATAAAAAAATACAGATTTTCTTTCAAATAAATTATTTCATAAAATCATTAATTAATTGATTAAAAAATAAAAGTGTTAAAATTTTTTTTCAAAAAAAACATTAATTTTTTGAATATAATTTTTTATAACTTGTTTAAAAATTGATGAATCATCTTGAAACTTGAAATAGGCTTTCTTTATAGTCTATCAATACTAAAAGTATCATTTAAAAAAATTAATTTTATATATTGTTTATTGTTTTTTATTTATTTATTAATGCTAGTTAATAAATTAATTTATCCAACTTCAGAAGCAAAAAGAGTTGGGGGAATTTCAGAATTTTTCCCAAATTTTTAGATTTTTTTTATCAACAATTGACTGAATTATGAATTAATAAACAAATTGTAAGCAACAATGCCCGCTGTAAATAGCGTGAGCGCTGTTTTTACTCACTGTAAATGGATTTCGGGGACAGTGCCGGTGCTCTTTACGGCGGCCGTAGTTGCTTACAATTTGTTTATTAAATCATAATTCAGTCAATTGTTGATAAAAAAATTTAAAAATTCGGAAAAAACTTCTTGATATACTGATAAACAAAGTTGTCACTGGAAAGTATCTCAGTTTTGAAATTTGTTCGACTCTTTTTGCTTTTGAAGTTGGATGAATTTATATTTTGACCAGCATTAATAAATAAATAAAAAACAATAAACAATATTTGAAAATAATTTTTTTAAATCATACTTTTAGTATCGCTAGATTATAAAGAAAGCCTGTTCTAAGTTTCAAGATGATTCGTCAATTTTTAAACAAGTTATGAAAAATTATATCCGAAAAATTAATGTTTTTTTCGAAAAAAAATTTTAACAGTTTTATTTTTTTAATTAATTAATAATTAATGATGCATCCGGGCCCTCAATCGTATTCTGTATTATTAAAGCTTGAGTCTGAACAAAATATTATACGTTATAAAAATCAAGCATTAATTCAATATTTATACATATAGTTTATCTAGCCATCTTGTTACAAGGTCAAGATATAAGTTATACAACATAAAAATAGAGCTTGTGTCGTTAGCCTTCAGAATAACATGGGTTAAACATTAAATTATTTTAGTTGAACTAATTGTATATGTTTGAGTTGCATAATTCATAATCATCTATTGCTTCATTATATAGTTTTCGTAACGCTTATTTATTCTTTTGATATTTAAAATTTACTTTTCAATTTGATCTTTAAGTGCTTACCTTTTATCATGTTTAAACTTTTAGAGAACATACCAAGTAAAATTTTTTTATTTATTTAGTTGGCTATCTTACTGTTTCTTATAAATATTTTCTGTCCAGAGTAGTTTTTATATACTATATCCTTAATAATTCAAATTTTGTTTTGTATCTTGTAGTTTTCCAACTCAATCAATAAAAATGTACATTGAAAAAACTTAACTTCTGAAATTAAAAGCAGTTAACCTTGTATAGAAACCTTGATCGAAAACAATGTTCATGAATTTCTACAGTTTTTTTTTTGAATCCAATCTTAAATTAGATCATTCAATGCAAACCAGACGATACAGAAATGGTTCAATGTATTAGTTTTTTCATGTGTGCTGTGCGTTTTTCGTTTCACCTTCTCACGCTACTCCCCACTTTTTTCTTATTGCATTGCAAATTGCCTTATTCATCAAGAGTAATGCAATATTGTAGTACATGAAAAAACGTCTAGTAGTGCGTTTAAATCGATAAATTTACGTTTTTTATTTTATTAATAGTGAGGAACAATTTATTGGATAGAAATTATTTTCATGACTGTTTATTCTCTTGCAACTGCAATATATCGAGAACAGAAACTACTAATTATGAATTTAATTATATTTGATGAATATTGTGTATCATGATATATTTTTCCATGCAGATGTAGAAAAATGCAGAAAGAAATTATTTAAATAATTAAAATTCGCATTCTTACCGTTGATTTATATAAATTATATAATTTTTTTCTATATCAGAAGCTTTTGGATCCAGGCTGATAATAATTACTTGAATTATAATCTAGAAAAATAAAAATACAAACCAATAAGTGATACAGTGGCACATCAGTGATGTGTTAACTTTTGACTCGGGTAGTAGTGCTTCCAGTCTGTGTAGTAAACGTCGATCTACAGAGGCATCATTTTCGGGTTTAACAAATGTGACTAATTAAAACAATTACATTTTTCTATATAATTTACAAGTAGTCGTTTTGAATAACATTTAAAAATATTAGAATCGAAACATTTTCTCATAAAATAGAAGAGTAGTTTGCTTATTAATTTCATACACACTTTTGTTAAAATATTTCAGCTGTCGAAAAAAACAAACTCACGTAGTTATTTATTTTATTTATATGTTTTTCAGTCAGAATGAATTTTTTACGTTTTTTTTTAGACTTTTTTTATAATCAAATATTGTAGATTATTATGTGATTAATATTTGCAAATTAAAATAATGGAATAAAACTGCTTAAGTATAAAAAGATGAATAATAATATGTAAATAATAATTAGTATTAATAATATTATGCTTATTGAAACTTCGAACAATTAAAAATGACATTCAGTAAAAAATAATTATTTCTATTAAACCATTAATAATATTGAATAAAGTAGTGAAAAACATTTTCGCAAGCACTCAGAAGTCATAATTATCAATTCGATAATAATAATAATAATAATAATAATAATAATAATAATAATAATAATAATAATAATTTACAGATTGATCTGTAAGCATGAACGATAAAATTGTACCAAGAAGAAAACTTTCTGTTTTCCATCGATCTTTCGATATTGATACTGTATTCGAAACGACACAAGATGACCCAGAAAATCATAATCTTAATGAGAGTGTCAAAACTGATATTTTTATTCAACCTCATTCACAAAATAATTCAATTGATACTTATATGATCAAGCATTCAGTGGGTGTCAATTCTGCAAACATTTCCCATCCACAAATCGACGGTATTTACGATATGACTGCTTCATTTCTCAGTGACAATACTCCTGTGAAATCATTAAGTTTTACTTCTTTATGCGAAAAAAATCACTATCAAGATAATGAAGATAATAACGGAATGACAGTAGATCCAACTAGTCCATGCCGTAAACAAGCAACCGTTGAAAGTTATTGCAGTAATGAAGCAGGTAGATGCTTAGTTTTTCAAACAATTAGAATGAATTTTCGATAGCAATCTGTGTGCACAAGTAAGACTTGTGAGTATGGTTGTAAATTCTCTATAACTATTTTACAGATTCAAAATATAAAACACATGAGAAAAATGATGATATTGCGTATAAAAAATCACAAAATCAGTTGACATTGTTAAAAAAAATACCGAAATCAAAAGTGATAAAATTAAAAGATGGAAATGAGTCGGATAATGAAATTGAAAACAAGAATGACTGCAAAGCAATGAATAAGGTTGATGATGAATGAATTATGATATTATTTTTCGGTGTTGAGCATATATAGTTTAGTTGTATACAAACGTTATTTTCAGTGTTCATTCAAAATGAAGAGATCGATGTCTATTGATGAAAAAATGAATTTTAACAATCGGGAAAACAAAGCTGTTATTTTTTGCCGTACTTGTCAATCAAATCGGTTTCGCCAAGAAAACATAACATTAAGAGATCCAATAAAAAATGAAGAATTCCAAGCTCCAAATCATGAGCCTTTTCAGAAATCTGAAATTGTTGATTATCCAGTTTTGGAAAATACCGAGTAATAAGTTATGAATAATTTTTTTTGTATTTTTCTTTTTTGATAAAAAATAACTTTGACACTTTATTTTATTATATTTTACAGAATCTATAATCTATCTGAGGAAGAGTTAGAGGTATATGAATTGTTGCTTATTTACTAATATTTCGGATCTTATTTCAATTTTTATATTTTTTCAATCCTAGCGGCAGTATGTAGCATTTTCAATTGGGATTTTGACAGATCAAGAAACATTGTCTCGTCGGCGAGAAATTTCAATCCGACAACGTGACAAAACTGAAAAGAATCTCGTAAGCGAAATATTAAAAATGCAACATGATATTCAGGCAAGTAATTAGAGATGCCGTGATAATCAAGTTTATTAATTGAATTATTTTTTACAAATAAATAAAAAAATTAGTTTTTTCGAATGCATATATAGATTCCAGATCCAATTCTATGTTTTTGTTTGATTATGAATAATATTTAATACGCAAACATTTTTAGGCGCAATTAGAGTATATGGAGTAAAAAGAAAAAAATTTCAAAAAGATGTCATTTTCGTTAGTGGATTTAGTGCCAACTCCATCCTTTTTCAAATTTAGATTTATCTATATTGCGTCGTTGGCTATCGTTACCATTGGTCATAATTTGATTAATCTCTAGTTTTCTTCTGCCTAAGATGTTTAGAGTGAAACCGTCAGAAGAAGATCACGATGATAAATCAGCGCATGCGCCAGAATTCAGTTATACATATCAATTTCATTTCAATACATATAAAATTTGCGTGTTTGTGTTTCCACTTCCACTTCGATGATCGAGGTACGTAAACGGATCTTTTTTCGTTGCTTAAGTAGATCCGTTTACGTACCTCGATCCATGTGAGTAAGTCGACTCACATCAATCGAGAATAGCCCCCTTGGGCATTTATATCGAAATATTGTATTCCCAGCAACGGCAAATTTTTTCTTCGTGTATGAAAAAATATCTATACTAGCAAACACTATTTTGATTTACGAAAAAACAAAGTTGACGTTTAACGTTTTCACATTCAGGCACTGGCTCTTCCACGTTCAGATAGTGATACCGTCAAGCTTACTGAACGAGCAAGAAATCAAATTGCTATTTTACTGAAATGTGCGCAAAAAGTTTCATGTGCTGCAGAAACCGTCGGTGCCGTTCAACAAGAGTATAAACTCTCACATGCTGTTCATCTTACTGATAGATATCTAAAGGTTCTGCGTAGTAGATGCAACAAATATGCAAATGATCTTGCAGAATCCAAGTAAGAGCGTTGAAATTATTATTTTTTATGTTTATCTGATCTATTATCTATAAGAATGATGATTTTCAGGCGAATTCTGTCAGAAAACAATATCATCATCAATGCAAGCAATGGGGAACTGAATGCAGAACTGTCTTCTACACTTCGATTTCGTGGACAGGCCATTTCATCAAATCGCACTATGGTTCGAATATATTTATAACTCTAATTAGCACCTATTTTTTATTTTTTTATTTCTTAGCCATGTAAGAAAATATGCTATGACCGACTGATGCTCAAAGCCCAACAAAACTCCGCCATATAGAGAAATTTCACTTATAACGATTGAACCTGAGATAAAGTTTCCAGTCTCTAAACAATATCTGAATAATCTTTATCACTCTCTACACTGAGAAGATTTATTGATGAAAAAAAGAAGAATTATTCTTGATAATAAAAATAAGCTTCTTTGCAAAAACTTTTTCAACAGAAGAAATCATTTTTTTTCTAAAAAACAATAATTGTTTTGTGAAAAAAAAAAAAAAAAAAATTCGTATCAAAAGTTTTACTAACTAAAATTATAATTTTTTTTTTTTTCTCCAAGTGTCTTAACATTCATTAGTTTATAATTTTTTAAATAATTGTTTTAAAAAAAAATTACAATAAGTGATCGGTTTTTTTTTTTATGTAGATTATTTAATTTTTAGTCATTTTTGAGATTCAACCCTTTTTTTACCTCCTACAATTAATAATACTTGATAAAGAAAAAAAAAAAACAATAATTTTTAAAATTCATTAGTTTATAATTTTTATATCCCCTTTTTCTTCCACAAAAATTGAAAGCCGCTGATAAATGTAAACATTATTTTCTTTTCAGCACATGATACTTTATTCAATTACAACTACGTAGAAAAAAAATTTTTTAAAATCTATGCATTACTGAATCCAGGGGCCATTTGTTAATTAATTTTTGTTATAAACGATTCGTTTTGTTGCTATCCTGAGCCGTTGACGCGTGAAATCTGAAAAATGATTTAAATTAATACTTGGTAATTTGTATCATTAACACATATACAACTTGTGTAATACACATAGTTGCATATGTGTTGAGCGAGAATTGTTTCAGTTCGCATATGTTTGGGCGCACTTGAGTCAATGTCGTCGATAAATAACATGAGACAAAGCTAGAGCGTTTTTTGTATAGCTCTGTCTCAATTTATTTTAGTAGGGGTTCGCAACGCCAAATTACATTCTAAAATCAAGTTTTATAAATAAATAAATTAAAAATAAACTATTGTTTAAAAAAAAAAAAAAAATTCGATAAATTTAATAAAACTGTAAAAAAAATATATTACTAAAAAAAAAATGAAAAAAAAAACATTAAAAACATAAAAAATTAATGAATAAACAATTAAATTGTTTATAAAAATTGAAAATTAACATTTAATAAAAAATAATCTCAATTAAAAATTTATTAAATTCAAAAAATTAAAAAAAAAAGTATTCAAATATATTAAGGTCGAAAGTAAAAACCAAAGGTGGACCAAGTTTAAGTCCGAGAGGGCACCCATCTACCTATACTTAAAAAAAATATTTTTAGTGCCCTAACATCCCAAATCTATTCGTTATACTGTCAAATTGTCGTTCGTTGTGTTAAATTTCGTCTATCCATATACACACACAAACTACCGTAATCGAAAAAAAAATTATCGTGAAACGTTGCAATCACGTACACTGAGTTGTGTGCTTGGAAGAATATGAGACAGCACGACTAATAAGTGAGAGAGTAAACAGCAGGGTTGTTGGATAGAATTGTGATGACAGCTATAAGCCTTGTAAATGAGAAAAATTTAAGCACTCTACTTTTTTTCAGATCATTCTCAAACGTGACGACGGTCCACCGTGTCGACAGTCTACCGTGACGACGCTCGAGCGTTACATGTATTTTTTTAACCCCCTCGCGAACGAAAAGGAGTTTTACTTCAAAATTCATTTTAAAGATATTGTTAGTATTTTTATTCTTTAATTGAATGACTTTTTCTTTTGTATTAGCAGTACCTAATTGGTTTTCTAACTTTACGCAAAAACGTTCTGATTTCTTGGGCTTTGAGCATGCGACCGGTTATTGCGATCAGATTTTCAATTATTGCACGAGATATCAACCATGATCAGTAAATTTTGAACGAAATGAGGAAAAATGTTATTCCTGATTTTCCTCGAGGGTTTTTAACAGTAACGTTGCATTTTGAGATATAATTTTAGAAATTAAATCGAAATGAATGTACTACATAAATAATACTTGTTCCAGATTGCTAGAAGACGAGCCAGTATAGCAGCGATTTCCAGATCAATCGGGAATTGTCAAGAAAATTCAAAAGCAAATAATTAGTTTTGCTTGCTTTATGTATTCCTTACCATATGAACCATAAAGAATAGAAGACGAACTCCGTACGCCAAAAATGTAAATAAAAATCAACTGGTGAATAAGTTTTAAAAATTAAATAAAAAAGGCGCAATATCACTCCTGGACCACCCGACTTTTTTATTTTTTACCCTGGACAACCCGACGATATTTTTTTTATTTTTTAAATCACTTACGTTAAGTTTTTCAAATATGAAACAATATTTTAAAAACTTAACGTAAGTGATTTAAAAAATAAAAAAAATATATTAAGGTCGAAAGTAAAAACCAAAGGTGGACCAATTTAGGTCCGAGAGCATTTTATTGAAAAAGCACAATTTCATAATCGATCAGGACATTTGTTCCCAAATCATGACATGTCTGACAGAATTTCGCATATGGTAACCCTAACTTTTTAAGTAGTTTAGTAATTGGCATAGGAGTTTGTTTCAATAGATTCATCATATTCTTAACTGTCTAAAGAGATAATAAAAAAAGAAACTTATCATTTCCTTCAATACGTCCTATTCTTCCTTATAAATAACTTAAATGAGATTTTGAAAAATATTACAGTAGCTATCGGTTCAGTATCAAGAATCTGTCAATTCGCAATCGGTTAAATTTCGAAAACATTATGTTGATATGCAGTATAGTCATCTAAAGTTAACATATTATGAAATTTATGAATTTAATTGTTAACAATAACGGTATATTTTTGATTAATCTTTTTTTAATATTTGCACGAATTATTAACAAAAAAGTTTTGTTTATACTTTTACCAATTGTTTATCATTTTCATCATTAAGAATTGATGAAAAAAATTGAATCTGCTCGTTGCCTAATATGACGTTCGGATAAAAACTAATTATAATTTACGTAAGATAAAAAACCAAATCCAAAGTCCTCGGTGATTTGATGTCACAAGACTATCAAATTACGGTTGGTTTGATGTCGAAAATATTTCGGCAATAATGATCGAGTCAATTACCAATTAATTTTTTTTGTGAGTCGACCCCTTTTCAACCCTTGTATGAACGATATCAACTTAACTTCTTTATCATCTATAGTTTGAACTTTTTTTTAACATTTAAATATAACTTATATAGATTTTGGTCAGTTGATGATATTGACATATTTATTTTATATATATTTTTTATTTTGTAAGTGTTTTGTTTTTTTTTTTTGGAGCTCGTAAAACATATTTATTATGAGCTGTAGAATTACTGTTGATCCAGTACAACATTAGAGTGTTGAATTCCGATCAACCTGGGTGTCGACAATAACAGTAAGGACAAATTTATTTTATATGAGCATGGATGGAGCGTGACTTTTTAAAGACAAAAAAATTGTTTTTTTCATAAGAATTTCGAGTGAATCCACTGCTCATAAAGATGAAAAGAAACCAGAATCATACAGGCAGAAGCCCAAATAACAACAAAACTGAGCCAATGTTGTCCAGCAAATGGACTGATGAATTTGTTCTCAACTCCGAGACCAATAACTGCACTTGTTTTTTTTCTGGCGTAATAAACTAAAAAGGTTGGCATTAAATATTGAATGCCAACACCGGCAAACGATCCTGTCAACCCGACTAAAACTGAAAGATTTTTCGTGGTCATTGCAATTACATACGGAGGAAAAATTGCAAGTGTTGGGAACAATATTTTACGAGTAAAGTAATTATATGAAGAATTGTCACTGCCAAGAAATAATGATTGTAAATTGTTTTTAAGGGTTATGGCAATCACTGGAAAACTCGTTGAGAGGGTAAAAACTGGAAAAATAGCTAAATAGTATTCACTTATTAAGAGTAGCATATTATCAGTTGTAGAACAGAAACCGTTTCCACGTGGACTAAAGTCCAGGGTATATAAATCATCGAGATGTTGAAAAGCAAATGTTCCAGTAATGGCAAGGAGAAGGTAGAATGTTGTGATGAGAATATAATCAACAGCTAAAGACCGATTGATATTCATTTTGTTAGTGATCGGTGCAACAAGTGAAGGCAATGAATGATGACACATAAATGAATAGACGCAGACTCCAAAGAGTCCAGGTATTCCTGAAAAAAGAAATCAATTAATTCAATCATCATAAGTACAAAAAATTTGTTAGTTGAATTGGAAATTACTATATTTACCAACTAAAATAACAGGAGGTGGTGAATTTTGAGGTCCCGAAATAATTAATATTCTCAATGCATAAATAATCATAAAACTGAAAGCAATCCATCTCATTCCAGATGTTAATAATTGTAAATATTTTGTTTTTTGGACATTAAAAAACACAAAAGGGCCAAGAATTGTTATAAATGCTGTAAGAAACATTCTGTAAGCTTCGTCGCGATTGTAATATGAACCTTCCCAGCAGGCTGCAGAATCTGGAATTGTCTCGTTGCAACTTATGTTTACTGGGTGATAAGTACAAGCAACATCTGCCATGGATTTACCAATTGCAGTTGCGTAAATACTTAGATCGCCATACAAATATGTAGTGAGACATATATAAAATAGACTTGTACCCAATTTATTAAAAAATATTGAGGCCATTTCTCCCATTTCAATTTTTTCATCAATAACGTAGTACTGAGAGCTTGCATAAGTTGGGCTTTGACTTTCAGAACTTTGGTGATTTTGAGATGACTGAGATACCAATGGAGTGTCTTCAGAGTCAGAATTTGATGATCCATGATCAGCGAAATTCTAAAAATATCAAAATAATAGTCAGATTAATTCAACAAAAAAAAAAAAACTTACGTGAGGTTGTTAAAAAAATTGTTATTTACTCGCTTTTGATCCTGAATTTTATTCCAATGTGTAATCGCATTTGCTGATGCTATTGTTTCTATTACGAATGTTGCTGTGATGAAGCTATTAGGTAATAAAATAAATTAGACAAGACACTGTACGAGCAAGAAAAATAGTGTAAATAGATATTTATTTCAATTATCATGAATTTTTATTTTTTTTTACTACCTGACTAATGCAAGGATTGTAATAACACAAATTCCTAAAAGCCACCCTGCACGTGCAAAAACAGCTGGAAGAGTAAGTGCTCCAGTTCCAACAATCAAATTAAATATGTAAATCAACCCAACCTACAATAAACTGTCAGCTTTTCAAAAATTTCGATACTGTGATTATGATAAAAAAGAACAATTGACAGCGCTATTGTTTATAACGTCACGTCCAGAATAAAATTATTTTATTTTCACTTACACTTGTCGAGTACTGGTTTTGTGACAGGGATTCCGGCATGACTTTTATTTACAGTCGCAATTAAAAAAAAAAATATTATGAGCCACTACAACCATCAATTATCCATCTATCTAGGCAGTGTAAAGATGCAACCATAGATGTTTTACATAGTTTTATAGACCTCCATGGATGCAACATCAACTAGAGTGAAACTGTCAGAAGAAAATTTGCGTATCTGTGTTTGCACTTCCTTACCGAATTTTTCAATCAGTCACATATCTACTGGTGTGTTCGTTCACTATTTACACCGAGCGTATGCACGGAGCGTATGCAAGGAAGCGCTAGAGTCGTGCGGGCATTTGAAGAAACTTTTTTAATAAAATTTACTATTTATTTATTGTTATTTGTTTTTTTCAGTTCTTTTGCTGTCTTTCATAATTATTAATTGCTAATTAGTTATGGTGTTGTTATTTTTCTTTCCGAATCCAATGCGTTAGTAAATTTTATCAATAAAGTTTCTTCAAATGGCCGCACGACTCTAGCGCTTCCTTGCATACGCTCCGTGCATATGCTCGGTGTGAATAGTGAACGAACACACCATACATATACAGGGGTTCGTTCGAAAAGTCACTCAGAAACCCGGAAGTTCAAGATTGTGATCATAGAAAATTTTTGATATTTTGTTGTGGTAAGCATGATTTTTTTTTGTCATGAATTTGTATAGGTACAAACTACAAATCAAAAAAATATTCTATTGTTTAATTATTAATAATAATTATAAAAATACTTTTCATAAGTAACAAAAGTGAGTGGCCTGCAATATTGCCGTTATTACAATCAATAGTCTACAGTAACCTTTAGTTACTTTTAAGTTTATTTTATTCCTATATTTTTTTGTCTACTGCGCTGCTTCCGGGTTTCCGAGTGACTTTTCGAACGGACCCTAGATTTTCCATGAGTGCGTTCGAAAAGTCACTCGGAAACCCAGCTACCCTGATTGTCAAATCGACAGTCAGTAAAACATGTTCAAAATGGCGCCTGAGATATCTTACAGTTTCTCACAATAATTTACAATAACAGACTGTGAGTGTAAGAAGCCGCAAAAATCAACTATTTATCAAGAAGACTAGAAGAACTACCGCTTGATGACATATATTCGACGCTATTATTTTGCTATAAAGACTAGAGACCAGGGTAGCTATTCTTGACTTAATTATCCGCGAATTATCCCGAGCTACTGGGATAACTTTTTTGTCGCAAAACATGAAAATTTTGGCTTAATCTGTATTCTTCCGAATCACTCCGAATGCCCCACTATCTGAGTTGCGCGCGTTGTTTTTTGGCAAAGAAAGAGAGAGAAGAGAATATCGGACGCACTCTTGCCTTGCCTATAGTAGCATTACATATAGGGATCTGACCCTATAGGTCAGGGTAGCTATTCTTGACTCGATTATCCGCAAGTTATCCCGAGCGACTGGGATAACTTTTTTGTCGCAAAACATGGAAATTTCGGCTTAATTTGTATCCTTCTCAATGGTTTACATCAAACGACCAAATCATTTTCAGGCGTTTTCATGTTATCCCGTGTAGGTGGGATAATCGAGTCAAGAATAGCTACCATGTAGAGTGAGACCGTCAGAAGATTACGATGATCAATCAGCGCATGCGCGAGAATATAACGATACATGGAAAATCTGTATCTATTTTCTTAGGTATATTTGTTTTTTATTATTTAAATAAATAGTTGCACCCTATTTATTCTTTTTAATATTTTACCCAGCAATAATTATTTAATAAATTATTTTTTTTTTGAGTCCATTTCATTCTTTAGCTATTTGTCTATTTAAAAATAATTTACATACTTTTATTTATTCAAAATTTAGAGAAAAAATAGATGCAGCGAGAAAGATATTTCATCCAGCAGAAATTGTTCAATAAATTGTCTTTTTTTGAGTCCAACTCTTTTTTTAGCTATTTGTTTACTCAAAAAAAATTATCTTGACACAAAAATAAGTAGTAAACAAAAAATATCTGATTTTGACTTAGGTACTAACTAAGAATAGCGCCGTCAGTGGCCGATAGAGTTACTACATTGCTCCATTCCGTCTTCCTCAACAGCTCCTTATTCTAATACATTGTGTGACGTCACAGATTACCCTCCTTGTAAAACTCCATGAGCAGAATTCAATAAGGGATGTTTGTAGCATACAAACACATTTCCCAACGAAACCCAACTAGGTCTTGACAATAAAAAAATATATATTGACAGTTTTAACGATGAAAGTCAACTAAATAAAACTTTAAAAAATTAAATAAAGTTAGTTAATTACAAGTGGTGTATGCTTACATACTCCTCAGTCCAGCGAAACCAATTGAGATGGAGTTAGAGGAACCAGCTGATACTCAAGAGTTACGAGAAACTTTAGAAACTTACAGGAGACTTGCAAATGACTTTGTCAATCATGACACAATTTTGAAGGTCAGCAATCGTTAATGTTTCTATCAATTACTTTTTTTTTTAACATGCTACTCGTGTTTTATTTGTCTGATTTCAACTTACTCTCATATTTTCTTTATTAATTTGTTTTTAGGATAGAACAGTGCTTTCGTACCTTGCATTCGTTCTTGAAGTCCCTGATGAAAATGTCGTCGTTCTTGCACTCGAAATACTTGAAATATTTATTAAAAATGTTGAAAACTATGTTCATTTAACCTCTACGTTTGGCGTCCGTGAGGCACTTGATGCTGTTATAAACAAATATACGTTTGATAATCCAAAGTTAGCAAAACATGCACAATGTGTCAGAGATGATATTGAACGTATGAAACCACCAATATATAACTTGAGAAGTCGCTGTAGGAGAGTTATAGAACCAAAAAAGCTAAAAAATCATGTTATTGTACTTCATGTTAGCGGACTTTTACCTGTTAGTTGAATTTTCCAAAATGGCTATTTGCATACATTTTCTGACTTTGGTGATTTCTCATTTGAGCATAAAAAATAACTAAAAAAGTAGTTAAAAATGAACCAACTATATTGAATTCACTTTAAAATATAAAAATCGTGTACTAATAACTTCAGTTGAATTTTTTTTTAAAATTGTTATTAAATCCAAATAACGTAAAAATACACTTACAATCAATCATTACAACTTTTCATTTATTTCATATTTATTTCAGGAAACAAAAGCTGAGTTAGAGTTAACATTAATTAGGATTGAAGGATTGATATCTCTTGTAATAGATGTTGAACATCAAAGAGTAACGATGAGAACGTTGGTTAATGTTACGCCAAAATGTATAGCTGAAGCCATTTCAGAAAATACACAAAACATGGAAGCAAGATTAGTTACTAAAAATAAATTCAATCAAGAATTCTTTGTTAAATTGGTTGGCAAATTCACATGATTATAATTTATTTACTTTATACGTCTTCATAAAATCGAAATCTTTAATTTTTTTATGATATATTTCCAGCTGAACACTGAAATTGGAGATAATGAAGAGTTACCAGAATATTTACCGGAAGACGAAGATTCAGAAGACTCAAAAGAGGGAGTGGTTTCACTTTTTACCGGATTAAAACAGAGTGCTTCAACGTTGTACAAATCGACCGCAGAATTTTTTAACAGTTCGTTTTACTGGTGAAACTATGAATGAGAAATAGTTAAATCATTTTTTCTGTAAAAATAAATTTTTTTTTTACTAGAAAAATTATGGACTAATAAGCTTAAACAGTCGAAGAGAAAAATCACTTCTATTCTTTTCTTAGTTTAGAAATCAGTTCCATCAAAAAAATTTGATGTCATTGTTTTCTAATCTTGATCAGTATTAACTTTAGTTAATTGAACTGACTAAGCTTTAGTTGTTGGTCTAAATATTTTTTCTTCGTTTTAAGGTGTTTTTCCAATCCGCTATTCCTAGGCCAAATTGTTTTGAAAACTCATGATTTAGTCAAATGAAATAATGTACAATATTTTATAACAATATTCTAAAATTTTCAACCATAGATAAAACTAAACATTCAACCTCTAATTTGACAGCCTTTAATACGTAAGCTTACGTAAAAAAATACTCTTTTATTAGTGAAAAGAAGTTTTCAAATAATGATAGAGATGTTCGTTATTTGATTATGATTATTTTGAATATTTTTGGAGAATTTTTAGCGGTCTAATAGATCAGTTATAATTTTTTTAAATAGCTTAATTCTTGCGATAAAGATACACTTACACCGAATTTATTGACCTATACAAAATGAAACAGTTTTTCAATAGTTAAAAGATTGATTTTTGTTTGTTTGTTTTTTAGTTTTCATCATTTTACGCCCTTGGATACACCTCATTTTTGCTAAACAGAAATTCAGATTGGATAAACACAGATAAACACCTTTTTGATTTTATGAAGTCTTTTGAATCAATGAAGAACGGAGGTATTTGCACCAGTTTTCATAGTTCGATTGTTGACGATACTCTGACTACCAAATCGATTGAGAAAATCAAGCAAAATAAGAAGCGATTCGAATAATCCTAAATTCCCAGTGCAGATATTCGAAATTAGAAAACGCATGTAATAATTGCGGACCTAGTTAAACACCCTATGCATACTTTTTTAGAAAGATATTTTCCAACTGTGTTGAAAAGTCTCGTAAACTAAATAATTCAACAGATTCAATATAAAAAGCGTGTAAAGTAATTATTTTGTAAGAGTTAGAATGCATTTTTATTGTCAAATAACCGTTTTTAAATTTGTATAGTAGAAATAGATTAGCTAGCCATGTTAAATACAGTAGAAAAAAAATGTCACCAACTTTTTTCCTTAAGAAAATCGGACCGAGCCCAACAAATATTGAATATGATCGAGATAGTCTAAGTTTCGCCAATTTGAATCTTCGAATTTTTCTACTGACTTCAGAATCTCTAATAATATGTTTAAAATTTTAATTTTTCAATATTCATCTACTATAAATCTTAATGATTCTGTTGGAACGACACATTTTGAATATGACTTAACTCAGATATGATTTGTTATATGTATGTAGTATATCTGACTTGTTTGAAATAAACACAACAGCCCACATAGTTAGCAGAAGACTATGTATAGATTACTAATATAAAAATATGTAATAAAATAATGAAAAGTTAATGACTTATTCTGGAACGGCTTTGAATAATTTCTCCTCATTATTTAAGTATATTCCGCTAACTCCATTTTAGAAGGAAAAATATAATTTATACTTTATATTTTTAGGGCTCTTTTTTCGCTAGCTTGAACAACTTTTTATCAAAAATCTATATTCAGTATAATCCATTATGAGATGAATATGAAAAGGCATGAAATTATTTGAAATTTCTCTGATTTCTTTAATCATTTCTGAATACCATTTATAAATGGAAGCTTTTTTTGAAAAACTAATAGATAATAATAGAAAAAATGAGGAATTTTTGATGTTAAGTTTATATGGGGTTATAGTACTAATTTTTAAGTAGTAATTAAAAATATATTATAAAAAATTGTATTTTACTAATTTTCTGAAAGTCGGCTATGACACTGTGTGAGAGAAAAAAACTATTCTGTTTTTTTTTTGGGACTTTAAAAAAATAATAAAATACTAATATATAAATTCCATATTTTATATATCGGAAATTATATTAAAATTTCAGTCTCCACAATAGTATTATTATAAACAATAATAAATTCATTTCATTTTAATATTTTTTTTTTTTTTCTTTAAAAATCACCATATAATTTTTAAATTACTTTTTCAAAAAACAATGATGCACACTGACAAAAAAAAATGCAAAATTGTAATGGATAAATATTCAAAAATAATTGTTTTTATTAATATACCTATAATAGGATTTTATTGTAAATAGTCTTGCATAAAATTGATTAACAGAATAAAAAGACGATTAAAGTAAAAAAAAAAAATTCAAACTGTTATTTTTTGGAGTTAGTTTGGAATAAACATGTAAGAGTAAACGTGTAAACTTCGGCATAATACCGCTGGAGTTTCATACTGTGGTCTAATACCACAGATTATTCACCAGGGTAGCTATTCTTAAGGCCCTTGTCGACTAGCATAGTTTTTCAACAAAGTTCTATGCCATAGCACTTTGGTCACTATATATCACCAAAAACTCACTAAAAAATGGCCGCTGAGGACTATGCTGGAAAAATGCTGCGTGCAGCATTTTGAGCATAGTTCTGCTAACTTCACACTCGTTTTTTTAGATGCAGCCAACTTTGAAAAAAAAAAAAAAA
This sequence comes from Lysiphlebus fabarum, assembly GCA_011426435.1. Classification (NCBI taxonomy): domain Eukaryota; kingdom Metazoa; phylum Arthropoda; class Insecta; order Hymenoptera; family Braconidae; genus Lysiphlebus; species Lysiphlebus fabarum. The sequence continues at coordinate 228,865 of WSYQ01000117.1, forward strand.
GGGGCATTTATAGCTTCTTTGTTGTTTTTTGTTTACAGTTGTTTACAGTCTACATTAATTGATTGATTGACTGTCAGAATATCGTATTGTCATTTGTCAACAAGAGTAAACAAATAAAAAAGGTTATGCGTTTAATTATTTTTTGTTGTGATTTTACGAATGTTGGTAGAGCTGGAATCATTTCAATAAACGATTATAACGCCACCCTATAGCCGTCATGGCTGAACTATTTCTACCCAAGCGCTATGCCATAGAACTTTTTAGAAAAACTATGCTAGTCGACAAGGGCCTTTAGGTGTGTTCGTTCACTATTCACACCGAGCATATGCACGGAGCGTATGCAAGGAAGCGCTAGAGTCGTGCGGCCATTTGAAGAAACTTTATTGATAAAATTTACTAACGCATTGGATTCGGAAAGAAAAATAACAACACCATAACTAATTAGCAATTAATAATTATGAAAGACAGCAAAAGAACTGAAAAAAACAAATATCAATAAATAAATAGTAAATTTTATTAAAAAAGTTTCTTCAAATGCCCGCACGACTCTAGCGCTTCCTTGCATACGCTCCGTGCATATGCTCGGTGTGAATAGTGAACGAACACACCTATTCTTGACTCGATTATCCCACCTACACGGGATAACATGAAAACGCCTGAAAATGATTTAGTCGTTTGATGTAAACAATGGAGAAGGATACAAATTAAGCCAAAATTTTCATGTTTTGCGACAAAAAAGTTATCCCAGTCGCTCGGGATAACTTGCGGATAATCGAGTCAAGAATAGCTACCCTGAGAGCTGTATGCTTGCTTTCTAGATATATACGATACATCTAGATGTATGAAACCGGAGATGTATGATACACCGGTATCTTACCTATCAAACACTGACGCCAACCCTTGAACCCAGAAGACTAGACACTAGTCTGCACTCGTCTCTAGTTCTTGCTTTGAACTTCTTCTCTCCATGTGATTCATAAATTCTGGTCAATTCTGGTTAGACCTGGACAATTTGTCATACTCTGAAAGTTACAGTTTTTATCTTCAAAAAGTTGATGCCCGAAATGGAAACGGTAATTTCGAACAATTCAATGATAAATTATTCTAATTTTGATGTAAATTTTGTTTACAAATATATTCTAACAAGTTTATTTTTTAATAGAAAAAAAATCAAACACTGCAGCAAATTCTGACAACTGACGTTTGCTTAACTAATGTATTCATTAATCGAGCTGAACGGATCTTGCCTTTTTGGCAGTTTAAAAATTACTATAAATTCTTAGAAGTAAGTTTTTCAAATGAATATTATTTAACGTAGTTACAAAAAGCATTCTGAAAATATTTGAGAAGCTGTGACATTCTTTAAAAAAAAAACAGTGAATTCAATATTAATAGACTTCTTCTTCTCAATGAATACCATGATGAATTCATCTGTAACGCTGTATTGTTCACATACCTAAACAATTAGTGTAGTTTTCAGGACATGGACTACTTTGGCTTTCTGGTTGGCTAGCTTTTATATGGATATCAAATAACACGAATCTGCATCAAATGCAAGTCAATCTGATGATAGGTAACTACAAGAATGAAATCTCTACTAAATTTATTTTGCATCGCCAGCCTTCTCGAAGTACTCGTGGAAAATTATAAAATTATAATTATTTATTCAAGGTCTTATGTTCGACATATTAACAGTAGCAATTTTAAAGGCTATAACTCGCCGAAGACGACCTTCAAAGAATGAAAACTCGTTCCAAATTGGACCTGATAAATATTCGTTTCCTTCTGGTCATGCTTCGAGAGCGTCATTTATAACTTACTTTTTTTTAAATATTTATCCCATATCTTCAATCTTGAAACTTTTGTTTTTTGCTTGGGCAACTTTAATATGTTTATCGAGAATTCTTTTAAGAAAACATCATCTTCTCGACATTATCTGTGGAATTTTTTTGGGCATAATTGAAGGTCTGTTTATCAATACGATATATTTGAAACCAGCAATATGTATTTACTTAGTGTCTTGGATCACTGATGAAAAATTAGATGGTGGCGAATTTCATGTATGAATGAATGTCAATCAGGTTTATTATGCATATTCATGCGCCTAAAGCATTTTATGTGTTTTGTTTTATTGTGCTATTTAATCATCAGGATTAAAAAAAGTGCACTTGAACGCATTTTATTCGTAATTAGATTGGTCGAAATTTTTTGGCATTTGTTTATTAATTAAAAATTATACACGTAATTATAAGTAACACGTTACTACGTGCTGTTGTGTGGTTGCCACGTTTGATTTTTCTGGGCAGTTGGACACAATATAATATTAATTTCATATTTATATTATATAATTAAAAATTAAGATGAAAAAAAATAGCATTTTTATGTCAACCATAGCAAGGAGCTGATACAGCTGTTGCTGCGATGTCGAAAATACACCAAAAACAACCGCACTATCAAATTTTTTTATATAAAAAATATATTTATTTCTTCTTATATAAGATCTCACAAAATACAAGTATTTTGTACAAAAAAAAAGCGTCAATTATTCGAAATCGTAGTCAATTTGTAATGTAACTTGTTTTGCCATTAATTAATTTTTTGATCTAAAAAATGGAGTTGATGAAACTAGTCTAGTGTTGTGAAATAATTTATTGAATCTATGAAACAGAAATGAATTTCAAAACAAAATAAAAAACATCTCAAAAAACAAATAAACAAATGAATATCGTATATCTGATTCATTTAATTCCTCTTTCATAAACTAGTATAGAAAAATTTCAGAAAATAATAATTTTTTCAGGTGCACAACTGCATAAAAGTTCAATTGAAAATTAAATAATATTCGAATATTCTGTATTTCTACTATAAATAGGGCTTCTTGGTGAAATCATTCTGGAGTCCTGCGAGTTTGACAACGTCGGATTATTTTTGCTCGATTTCAGGCTGAAATTGAGTCTCTATCTTTTTAAGACATTTTCATCAATGTTTTCGGACTCCACCGTCTTAGATATCACTAATTTAAGGATTTTTGAGAATGGACCATTTTTTTATTGCTGATTTTTTTTTTCATAAATTGATACAGAATACATGAATTTTAAGAATCGAACGATTGTGGATTTACAGATGTATAAATATAAGTATTTTTTATTTTTGAAATTTTTGGATTTTTGGAAAAAAAAAAAAATTCCTAAAACAGCGAAAACTGAAAATTTATCAAGTGAAAATTGAGTTTTGTTTTCTTTTTCTAATAAAAAACTATTATAAACTTTTATTTTTGAAAAAAAAGTTCTTTTTCTGAAAATAAATTTTTTTTTGGAAATGAAAATTTTAAAGAAAAAAATATTTATATTTGTGGACTTAAATTAGTATGAAGTTCAAAATTGATGTAATGTGTACCCAATCATATAAAAAAAAATCCAATAAAAAAAAAAAACAATTTCCTCAAAAAACAAGTCTTTTTTAAACGATTCTAAAATGGATCGAATTTCAAAATCAAAAAAAAAATTTCGACATTTTAATTAATATTGATTTGTAACTTCTTTATGGATTTAGTCTACGTATATAATTAATGAAACGAAAAAACCTAAACTAAATTAAACTTATCATGTATGCCTCTAGTGGGATTCGAACCTACGACTGCGAGATTACTAAACTAACGGATTTCACGCTCAGCCATGGCGACAAACGAATATTGGGGAGAATTTTTGTGGTATTATAAGTTTCACCCAGTACAACAATTATATTATTCAAATCAATGGCAAATGTAAGAGTATAAATAAAAATAAATAGATTCTATGAACTAACATTCGGTAGAATTCATGAAATATTGTATAAAATAAATCATTTTTTTTTTTTTTACGATTTTTTTGATCCGGATAGCATCAGGTAACCACTATCAAATCCTGAATAGGGATACCTGATCAAATCCTGAACGGAATACCTGCATCAAGCCCTGGTCAGGATTTGATCAGGTATCACTATTAAGGATTTGATAGTGGTTACCTGATGTTATCCGGATCAAGGAAAATGTAAAATAAAAAAACAAAGTCCAGTGTTATTAACTTGATCAAGCTCTGGTCAGGATTTGATCAAGTATCTCTATTCAGGATTCGACAGTGTTTACTTGATGCTATCCGGATCAGGATGTCATAGCGATACTTGAATAGGGACTGCTCTACGATATCCTGATCCGATCCGGATCCGTGATCAGGCTACCACTAACAAATTTCTACTCGGGTTTTTTTAGTATTTTTTCGAGATCAATGGAATAATAAAAAAAATCCTCTTCAAAATCTGTAGATAGTCGTTACGCCTCAACAATACGAGAGTTTGTTATAATCAGGGCAAAAAAATTCGGTTCGAGTTGGGTAGATAATCATTTGATATGTGAGCAACTTTACTGTGTACCGCCATGAAAAGTAGTTAATAAAATCTTTAAAAAAATGTTGTAAAAAAAATACTCGATAGAGTGTTTAAAAAAGTTTTTAAATACTTTATCAAGTACTTCTTTAGTGTTTAACAAAGTGTTAAAAAAAGTACTTGATAAAGTATTTAAACACTTTTTTAAACATTATATCATGTACTTTTCATGACCGTACACTGTACACAGTAAAGATGCTCACATATTATATTCGATATATATTTTTTTTTATATTACTACACACAATAATAATAATAATAATAATAATAATAATAATAATAATAATAATAATAATAATAATAATAATAATAATTTGTAAGAAGTGTGAGAGATGATCACTTGCACACATTTTAAGTGTTCAAGCTAGTACATGATGACGGTATACGTAATCATTGGCTTTCCTCAACTTTTTTGGAACATATGTTCTAATTAAATTTAATAAACATATAAACATATGTATAATATATTGTCATTAAATTCAAAGTATATATGTTACATTTTGTTCACTTATAAGAATTATTCTTTCATTTACATCTTATTGACTTTTCAATTTTTATTATTGTACATTTCATATTATACAGTTTTATTTTTATCTTCTAAATTTTTTTTATTTTCTTTATCAGATAAATTCCTGAATTTCAAAAAAAAATAATTTTTTATTCAGTTATTAAGAAAAAAAAATTTTAATTCTATACAATATCACTAAACTTGCGTGAAAATGAAAACAAATTTCACTACAAAAAGCAGCTAAGCTGAACTTTCAGCTGCATTTATTCGTTCGCGTTCAACAGGACCATCACCCAATAACTTGCGGTTTTTCGTCATAGGAATAAGACCCATCAAAAAGCCAGCAATAATAATCCAACCGCCAGCCATTAGAAATGATAAGTCCCAAGATTGAGTGATGTCAAAAAGCAAGCCTGCTAAAGGAGGTCCAAGGAGATTACCAATTCCTTGACAAAGTAAACTCAAACCATAAGCAGTTGTGAATCTTTCTAGTGGTATTAGCTGAACAAGTATAACTGGTGTAAAACTGAAGTTACTGGCAAAAAAAAGACCAAATGCTGCTGAGGTTATCATCAGAAGATAATAGTATTTAGTAAACACTGACATCAAAATTGTCGCAACTCCACATGCAATCAAGCAGCCTGTATAAGTTTTACTAACGTTCATCCACGGTTGGTCTCCGGCCCAACCTAAGCCAATCTATAACAATAACAAATCAGTTTTGAGTATTTTTTCATAAACAGAATTCTATTCAAACTTTTGTTAATTTATCGTAATTTCTTATCGAATTCGAAAATATGCTAAATTTTAAGAATCCATAGAAAATACATAATTCTTTACAACAAAATATTATCTTTCTTTAAATACCATTCCGATTGTATTCGTGATGCCAATAATACTGAGAAGTTGAGCGCCATCAGTTTCGTCATAGTTGTTTCTCGTTAAGTGCTCAGCAAGGTAAAAATATGGTACAATAAACCAAGTAAACAGCAGAATTGTTGACAAGGAAAGTAGTAAAAAATGAAGCTCCAGGAACATTGAAAAATCAAACATTCCTTTTATCAAACCGATTAACTCACTGTGCCATTTCTATAATGAGAGTAAACAAATTATGAATCATAAAACCCTGAGAAATCATTGATTCAAAAAAAAAAAACAAAACATTCTACCGTAAATAAAGTACCTGGGTAGAACAAAATACCGATCTGGCGTGTAGATGAAAAATAAAAACTGATTGGTGCTAGCGGGAACACATTACATTTCGAGAATGATGTTAATTAGAAATAAATAAGTTCTACGGAAAATTATATCGAGAGTAATGAAAAAAAATAAATTATGACATCAGATGAGAAGCATTCCAGTCTATTCCATTTTCGCTCGAATGAAAATGAATGAACTTCATCACGCGCAGCATAAACGTTAACGAAACAAACGAATTCAGGGTTTCATGTGATACGAGACGAGCTGAGAGTCAAGGAGCTTGATTTTGGTCTCTCTCTCGTTTCGCAAGTACCCGAGTAGAAATTTGTTAGGGATAGCCTGAACACGGATCCGGATCGGATCAGGAAATTTTCAGGCTATCCCTATTCAGGTATCTCTAATACATCCTGATCCATTCCGGATCCGGGAATCGTGGAGCAATCCTTATTAAAGTATCGCTATAACATCCTGATCTGACCTGGATCACGTTTGCCTTATTACAGCCTGAATAGACATAGCCTGATAAAATCCTGATCAGGACTTGATCAAGTAAAAAATAAAATAAATATTTTTTTTTACATTTTACTTGATCCGGATAGCATCAGGTAAACACTATCATATCCTGAATAAGGATACCTTGATCAAATTCTGATCAGAGCTTGATCAAGGAAAAAATACTGGATTTTGTTTTTTTATTTTACATTTTCCTTGATCCGGATAACATCAGGTAACCACTATCAAATCCTTAATAGTGATACTTCATCAAATCCTGACCAGGGCTTGATCCAGGTATTCTATTCAGGATTTGATAGTGTTTACCTAATGTTATCCGGATCACAAAAATTATATAAAAAAAAATAAAGTCCAGTATTTTTTACTTGATCAAGCCTCGGTCAGGATTTGATCAAGGTATCCCTATTCAAGATTTGATAGTGGTTACCTGATGCTATCCGGATCAAGAAAATCGTAAAAAAAAAAAATGATTTATTTTATACAATATTTCATGAATTCTACCGAATTTTAGTTCATAGAATCTATTTATTTTTATTTATACTCTTACATTGCCATTGATTTGAATAATATAATTATTGTACTGGGTGAGACTTATGATACAACAAAATTCCTCCCCATCATTCGTTTGTCGCCATGGCCGAGCGTGAAATCCGTTAGTTTAGAAATCTCGCAGTCGTAAGTTCGAATCCCACTAGGGGCATACATGGTTTATGTATTATATACAAACTATTATTATTTGTTCGTATATATTATTTTTGTTAAATATTTTTAAATAAAAATATTTAAGTAGTAAGTATACCAATACACAATCAAATAAATATTATTATTACTGACCTCTTTGCTCTCTTTTGCCAATGTCGTCATGCTATTACGATATATATCAGGACAACTGCTAGCTCTTAATCTATATTTATGCAAATTTAGTACGGCTCCACGATACATGACGGAATTTCTATGCACCCGAATATCTTTTAAGTAATGCGTATTTGTGTTGAATTGTCTTCTTAGCCATGGTAAAGAGTCTGTTCTTATTTCTTCATTATCTACATCACAAAGGTTGTGATTTTTATTTTTTTCAACTTCTGATTTCTGAAAGTAAACAACCTTAAGGATAGAGTTTTCAACATATACATATTATAGAAAATATTAAAATAGTAATATTATTAATTTATTTAATTCTACGGTATATCCAAATGTTTTAATTATGTAGGTTATGGTACATAATTTATGAACAATAATAATATAATTATTTATTCATAAAAAAACGAAATCCAATCAAAGAATATCCTGAACAAATTTTGAATATTCAAGTTTTTCTGCTGTCGGTAAGGCAACTTGCTGAATAATTTTAATCTCGTTACTTTTTTTTTTATTTTTTTAATTAGGGTTGACTTTCATGTGATGTTATGATTGAAAAATCTAACTTTAAATATACATCTGTCATTTTAGGATAAAAATAATAAAATTAAAATAAATACAACTTAAAATTATGTTTTTATTAATTTGATGAGAAAAACAAATTATTAAGACATTATTAAGTACTTTGTTAAATAAATAAATATTGTCAGAATGAATAAAATAATCATAATTCTCTTTTTCACTAACTCGATTTTACCTCGAAAAGCGTAACGCCCCGACCTCGGGTCGAGATCATTACCCGAGGTATGCCCGAGGTAATACCTCGGCTACTTATCAAAAATTTCTACCTGAGCGTACCTATCTGTTTTAATAAGGAAAAAATCACAAATCATATATTTCGATTTATTATATTTCTGTTAATAAATAGACGATTCTTATTGAATACATAGAATGTTTCTATAATAACAGTTATTATTTCAATACTTCAAAAAACAAATACTAGCAAATTTTGAATATTAAATACGCGTTTGACAATTTCATTGTTCAAAAAACCGTTTCTAAAATCAAATTTCGGTAATTTATTTATTTATGGATTGAAAATAGCCTACTGGAATCTCATCAAAGAATCGTTAATCAAGTGAACAAGGAAAAGCATAATACTTACTGTTTGGATGACTTTTTCTGTGAGAACTGAATTTTCAGTGGAGCAATCTTTTCCTGGCATTTGTTGAGCAGGAAGAATGCTTGGTAAAATATTTATTGAATCAACTTGCAAGTCTTTCGTTTCTTGTTGTGAAGTTTTTCGTGTTGCTCGTTTTATTCTGTAATTTAATTTTTTAATTTTACAATCAAAATTCTTTAACTTGAAACTTATATTTATAAACAGCTGCATTTGTTTCCCTATCCATTCATAGGGAATAGAGTCGAAGTTGACAATAATAATAATAATAATAATAATAATAATAATAATACCTCATTGACATCGTTATTCCACTTTTGTTAGTTGAAGGGTCGATGTCTGATTCATCTAACTGCTTATCCGAAAAACTCCTACACAACAATAGACTTGGATAATTTTCGAGGATTACATTGAAAAGCTTAGAGTTTCCTGATAACGACTCGAGGACCTCTAGTGGAACCTAAAACAATTCTGGTTTTATCCGACGTTTTCAAAAAACTTTTTATGTGATAAAATAATAATTCTATTAGACAAATTAATTAACGAATTACTTTTTCACTTTGGCGAATAAAAGTAGGCAAATTGACAACACTTCTGTATCCAAGTCTGGGCATAGTATCTCTGTTTGGAGCCTCAGTGGAAGTATGTAGACTTTGTAACAAATATTCGGGACCTTTGCCACTTTTCAAAAGCTTCCGTAGTTCTTCAACTCCTGGAAATTCTTCGGTGTCGATAATTGAACATGACTTTCCAGCATCTGATCTTGCTAACGATTTTCTAGGCGATAAGTCGTTCTGTTGTTTATTTTGCTCAATGATCCACCACTCAGGATCTTTCATGATCGTACCACAAACAATTAGATTGTAAAAAGTTCCAGCTAGAAGAACACAAGTTCCTCGCCAGCCATATTCGCTAATAAAAAAACTTGTCATTGGAGCATACACAAAAGTACCAATTCCAGTACCACAGGCTCCAAGGCCAACTGCTAAAGTTCGTTTTTTATCAAACCAATACGCTATGCTCACAACTGCTGTGACGTAACATAAGCCTAAACCTAATCCGGCTACAACCCCAAAAGTCAAATACATGATTTCGATAGAGTTACTAAAAGCACTCATCACAAAACCTGAGAAATATAAAAATATATGATTGATAAATTATCTGGCCCGTAATCATGTTATTCATTTACCTGATCCTGCAATGATGCCTCCAATAATAGTCATATTTCTACAACCATAGCGATCCACTAACGCAGACATGATTGGACCTGAGAGGAGTGGAACAGCCATAAATAATGATCCTATCCAAGCGGTTTTGGATTTTGAAGCACCAAACTCATCGAGAAATTCTATATATAATAGCCCGAAGCTAAAAGATACACCATCGGCAATCATGGATATACCCAGTGACGCTAGAACTACCATCCAGCCCCAACCTCCATCTGGGATTTTTGGAGGAACTTTGTCTTTTTTTATGTTTTCTGCATATAGATGTTTGTGACCACAATCAACCATATCTATTATACTAGATGAGTCTATAGATTCTTTCCAAGAATTTTGAACCGCTGCGGGCTTTCTCGGTAATGTTAACCAACTTTCATATTCACTATCATTTTTCTCAGGTAAAAACGATTCTACACTTGATCTATTGATGCTCAAGGCCAATATAGATTCACGGCCAATACCAGAACTCTTACTAGAGCCATCATCTTTGTTATCTTGACACTTTACAACTGCAGATCTGGGAACAATTGTTGGGCTTCCATTATGCCAGCCGACTATTGGAGCTTGGCCTCTAATTGTGCAATTATGATCTGGTGCACTATCTATTTGTGTATTCGAATTTTCTCCACTAACATGTATTTCATTAATAACTGAACTTAACGAGTTATTCATTGTCAGATCATTTTCTAGATATAATGGCGTTTGTATACCAGAGTCATGGGATATTTTTCCTTCAGGTGTCGCTATTGAATTTTTATTTGAATTAGACATACTTTTTTTTTAAATGTAGCTAATACCCCTTGAATGAATCCAACGACGAGGCCAGCCTTTGAGGCTTTCTATTTTATTGAGAAACGTGTAACGGAAATAAATTGCTTGACAGAGCATAGGTAAAAGTCGGAAGCACGTAGAGGTACTAAATTTAGACGGTCGGGAATACAGCCGCAGCATGCGCTCTCCTCGTCACTGCTTTACGTCCTGTATAGAAAAAATATTTAGTTCCATAGTATAATAGAATGGTATATCGGGATTTCTAAGTAAATTCAACCAAGATCAGACATGGTGTTTTACGATTTATCACTTAACATTTTCATCTTCCAATCGGTTCAAAACGTTCTTGATTTTTAAATTTTTTTACATCATTAGAGCCTTCAGATAATATTTCTCAAAATAAAAACCCGAACCTAGAAAAATTTAAGATAGCTAACCTACGCTGTCACACAGTCACCAGTTCTGCCTAGCGACACACAGATTGCCTAATACTGAAACCATAGTATCTGAACTGGTTAAGCAAATAATTCCGGTTTTATCGAAATTTTTAGCCAAAAACGCAAGTCCAACAGACTGAACAGCTTGAAGTTTATCTGAGCTGCTCCAACGAACTTATTTTTTAAAAAATGGTGAAAAATTTATTAAATATGAAATTAGCGTTCGTTCATATTGTGTTTAAAGTGCGATGAATCGTTACAAAATACACCATTGGGGCAAGATTTAAAATTTTTTGTTTATTTCATTCAAGTTCATTGAATTTTATATTCACAATTTTCCATCAAAAATTTACTAGATCCTTGCTGCATATTCAATATTGATTTTCTGAATACAAGAAAAATTTTTCTTTAATAGTATTTTTTCTCTATTAATTTAAATCTCTTTTTGTATGATTTAATTATCTTAATAAACGAAAAACAAATTAAAATATCTAAAGGAAAAATTTATGATTCTCAAACGTAATCATAGGAAAATAATCAATAAACATTTAGAATTTATATTCATGATAAACACTCTAAAATTAAGTAAATGATTTTTCTTATTTAATTGTAGTTTTTCAACATCTAGAATGATAAAAAATGATTTTTGCATAATCTTTTTTTGTCTATATATTCCAGTCAGCTTGTGCATGATAAATAATCAATTTGTTTAATATAATTAAAATAAAATATCTAGAAATAAAATTAATTCTTAACAATGTCAAAAATAATATGAATATATAAAAATAATTTATATTTTTTCCTTATAAAATTTCGATCATGAATTTAATTGCTTAGGTGGTAACTTTAAAAACTTAGTTTATAATGATAAAATAATAATTCTTAATTAAAAAAAAATAAACACTATATATGAGGTTGGTTATATTTGAAATAAGTTCAAATTTTCTAAAAAAATTTCTAAAAGAAAAAGTTTATATATATGAAAAAAGTTAATTGTTCATATACGGATCTGACAGAAAATCAGATTATTTTTCAATTATTCAACTACATGGTGTCTATATTTTATGTTTTTACGTATAATTTTCAAGTAAAGTATAAATTGATAAGGATGTTTATTCTCTAGTGTTATCTGTAATTATATTGAATAGTTGTGAGCGCTGATTATCTAAAAAGATTTGATTTTGGTATCAAGAAAGTCAATTGTAGTATAATTCAGCGTTTTCTATATTTTAGAAAAATTATCTTCCATGCAATTTAGGTTCACTTAAGCACCAATATTTCAAGATGAACAATAAATCTTCCTGCTTTCATGGTAAAATTCATAATCTGACAGCAACAATAGAACTACTTATAGCTTTTTCCTCAGTAATTTTTTATTATATATTTTAAAATATTAATTTATTTAGAGATAACAGAGTAAGTATTTTAGAATGCAATTAGTAATAATATATCGTAATTTCTTATTATTTAGAAATATAATGTTTCAAGAAATTCAAAGTGTGATAATTTAAAATATATTTTTTATTAATTTTACTCGAAGTATTCTGAAATATAGAAAACCTGAATTTATATTTAACTGTTTACTTATCGCTATTACAATAAAGGTTTTTTTTTCATATTTAAAAAGATTTCACTAAAAATTTATGCCGTTTTTTCACAATCATTATGTTTATTATTAAAAAAAATTTTTGAGAATTTAAAATCTATTTATTAAATATTCAAAAATATTCGTAAGAGCAGATAATATTGATATAACGACTCGTGCTATTATTACATGTTGTTAGATACTGCATAGAATCTTATTTTTTTTAATATGTAGAATTTATTTACTTTAAATATATTTGTCGGTCCCTATTTTTTATTCCTAATTTACTACATTTCAAATATCAATACTGTAGTAATGAATGTTTTGAGGTATATCTGAATATTGTTATACTAGATATAAAACTATATACTCTATCAAAAAATAAATATTTATTGGCCCAGTTTTTCTAGAATACAGAGTTGGTTCTAAATTTTTTCCCTACTTTATAAAATTATTTCGGTTTCGCGTCCAGCCCTGAGTAGACGAAGAATATTATTTATCACTTTCACTTAAATATGAAAACAAACAAAAATTCAGTTTTTTTGATTTTGCAAATTTTATTTTTCAAATACCTTTGCTCAGTCGCGTCTATTCAATTCGCGTGTTAATATTTCATGCATACAAATAGTTATGTTTTCTATATAGGCTTAAAAAATTCGTATTAAAAAGTAGTATAAAATGATAGTAAAATTAGCGATTTATAATAGATACTGGTTTAGCTACAAGCGTAAATGTGTGTACCATCCCGATCCCTGTGTGTTAAAGTTGTCAACTTTGACATCAATTATCTCAAAAACAAAACTCAATTAAATTTTGAAAAAATTCATCAGAATAGATAATTATTCAGGCTTTCATTTAGGCCCAAAAAATCAAAAATACAATAACGGGAAATTATTTTTACTTTCGACCTTAAATAATAAAAAAAAAAAAAAAACTATAAAAGAAAAACAATTTTCTTTTATTCTCATCTACATGCCGATATATATATATATTTTTTTTTTAATGACTTTAAAAATTAAAAGTTGTCCAAGCTATTGGACAATACTTCTACCGTTTTTCAAGCGTAGAGGTCGTTATTGCATCCGGACCCTCATTACGATAGGCCTTATTCAATAATTTTTTTAATAGTCGTCGAAATTCAGCGACAGACAGCGGGACAAATGTTTTTTTTTTTTTTTAACTAAGTGTTACAATTTTTAAACCTTACTTTATAATGAACAATTATATGAAATTCTTGATAATATTCTTTCTGAATAATATTCTATCAAGTAATGATATACACCAACAAGTCATCCGACCAAGGTTTTTTTTTAAATAAATAAAAAACACCTGCAAGCGGTATCTGTATAATGCTTTTATTTATTTATTTATATAATCAGGATATAAGGATTAATTATTTAAGGTAGAAATATCAGGTTGATAAGGTAAAATAAAATGACACAGGATTGAATACTTTTCTTTTCTTTAATGAACTTGATAATAGTTTAAAGTATAGAGTGATCTGGTCAAAGGTATCTGTACTAGTCGAGAAACGGTTTTAGACTGACTTCTTTTTTAATGTTTTGACTAACGATTTTTCTCTTCTTCAATTATTTACGCTTTCGTCTTAGGTATGTCACTATCTCAAAAACTTATATTTTCATAAAGATATTAAAACAATTGTTCAAGCCCTTCAACATTCCAGCAAGATTTTAACACTTAAAATTTTCTTGACTCAAAATTGACAGTACTGTAATAAATAATTTTTCTATCAGTATCAGTTCAAAAATTTATCATCTTGTATGCGGTATCGATCGAAATGCATACGTTGCAGGAGATGTGAATTATAAATATTGATTCATAAACCGTGTTTTGTTTTTATTTATTTTATTCAACATGTGGTATATAATTTCAATTGTTTAAACAAAAAAACAATATATATATATCAACAATAAACATTGTGAATATTTAACTAATACTCAATGAGTAAACTAAGCACATGTATTCCAACGTCATTATAATAACAATTCGCGACGCTAAACTCTAATTGATCTATCATACACGTAAATACCTTGGTACCAGAACATTCTAAATAGCTTACCTTTAAATTATCTTTTCTCACAATACTTTATTCTATATCGCTGTGTACACCACGTGCAAGACTTATAAAGACTTAAGACGAACCCTGTATATATTTTAGAATTCTCATAACAATTAAAAACTAAAATGATCGATATAAAAATCACTATTCGAAAGTTTTTACAGTTAAATCGTTTTTTTCATCTGCCATGAGCATAGATTGAACCTATCTACCTACAACATTTTCAAAAACCTATGTTCTAAAAATCAGTGTATTACCCTGTTAGCTATCTAAGATTAGCCGATAGCCCATTAGAAGATAGTACTTTCTGAACAATTACATTATTTTTCACCATTTTTATTTTCTTTTACGGAGAAAAAAATCTTTGCAAAGGAAAAAAAAAAAATATAAATTGATTGTCTAGAAAAAGTCTTTGAAGAATTTGATTCCTGCCAGGTCTGCGTTGAGTTGCCCACCATAGCCATCATAGTACAAAATCCGTTTTCTTTTACATTATAATTTTGTCGATATTAAAAGATGATTTTATTTTCGACTTTAAGGGACTGGTTTATCTTAAAATGTTTATTCACCTCTTTGCACATATAATTAATGATGTGCTTAAACTTTGTTTTCTTGAAAATAATCTTCATTAAAATGAAATGCTTAGAAGATTTGATTTACAAAAATTTTTCTTATCGGCGATCACAAATCGAAGTCCAATGTGAATGAATAATGTCCCAAAAATTGATAGTCTGAATTAAAAATTTTATTGGAATGATAGAAAGGAAGACAATTTGTGTCAGTGGGGCATCGATCTAAAGGTCAAAAGCTTGCGCATTAACTTTTAGGTACGAATAATACTATGATCACGAAAAAGTCGTTATACTTTTATAAACGAGAAAAAGTTTGTATTTTTCGAAACAGTGCATTAAATTTATAACAAAAATGAATTTATTTATTTTTTAATAGCCAGACGTCATCTGAATATATACTGATTATATAAATTCGTATACAGTGCTTACTGATTCCGTGAAGATTGATTATCACAGAAATTTAATAAAAAAAAACAAAACGTTTCATTATATGTCACTTTAAAATCTTACCGGAATAAATCAATGCACCTTTGTAGCAATACGTCTTTTGGTAGAAATCACTGCACTTATATATATAATTTATTTTCGAATAAAGATGAACTAAATAGACAAAAAATAATATTGCAGCTATCTATTTAAACATATTCTTTGTTAAATTATTACTGATTTTGCGATAAAACTAATATTTTATATAACTTCCTAGCTTTGTTAAATTGACAGACTTCTTAAGTAAACTGGTAACTGAAATGGCCCATATCAGATACACCTGAAATAAATCCACAAGCGCACGCCTCGTTATTGGTGCTTTTGCGCAACTGAAAGTATTGTTCGTGGCAGAAAGGTGATCGATTCGAGAATTTATTTATTTTTATTTTAATAAATATTAATTTATTTTAAAAATGCATAATAATTATTTAAAATAAAAGAGAAATGCAAAAATATTCAAAAATTCATAGAATGGATTCATTTAAAATTGTTCAATGATATGATGTAGTCATCCTGTTGATCTGAGTGCTCATGGTGTAGAAGTTCAAAAAGGTATGTAATAATATATAGATTAATAAATGCTTACATATGAAAATGTAAAAGTTTAAAAAAAAAAATAAAAAAGTATTTTGAGGGAAATACCAAAACATATCAAGAGACCCGGTAGGGATATATATGTATATGTATCAATTATATATATGTATACAATTTTCCAGTAAATTTACTTGAAGCAAGAGGTTTTTTCTTGTCTTGTGCCTACTGTTTTACTCTTCAAAAATCTCATATTTTTATCCAACAATAATGCAAGTTCTGGAGGTGGTTCCTTGTATACTTTATTTTTCTGAAACAAAATATTATTTTATAGTGACTTGTTAAAATCATGTACATTCCTATATTATAATAATAAAAAATTATTAATTTAATAATTAATGTTGGTGCTTTCACCTCACGAACAAACAATGTTTTATCAAGCTGTGTAATATCCACACCAGCATTTTTTACCCACTGTGCTCGTCTATTTTTATTTTTTGGAACCAGGTTCATTTTTACATGACACCTTGTATTGTTTTTACATCTTGGTACGGCACAATATCCCATTTTACTAGATACCTGTTATAATAATTAATATGTATGTACATATATGCATAATTAAAATTAATATGTATAATAACAAATAAAATTTTACTACACGGCTCATACTTTGAGGAATTATATTTATAAAATTAATCATATAAGTAAGTACTTACTGTAATTTATTACTTTAAAAAGAAAAAAAAAATTGTTTGTTTGTACTGCTGTTTTATTTTTTTTTCTTTGTGTCACTCTTTTTATGTTTGTTAATGACAACAACAAACATCAATAATAATCATAATCAGACGCCATGTTTTATACAGAGGTCTCTGAATGTTTCCGTAAAATACACGTCACATCCGGGCTTTTTTTTGTTATTGGCACCACTCTCCTTATACCCACTCTAGTAACAATGCTACCAAAGCGCTGCCTGTTGACACTGGTAAGTAACAGGCTATTATTTATAATAATTAATAACTCGAGGGTTTATTAATTTAGAAAAACTTAGAAACATCTATAACCACTTCCAAGATGTACCCTTCCATTTGAAAAAAATCAAATCGATCGGTTTGGTAGTTCCTGAGAACATTAGTGCCATAGATTTCATCATAATAGTTATATATATAGATATAGATACATATTTTCATAAATATTAATTATCATTATATATCGTCTATAATTATTCCGTGTATATAATAAAACTGTAAACAAATGACTCTAATAAAAAGTTGATATTTTATGATTGCTGTGCTTACAGATTTCTTTCTATATCTCGAAAACTGTCAAGTAAGCATCAACAAACGATCTCACCGGTGAGTTACAGTTTACACAGTGATATTTGCTCGCTAGCAAACTCTGCCGAACGAGCGACAGCAGCTCACGAATATACGCGCTTACGAGTGAGTTGTCACAAAAAAAGCATTTGAAGATCGGGCCCTTGGACTGCTCTAGTTGTTGGCAGCAACAAATATGATTTAACGCATATGATTCCTTTTTTCTAAATAGTTATGTACTAGATAGTATCTAGATTGAAAATTTCATGAAAGAAAATTCGGAAATAATTAAAATTTTCTAATTTATACTTTTTTTATAGTTTATATTTTTTCAAATCTTAAAATATTTTTTAAAGCAGAATTATTGAATTAGTTTCTATTACAGTTAACTAGCAATCTTTCAAATAATTCATCCTATTAGTAGAGCCCTCGTCGTTCACCTGAAACCAGTAGACTTGAACACGTAGACGCTGAACCAAAATCGTTGGATGCAAGACATGTGTACATTCCAGCGTTATCTAAAAAAAAAAAAAAAAAAAACGGAATTACGGTCATATAGAACTATACTGATTTCAAAAGTTTCATATACCTGGAAACGCGTTAGGTATGATGAGGCGACAGATACCATTCCTATAGTAAACTTCAGTATCGTCCATATCAGTAATTTCCTCTCCTTCTCGAAACCATGCAATGTGTGGCTGTGCATGAGATTGTATGATGCATTCGAATCTGGCAGTTTGACCATTCATCACTGCAATATTCTTGAGGGGCTGCAAACAGTAATTTAGTAGTTTTTTTTTACTTGTTTCACATTTATTATCGACGATATAAAACATCAAATTGATTACTGGATGTCAAATACAAGGGACTATAAGAAGTAGTTCTACGAAAAATTCAACAGTCGTCTGTATTAGTTATTCTATCACATAGATAGACTGGTATAATGGAGTTTTACTTATCATACTCTGCAGAAAATTTTTTGCTGCAGCAACAAGATAGACAGCTAGACAAGGCAAACTAACTGCAGCTAGTTCCGTTAGGTATACTTTATAACTTCTCAATAATATCAATGCACCATTTATGTTAAATTTTTTATAGCGTTATTGATTATTGAAGTCATTGTGTAGCTGTCATTATTATTTTTTTTGATATATTGTCACCTACCTTTTAGTCCTCTATCCCGAACGACCGACAAAAATTAAAGTATAAATACAGCCCCAAAAACCAAGAAAAGTTAGTAATTGTCGTTGGGACTGGCATCACTATCACGTATATCACAATCTTTGTAACTTAGAATAAAGAAATCTTCATAATCAGTGTGAATTACTGTATCATCAAATATAACTTTGTTATAATTATTTCTACAAGTAAAAATACATTACAAATTATTATTGTTAAATTGACTATTTAAATTTATTATAACACATATCCCAATCCTGTCCGAAGTCAAGAGGACCTGATCTAGTAACCTTAACCGATTAGGATCAAATAAACTTCAACTATGTATACAAAAATCGGGTACTACGGAACATAATAATATATATATATTTTTTTTAATTATATTAACGATTTTTTATTCATTTATAAAATGATGATATTCAATTATTTTCGTATATCAATAAGAGAAAATAGATTATGTTTACAGGTTATATAAATCTTATAAGCTTGGTTAGCTATCCTGGCTATCTAGCGAGCTTAAATAGTAACCGATTGTTTTGTCTCTTTCGCTATCCAGTATCTCGTTGCTGCAGCTGAAATTTTTTTACAGTGTATCCAAAATTCTAGAACTACCATTTTTCAAAGCTTTCAACACAGAATTAAATTTTATCACCTGAAATTATTCAAGTCTGAGCAGAAGAAATAACGAAAAATTCATTCCACAAAAAACGAAAAATTTCATAAAATGTTTTTTAATAATCTAATATGGAAGTTATCAAAAATTGTTGCTGACCAAGATGATCCTTCACATTTATGTAACCCTTCAAGTCTGACAGGTAACATAGAAACAAATCGAAAAGTATCTAATACCCGCGAAGCTGGTGGAGCCTTTTTGATTTCGAGAAGCTGGAATGTAACAAAATTATGTGCTTGTTATGTGCTATTTTACTGCTAAAAAATTTAATTTCTTAAGAAGTGTATAAAAAGTAAGAAGTCTATAGTTCCATGTCATTCAAAAAATCAATAAACTGAAAGGTGAAATACAAAATGCGTGGCCATTTTTCCAATTCAAATTTATAAGAATCTAAAATACGTTATAAAATTAAAACTTCTTTGTGTATTATTCATAATTAAGTGTTTCAGTACAATAGGAACACGATCACTTGGAGCTTAACATAGTTGTTAATATCACACTTGCTGTCTGTTGATCAATTGAATATTTTAATTGATATACACTTACTGTAGTAAATATCGGTGCATTTTCTGGTAATTTAACAAAGTATGGTTGATTACAAGGCCCTTCATATTTCTCATTACTGTCTGCTACAATCAATGGTCCTGTGAAAATAATATTATGTTAATATAATTATATTCATACATCTCCGAACTCATTTCACAGGATCAGTGGCTACGTTTATAATACTTCTTTTCGGAGCCTTATAGCGACAAACTTAAGATTAGTAGATTGTGTAATCTTAATGTAATACTTTTTCTCAAATATTCAATCTATCAGATGAAGATGACAAAAAAAAAATGTTAGAAAGAAGGAATATTGCAAGAAAATTTTTTTTAATTAACGATTAATTCCCAAAAAAAAAACGATTTGTAGAGTTCAGTTCAAAATATATCTTTATTCATTAACTTTTACATATATTAATATTGAATACGTGGTTTTTATAATGGTTTATTTTGTTCCCGTTTCTGTATCGAAACTTATCAATTATGTTTTTATTTTATTTGTCTAACATTTATTGTTTTTAATTATTATATATTTTTTGTTTTAAATTATTAATGGATCCAAAATTTGAAAAAATTATCGCATGATGCGGTTTGTAGAGAACCATATACACTCATATATAGTCATACAACTATATACTACTATATAGGAGAATACAGATACGTTTAATTTCGGCATTTTTTCGTTACCGTCTGTAAATATCAATAATGATATTGTCACGAGAATTGGCATTTCTTGTGTTATCGGTAATTGTTATTTAGAATAAATCACATTAAATAGTAATTCATCGAATCATTTTAATACCATTAAAATAATAACAATCCAAAAAAGAAAATCAGTTTAGAGTGTTGTCATTAAAAGCAGAATTCAAAACGACACACTGGAATATTTTTGCTAATAATCAAGACATAAGGAATATTGAAAACTTAATCTTGGTAAAACTTAGAAATACTGTAACATATTAACGATTTGTGGAATAATACTCAGCAATACTATATAATATTTTTTTATATTTAAAATGTTTGATTTATGAGTATTTCATTACCAATTATCTGAGAACGTTATGGTTTCAAGTTATGATTGGCACATAAAGGTATACGGAGTAAATGATGATGTTCACAATCAGATAATAATAGTGAAAATCTCGATCTATTGACGAGCTTTCACTATAAGGCTGTAACAGTGGCCCATTTTTAGGACCAGAATAAACAAGTATAACAAACATCGAGAACAATGTTAAGAGCACAACCGTTTAAATGTAAATCACAAGCCCAACATGTTTTACAAGTTTGCCTGACTGGTGTAAAGTTAATTCAACCAGAATCTTACCTTTCGTGGAGGTTTCAGTAGTATTTTGGTGATGTTTAAAACACGAGTTGATCACGTTCTTCTGCAAACAATCATAATATACTTGAAGTAGTTGAAAATTTCCGTAGTATAGACATGTTTCTAAGTAGAAACTTTGGTCTAGGTTGTGTACAAAATATCAAAATAAACAAGTAAAATTTTCTATTAATTAGCAAACAGTCTCAAGTCAAAATTTCACCAAAGATATATGTTCGACACATAGCAAACGACCGATATAAAAATATATTCAAACTTCTTTGCAATCTATCTCGAGAATAACAGAAAAAAAGAGTGCCAAAAAGATTACCTGATTATGACAGTTGGATCTGTAGGCATTATTTTTTGGCAAAATTTAGTATATTTTGAAGATTTCCTAATATTTTATATAATTAATTGAAATCTATAAATTTAATTGACGTGGTTGTTTTACTTTTTATAGGGATCTGACTTATTCACCATGGCATCTGGTGTCGTATAATGAATTATTTCCGAACGATATGAATTACATTACAAAATTGATACAGGATACTATGTTGATGATATCATACTATAGTAAAATCGTTTGGACTGCGCCATATTGTCTCACTGATGAGGCTTTATACAATGTGTGAGTGACTAAGCCGCGCCCATAGATCAGATCCGTATGGAACCGTTCCATAAACATGCCGTTTTAGCGTTGATGTCGACCCACGAACTACTCACACATGTGCACATGTATTTAAGGAGGATTAACACACAACGGATGTTAATGATTTTTTCCTTAGCTATTTGTTCACTTAAAAATAATTTACATGCTTTTATTTATCAAAAAAATGAAGAACAAGCAGCTAAGAAAATGAATGTATTCAAAAAAATTATTTCTAATATGAATAATTGTTGAATGAATTGTCTTTTTTCGAGTTCTTCTCTTTCTTTAGCTATTCATTTACTTAAAAATAATTTTCAGTCATTTATTTATGAAACAAATTATAAACAAATAGCTAAGATAATGGATGTAGCTGAAAGTATATTTTAATCAGTAAAAATTATTTAACAAATTGTCATTTTTAAAGCGAATCTTGCTCTTTAGATATTTATTTATTGATCTAATGCTAAAAAAAACAAATGACAGAAGTTAATATTTTCATTTGTGTGGTCCTTGATAGGCTGAGTTTTCGGCTCGTGAGACGACGGAAGAGCCTCCATAGTCACATTTACACATGCTTGTTTTACAATGTATATTGTCCCATCGCCAACGTATATAGTTGACTCTCCTGGTCTCTAGTCTTCATAACTACTACTATTTAAAAAAATTCCCACTAGACTACTGCAACTACTACAAGTCTACAACTACTACATTTTTACTCCAAGTCAATTACTACAAATCATAAATACCTATTAATACAACAAAGTAAAGTAATTACTCTAATTAAATTTAGAGTTTTCTATAAAACTGTTAAAAATATAGTAAATTTGTTTTTTTTAAAAAAACAAATAATGCTTACATATACTTTTATATATTTTATCATAAAATTCAATGATATTATCTTTCTCGGAAAAAATAATGCTTCCAATAGATCATTCTTATTTTTTCATAATCCTTATTTCAATACATATAATGACTAAATTACAATACCACACCAGTACTACAACTCTACTGCACTTCTACTACACTACAGATTGACACAACGACTACACATATAAATAGCCCTTCGGATTCCCGTTTCTTCATGCATTAATAACAGGTAGCTTATGCAAAGTGCCCAAGCATATTAGAAATACAGCACATTATGCTAAACGATTGTTATTGCCGTGCAGTGGCAACTGCTTAGAAACTTTCCGTCGAAATATACATTGATGTACATGAAAGTATTATTTTTTCAGGAATTCGACACTTTTTTGATAAGAAGTTCAATGAATTGATAATAAACTGTTTAATAATTGATCTATCCCAGATAGAAAATCTCAGGTTTGACGCCTGTTTCACCCTGGATCCGTTGATTTTACCCGGCCTCACACGAGCTTTGAAGCACAACCTTGTGTCAAGCTGATGTCTATCGTCTCACCAAGCCTAACACGAGACCTGACTTATGCATATATTGAATTTGAAAAAAAAGAAATTTAGTAATTAAATGTATAGATATTATAAATAACTTAAAATTATTATGCTTTGACTATCGTGTCAGGCTTTTGTGAGGACCGTGTATTAGTTTCAATAGGAATTATTCATATAAAAAATTTCAACTATGACTTTCATCAATACCCTGATAGTTGACATGATAGTGCATTTAATTATTTTCATTCATACTAATTGTATAATGAAAAAATATCATTGTTATAAATAATAAAATACTAATAATAATTTTAAAATTTTTTTGCAAGCCAAGCCTAGCACATGAGGAATAATATATATCCGCTTATAAAATATATTGCTTACCATTTGTTGATCATGATGAGCAGCAGATAAATAATCTGCGGGAGTAGTATTTTGATCTTGAAAAGTCTTGTCCATGTCTTTGATGTTAACATCTGCGGGTTGACAATTGTTTGGATCTGTTCTTCGAATAGTATGTTTCAGCAGGTTACAATGTGAAGATGTGCAGGATTTCAAAATACAAAACTTATGTAAAAGTTTTTGGTTTCTAGAATAGTCGTACAATTCATCCTTTTGAGATATATCTTTGATTAAATCACCATCTGAGAAAGGAATGAGTAAGGAGCCAGATTTCGGTATCTCATTTTTTTTATAGTCCAGCTCAACATTCTTTTCATTTGTCAGCCGGTTTGTATTAAAACATGTTGATTTATTATCAGGCATTTTCGAAAATTTAAGTGTATTTCCAAGAGAAGAAGTAGTCATACTTTCGTGACCAGGCCGATATTGATATGTCTTAATTTTACTATTCTCGAGTTCCGAAGAAAATAAACTTTTATTGATACACATTTCGTTGTGATTTGACCCAGAATACGATTTTGACGTAGACTCAAATTGATGTAAGCTATCTGAACATTTAGAATTAATTTCTCTTCCAACTCTACTGGTAGCGAGATCAAATTGTTTTGGTAAAGTAGCTGAAGTGCCTTTGAAAATTGAAGACGAAAAAGTTAAACTAGAAATAGTCTTAAGTGCATCAGAAACGTCATAATCTTTGATTGAATTTTGTTCATAAAAACTTTTTTTAGTTCTAGAATTGTTCTTATTTTCATCAGATATATGACTAGCTGCAACTTTGCCTACTCCAGAATAAGGGATTTGAGATTGTATTACATTAGAACGTGTACATGGAACTATGTTTTTTGTTACTTTTTTCTCAGAACTCGAAGCCCACGTTTCTACGCTACTAGAAGATTCAATGTCAGTTTTTGTGATCCCTCCATCGAAATTTTCTAAGACTTCTTTTCTGGTTTCATGGTTTGACAGTTTAAATCCGACTTTTGGATTCATTAAATGTTCATTCCTAGTATGAAGGTTGGAGAAACAGTTTGAATCATTTTTAAAAATGCCATTCACCGTCTTGAGGGGTGAAGGTTCGTCTAGCAAATTTGAATTTGTTGAAAGATGTGATTGAGATTTAAACTTAGAACCAATGCAAAGATTAGGACCATCAGAATTTTTTTGATGTTTTGCAACGTTTTCAGATTTAACACACTGTTCCTCGCAAAAAACTGTTTCTCTGTTAGACTCAGGTACAAAGTTGATTTCTGGTAAAGCCTCTGGAACTAAGTTAAAATTTCCAAGCATTTTTTCTGCACTTTCTGACTGAGCGACAAGGCGTGAAATCATTAAAGTCCCATGAATTGGAGAACCTGAAGCGGTTGTATCTTCGAGCATAGTTATATTCGTATTTAACTTGGAAAGCTTACAATTTTCATAAGGGAAATTGATTTCAGTATTGTACATCCCATTTAAATTCTTTGGACTTTCTAATTTTTTCAAAAGACCATGTACTTCACTTCTTGTTGGTGACTCAGATGTCAATTCTTTTGAATCCTGAAACTCCATCGACCGCTCATAACTTTTTATCAATTTATTAACTTTAATTTCATAGTTTTCATTCGATGATTCTGTAATTGGACAATCTCCCTCTTTTCCTCTTTTAGAAGTTCTTTCAGTATTTTCGGATTGTGATTCCAACGATTTTATGAAAGCATTCTGATCATTTTTCGATAAGTTAGCTTCTAGATTCTCTACCTTTTTTTTTTGTAATGTTATTGATTCATTTTTAGAGGTATGATTCATCAACATTGGCTCTTCATGCCGCAACTTCATATGAAACTTTTGTTCTTGCGTGGTTTCATGTTGATCTGAGTGAACAACAGACTGTGTCTCTTCGACTCGAGAAGCAGTTTTTGATGAAAACACGTCTTGATGTTTAATCACTGTTACTGCTACATTGTTCTCAAGTTCGGTTTCACAAATCATAGATGGAGATAAAACTGTATTTCCAATTGGTAAAATCGCTTTTAAAGTAGAGCTTGGAGCAATTTTTGTTGTTGAGACATGTTCAGCTGTGAATTCGGCAGACGGAAGTTGGTCTTTTCTTTCTGCGATCTACATATAATTACAATTGTTATAATAATAGCTAAATGATGACAGTGTGATAATGCATTTATGAATTAAAATTTTTTTTTTTTTCATTTATAGTTTGAATACCTTCACGTTTTTATCAGCAATGTTTTCGTGAATGATAGTCTTGTGATTTTCTGTCATAGTGTCTGGAGTTTGTTCGAATACAACAAAGTCAGCGACGCTTTGAGCCTCACCACCAGAATTAGAAGCATGAACCATGTATTTTCCTGCATGTTTTATATCAGCTTTTTCGATAATAAAAAGATAACAGTTTCCTATTTGTTTTTGTTGACCATCTATGTCCATCACCGGCTCGTCATTTTTGTACCATGTAACGATAGGCTCTGGTGTACCAGTTATCTCTACTTCTAAAATTGCACGCTCATTTTTTTTCACAATTTGAGCTTGTAGACGTTTGCCGAAAACCGGTGGAAAAACAGTTTCTGCAGATTAAAAGAATTAAGAAGCTGCTGAATTAGTATATGGCTCAGACCTAAAAAAGTGAGTTAGGAAACGACGGAAACCATGTGACGTAAACATTTTTTGTCCAGTTGAAGACAAAAATTTTGATTGAATAGAACTTTTTATCTAAGAAAACAAAACATTTGAAAAAAGTCAAAAACAATTTGTTTAAAGAAATAAATATGTCTTATTAAGAAGAAAAATTTATGGACTTTATATATCTTTTAAATTTATTTTGAAAGGTCAATTTGTTTGTAAGTTATGAATTTATACTTTTTTTGCGTTAACGAGTTTAATCAATTTTTGATGTTTCCTATATTGTAGCCCTATTCCAGACGTCACAATGATGAGGTAAGTAAAAGCACGATAGGCTCCCTAACTATTGTTTATTGATCGAGATTTTCAAGGATAATTCAGGAAAAGTCTTTTTCACATGTTAATCAAATGGGCTAATTTAACCTCGACTTGCAGCCGAAAAAATGAACAAATCATCAAAAACAACAATTCAAGCCTATGGGAGTCTCGGAAAAGAAATTTTTTTTTTTTTTCGAAGCAGTCTAATATATATATATATATATATAATACTTACTTTTGACAATGACATCAGCTGTACTGCTTGCTTCGCCTACGTTATTCTCAATAACACAAGTGTACCGTCCAGCATCACGCACACTTACATTCCTTAACTCTAAGCGTACATGGTTATGTTCGTAAAAAGTCTTAATTCTTTCATTCAACTCCTGGCCATTTTTTCTCCAATAAACTTTCGGGGGTGGATAACCTAAAACAAAGTAAATGCAATATTTTTGTGAGAAAATAAAAGCATTCAACAATTTTTTATAAAATATTCGAAAAAATTAGAAAAGTGTCGTGATTATAAGGAGATTAGATGGTTAGGATTAGAAAGGCTTAAAAAAAATAAAAAGGGTGAATATCTCAATGGTGAATAGGGTTGCGTGAAAATATTTTTAACAACAAATATAGGGAAAAAAAATCTACATTTCAATTTCAGAAAATTTTAGAATATCTAGTCTGATACAGGAAAGATCCATTTTAAATAAAGATTTTTTGAAAAATGGTTCCATTTTCTTAAAAAAATTTTTATAAACTGATTCGACCCTCCAAATTTTGAAAAAATTATTTAAAAAATTCTAACCCCCCGGAAAGGGGTGAAAAAAAATAAATAAATAAAAAATTGTTAATTTTGAGCTTCCTTTTTAAAATGGAAAAAAAGTTTAAAATAAAAATTGTAAATTAAATTTTTTTAAGGGGGGTACTTGAAACAAATGAATTTTTTTGTTTAAACTAACCATTCAATAGTTATTAGTTTTTAAAGTTTTAGATAATTATTATCTTAGCGTAGGGTTCATCTGATGACGTCAAAAAAAAAAAAAAAAAACACGCACACGATCGATAAAAAAAAAAATAAAAGAAAAAAAAAACCAAAAACAAAGACAGAATTATAAAAAGTAAAGATAGAAGAAAAAAAAACTCGGGATAGATATTTCATTTTAATTGTATTTTTATTCGCGTCCAATTCATCCATGACCTAAGATAATTAACAAAAGTAATTATATATAAGATTGATTGCTACAAGATTGATAATAATAACTAAAATAAAATAATAAACTAAATTCTTCAAAATTTTCTTATTTTTCAATTTTTAATTTGTTTAAATAATTTTTTTTTTTAAAGTGTCATTATCAAATTTTTTTATAAGTTATATTATTGATGGATTTAAAACTATCTTAAATATACTTATGCTCCCATTAATCGATATAAATTTCAAAATAAATATCAAAATATTAGTAAAAAATTTAATATTTCAATAAAATATTGTGAATAAATAAAAAGTATCTTGATGAATATAAAAAAAAGCAGCCATTTAAAAATTTGAGGGAAATATTATTCATTGAAATATTAATCTACATCAATTTATGGAAGCATAATTATTCAAAAAATAGATACTTATACTCAAGACATGATATCTATCTAAAAATATTTAATTGTTATCTTGTATAATTTGAAATTATCTTTTCGATCAATTCACAATAATTTTGCAAATCAATTTTGATTCTAATACCTCTTTATTGTTGGTTTTTTTTTTTTGAATTTATACTGATTAACAGAAGGAAAAACATTTGAGATATAGGTCGTACTCTATTTGTACTTATGAGATGATATCTATTTGAAATTATTTAATCAATACTACTTTATATATTCATAAAATTACTATTTCAATTATAAATAATTGCTAAATAATTTGCTATAAGTTATTTTAATCGTATTATGTTATGAAAATATTTTTTCAATAATATAATAATATTGAAAAATGATACTAAAAATGATAAATAATTTCAACGAATCAAGTATCATTCTCACTCAATTCTAATTTTAGTAGATATATATTTACGTATTTTAATGGTGAATAAAAATAATAATAACACATTTATTTTAAGGATAAAAAAAATATATAATTGATAGAATATTCATTTAATTCGAAATATTTTCAAAATATTGTATCAAAATTGAAAAATTTTCAAAAAACAACCATCTACTTGTTCAGTGTTTTGACAGGTTGGATTTTAAATCAGAAAGCGTTATATATCGACCCTTCATTAATGTGTATTGATATAAAATATAAAAATTTATAACAGCAATTTCACATATTGAGCAAAGTACTTTTTGTATAAACTTACCATCTATGATTCCTTCAAGTATTACATGATTTCCTTGGTCAACAATCATACCAGTAACGGGTGACACAAATCTAGGTGCAACAGTTTTTCTCGGTTGTCTTTGGATTCGCGGTGTTGTTTCTGTTGACATCTTCATATTTTCATGTTGAATAATACCTTTGGAGTTAGTTGTCACTCGATCGATTTCTTCTGTTTTAGTGGTCTGAAAAGAATAAATTTCGTTTGAATTCATTTATTTACATCCCGAATTACATATATATATATATTATTTTTTGAATACCGAAGTTTTTAGGTGACTAAATCATACCCGTGCTTTGAACGTGTCATATTTAATTAGTTTTTTGATGACTGTGCTAACAAAAAACAGTATATTCTGATACCAGTGCCCAGTCAAAGAGTTGTGAGCGGACTTTCTAATCCGGATAATGTATCGAACACTATTTTTCGTCACTCAGGATTAGTGATATAATATGTGAATTTCCTAAGCCTAGGTGAACCTGAATATTTATATATTCAATTAAATAAGCCTATTTGAAATTAAATTGAAAAAACCTAAAATTAGGCTAAAATAAGCTAAGTTCCTTATTTAAACTTGATTAAACTAGGCATATTTATAAGAAAAACTACGAATTGTAGAAAGGCCAAAATCAAAGAGAATCCTCGACCCTCACAGCAAGTTGCCACGGGACCATTTTTCGACATCGCCTTTCTGAAAACGCACTATCCCACCTCCGCTTTGGAAATTCACGCAATATTGAGATATTTCATATAAAAATTCCAATAAACAATCCGAAATAAATAGATTTTGTCACAAATGTTTATTTGTGAAAAAACGGAAATTTTTAAAATAATTAATATATTTAAAAACTAATTGAATATTTAGAAAGCTCCATTTAAAAGCTTAAGATATTATATATTATATGTTGAATTTTTATTTTTTAATAAATACTGAGAAGTCTATAAATCAAAAAATTTTCGTTTTTTCACAATTAAACATTAATAACATTTTTTATTCGAAAAACAGCTGATTAGAAATTTTTTTTTTAAGCTTTTTTTCAAGCTTTCAAATAGTCCTATTTTCAAGTCTCTAGCTTGAAAATTGATCAAGTTATAAACAAAAGTACGAAATAAGCACTGCTTACGTGTATTTTAAATGGAAAATATTAAAAGTCGATAAAAAAAAATCAAAAATAGTAAATGGTTTGTCTCGATGAGTACTAAAATTCTAGGGGGCGGGAGAGAAATAAAAAAATTTTTTTTTTTCGAAACGGTCTACTATACATGCACGAGATAGAGGTAACCTCTTCACTTCTCACTCTTTACTCATTGTTTTAAATATGTTTAAAAACAGATAAAAATATTCTGCTTCCTCATAATTCAATAAATCGATATCAAACTTTTTAATAATATAAAAAACAGATTTTTCAGATGTATACTTTTTTTAAAAAGTTAAAATCAATTTTGGAAAATTGCTTTTTTGATGAAATTATCTTTTAACTCCAGAGCAATCTGCCAACATTATAAAATTAAATTTGGCAAGTTAATGGTAGATCGTGTGAAGAAGCCTTTATTCACAAAGATCTTCCAACTCTAGAGCAATCTGACATTATAAAAAAAAATTTATCGAGGTAGATGGTGTGAAAAAACCTTTATTTACAAAGTATTCAATATCGCATAAGCCGTTCAAAGATGGCGGAAAGATGTCAGCAAAAGGAAAAAAACTAAAAAACAACGTCATTTCCGTTATTCACCGTCTTTTTCTAATAATATTGCCACTACTTTTTAATATATTTATATTGCGCCGTGGTAACCGTCAGCCAGCCGTCGGTAATTGTTACCATCAAGCGTTCTGTAGTATAAATGTTTAGATAATGTCGCTTCTAGTAAATCAAAAATTTAGAAAATTATTCAATCAACTACATCTGTCTCCCTAGCCGTTTGATTTTTAAAAATGCATATAGATAATTACATTTTCATAAATTATTTATTCAATTGCTTTTTTTTTCTTAGCTTTTTTCATCTAATTCATACTTCTAAAATTACATAAATAATTTTTTCTAATAAACTAACAGTTACGGGAGTTTAATTATTGTTTTAAAAATAATTTATCTATAGATTATAATTATACAACTGTCTATTTCTAGCCATTAAATTTTTAAAAATAAATTTTGAAGAAATATTGTTTATAATTATTTAATGAAAAAATGACTAATAAAGAAGATCGAGTTGCTAAAAAACAAGTACTCGTAAAATTATTATTTAAAAAATTATTTAAAATTATTATTTTAAAAAATTACATTTGTTTTTCCGGACATTTGCATTTGATAAATACATTTAAGATTGCATAAATTATTTCTTTAAATAAACAAATGGTTATGGAAAGAGATGCAAACAAAAAAATGACAATTACTTGTTTAATTATTATTCAAAAAATTATTTAATCAATTGCATCCTTGGCCATTCGTTTATGATAAATAAACAAATAAATTACCTAAAATGATTATTTAAATAAACACTTAGCTAAGGAAAAAGGATAAAAATAAAAAAAGACATTTAATTATAGAATTACTTTTGAAAAAATTATTTAAACAACTGAATTTATATTCCTAATCATTTATTTATTAGAAATGCATTGAAAATTACATAGAATAATTTTTTAAATGGCTACAAAAGAAAATGCAAAATTCAATAAAGAATGGACAATTACTTTTACAACTACTGTTTAAGAAATTATTCGATCAATTGCATTCGTGTTCCTAAAGTCATTTGTTGATTTTAAATATATTAAAAATTATTTAAAATAACCATTTGAATAAACGAACAGCTACGAAATATGTCGCAAATAGAAAAAAAGACAATTCACTATACAATTATTTTTTTAAAATTTATTTAAACAAATACATCTGTTTTTCTAGCTGTTTGTTTTTGATAAATGCATTCAAAACTACCTAAAGTAATTAATTTAATAGAAAAATTCATCGAAAATTATTAATTAATAATTTTTCAATGAACAATTGGGTAAGGAAAAAGATATAATTGCAAAAAAGTCAAGAACTTGAAGAATAATTATTCGAAAATTTATTTATGCAATTACATCTATCTTTCTAGCTAATTAGTATTTAAAAATAAATTTCCAATAAATAATTAATAATTCTTAATTAAACGATTGGCTATGGAAGAATATATCATTTCAAAAATAGTCAATTATTTGTACAATTAATCTTCAATAAATTATTAATTCGCAATTGAAGTTTTCAATTTAGCTATTTTTACCTAATAAATTTATCTAAAATTACATGAATAATTTTTTTTAATAATCAAATAGTTTTGGAAGAAGATATAATTAGAAAAAAGATAATTACTTGTTTAGTTATTGTTTAAAAAATTATTTATTCAATTACAACTGTCTCTCTAGCCGTTTGACCTTAAATTCAACGACCTTTGAATAAACAAGTAATATTTTTTGAATGAACAAATGACTGAGGGAGAAGATAGATTTGTGACAAAAAAAAAAAGTTCTTGCCTAAATATTGTTCAAAAATTATATAATTATAATATTAATATATTTGTTCTTGATTAATTCAATACAGAAGAATTTAAAAAAAAAAAAAACTATTATTGGTACAATCACGTTTTGAAAAAGTGCCACCGATTTGAAGAGCGTCTGCATAACAAAATCACCTGTATAGAAAGACGGAAGACTCTGCCGTCCGCGTTTGCATTCCCTTTTTCGTACATGGATTATTTAGGTTGTCGTCTATCGCGGCATTAAATAAAAATTTTTTAATGTTAAAACAATATTTTTTTTTTCAATATATTCGTAAACAAAGAAAATATATTCTGTAAAGTTTACACTTATGCAAACAGAAACGCTTTGTCTTACAATTTTTCAGTTTCGAAAAATACTGCAAATATTATAGGATTCTTCCTAAGTATAAATTTAATACACCAGTCAACTTAAGTTTAAAAAAATTCTGGTGACAACAACTGTAGACATACAAGGCTCGTATCTGCTCTTGTCAAATAAACTCGCTACGGGCTAACGCTTAATTCGCACCTACAATGTAATCCTGATATAATTATTTTAAAAATTCTTATTGTGGTAAAAAAATTTTTCTTAAACAATGAGCTTAGAATTTGTTTCGTTACAATACTTCATATGTCTACGAATCAATTCTGAGATACTTTTAAAATGTCATTATTCGAAAATACTTATGGTTTTCCGTCATTAATTTCAATACAAGAAATAAGTTTTTCAAATATTTTTGTTACTTTAACTAAAAAAAAAATTCCAAGTGTCGTTCAGGTTCAAAAATCATTAAAATAATATAGTTTATCAACTCACTGGTTAAATATCCAAAAAATATACAAAAAATACAAATAAACTGAAAAATACCTTTGTCGTTGGTAGTCTTCCTGTTTGTTGATTCATGTCACTTTTAGTGCTAATGTTGAGGCCATAAGATTTTCTAGTATCTTGCAATTTGAGATTAGTTGAATGTCTGTCAGCTTTTGACTGAGAACATCTAAAAATTTTTCGTTGATCATTTGACTCCATGTTTGTATAAGTTTGCCCAAGTTCTATTTTTTCTCTATAAATGTATCTTTTGAACTGTTTTAAGTGGAGCAAGTGGCTAATTTACGATTAAATTCTGTATATTTCTTTGAACACTGTTATTCTTTTACTAAAAAAAAATAAATAACATCGTTATGCAAAAATAATATATTTAAAAAAATCGTGTTCAAGAACCTAGATATAGACTCTTCTTAGTAGATGCTCTTAATTAAAATAAAATTATTCATGTATTTCACGCTGAAGCGATGGTTTCATTCAACTTCAACAACTATTTTCTGAAAAACTGGTTTAAACTATACACATTCAGTAAGCGATAAATAGACTCAAGTCCGGACTAATAATATCATTTTGAATATGTGAATCTATGGAGATACCATATCATGTATACAATCTAGTATGTAAAATCAATTATAAACTTTTTGGATTAAAAATATCTTAATCAGACTGAAACAGACTAGCTGAATATCTATTCTTGAAACTTATTTTAAAATGAAACATTACTTAATTACACATTAACTTCCTCAGAAACCGTCAATAAAATTTGCAGATATTCACTTATATGAAAAATTTAGAACGACTTCCAGTAATTATTCATTACTGTTAAGAATATTAAAAATTAAATGGAGTTATCAAGAAACACTAGACTAGGATTTAGAAAAAACTTAATGTATTTTTTTTTAATTTTTTGTTGAGTAACATATTGTGGACACTATATTTAAAGTAGAAGAAACCGTATAAATCAATAACTTTCAAATGAAAATATAAATGAGTCAGCTCTTGTTTTCTAAAAGGCATTAATATCATAACAATCTCGAAATAAATGATGTTTAATCAACAGATAAATCTAGCTCATTTCAAATTTTGGTCTTGACATCTTTTCACTCTGTCAAAAATAAAACACACTAAAATATTGGATTGGAAAACACTTACGTAGAGATCCTAAAACTAATAAACAGCTACTCACTATACTTAAGACAAATTAAAAGTGCTCTTTACTTGGAATTTTTATTGCGTCACTATTTTGTTTCAAGACAGAAATAAAGCAGCTTTCAAATGATGTAACTAGGCTACCGGCATTGATGAGCTGAAAATGTGACAATTTAGTAGGGCCATGTGGTAATCAATGTCGTGTAAATTAACATTGTCAAACATATTACGTTTTTTTTTTTCTAAAAAAAAAGGTATAATAAGGCCAGTTTGGAAATCTGGCAAAATAATTTAAACGCTCAATTAGTTTTAGTACATAACAAACCATCTAATAAATATCAACAAAATTGGAGGGGCTATCCAAATTTGAAGTCGTAGTGTTACTTGTTTAGTCATCATAGACTATATGCTGCTTTATTCAATTGATTATAGTCAATGTACTCATGCTACTTGAAGTCATAGGGTAGTCATATCTAGTTATTTAAAATGGTTCTTGTACAGATAATTGGTTAAATAAATTTTGAAATAATTATTTTACAAGTACTTGTCTTTTTTGCAAATGCATCCTTTTCTATAGCTAATATTTATATTTTTGAATGCATTTGTACCAGTATTTGTCTTTTTTTATTTGCATTTAACTCCGTAGCCATTTGTTTATTTAAAAAATTTATTTAGGTCATTTTAAATGCATTTCAGATACCCAATTTTCTATTAAAATAGATGCATTTAGATAAATTATCTTTGAAACAATTCTTTTCCTTAGCTACCTCTTCAGTTCAGTTACAGCGAATTATATGATACTATTACCAATTAATTCATTTTCTCGTCATACAGCTGTCTAATTTGGATATGTGAATATTATTTTTAAAAAAAATTAGCCAAGTGAAAATTATAAGAAGTGAAAAAAAACAAAAACTTTTTAAATATAATGTTTAGTTTCGAAAGAATACTAAATATAAATCTAATCTCTAGTCTTTTTCTGCCAAAGATGTTTACACATAATTAGCCCACGAGTCTAGAATGGCTGACAAATTTTTTTTCTAATTTTTACAAAATGAAAAAGTAAGATTCACAATAAAAAAAATAAAAAAATTACTAATAAAAGTCGTAAATTTTACCTCTCAAAATTGTTTTTCTGGTTTTAAATTTTTTCGGATAAATGATATTCCACAAATTCGTAACAAAGAATTTTTAAAAATAAAAAGGAATCAAGTTGCGTATATTTGCGGGGTGCAAAAAAGTATTTCGTGGTGAAAAAAATTTTTTTCGTCTTATTCTTTTATATAAAAGTTGTCAAATTTGACGTTCATTTTCTAAAAAAAAATTAAAACAAATTGTCGACATAGATAATCTTTTAATTTAAAGAAAAAATCGAGTAGAAATTTAACTATTGGCAAGCAGCAAACCATCTTTTTTTTTTAATAAGCTACTATCTTTATAGAACAAATAGTTTTGTTCAATTCACGATTGTTTTTTTTTTTTTTTATTTCGAACCAATCATTGTTTATAATAAATTATTCATTTGATAATTGACACAATATGTTCTAAATAAGATTCCTTGTAACAATGAGTATACTTTTGTTGATTTTCATTCGAAAATTTTTTTATTATATTGATGGAATTTTTCTGATTAGCTCTATTAAAACAAAGTGAATAATAGTAAATCTATTTTGCAATAAACTATTAGAATTGAAAATTTGTTTCATTTTTTTCTACTGCATTTCATCACAGATGAATTTGACTTAATTTTTCAAACTTCTGACTACAGAACAATATAACTGACAAATTTCAACTGAATGATATTTTTCTACACAGCTTTTTGACGTTTTCGATGTCCTCGTCTCGTTGCAGCGATGCCACTCAGACTGTTTGATGAACTTTCCCCCCCACAATCAACTGTCGGCACAGGTTTAAGTTCTCTGTAAATTAAAAGTCAGTAAATTACTTAGTAGAAAATTAAATGTAAAAACCGGTGGTTATTGGTCCGGTGATAAATGATAATGTATTCAGAAATAAACAGATTTAAATGGATTAGTCAGAAATAAAAATTTTCTTTTAACAAAAAAAATTCAAATCGTACCTATAACTTAGAAGATCTTCGTCATCAGGAACCCTCGTTATGAGATCTAAAACTTCATTGTTAGGTACTGAATGAGGTCGAAGAAGCTTTCTGAAGAATTTGTTGACACCCCAAGCGAGGATGAGATAGCGGACGGGTATGAGATACAGTACAATAACTGCTAAGAAAGACAGAAACATTGACAGGTAGCTCAAATATGGTACCGTAAAGTTGAATAAGTTTTTAACTCTTTCACATAAACTAGCGATATAACCAATCGAGTTCTGTACTGTTTGTGTTACTTCTTGGATAGTTTGAAGGCGCTCTTTCAAGCTTTTTTTTTCTTCTTTATCTTTATCATCATCATCATCATCATCATCACCACCTGGTGTCAGAAGACTTTCATCAGAATAAAATATTGAATCTTGAAGACTAGATGTAGTTTGAAACGTTGACGAATAAGATGGTAAACTTGTAATTAATGAAACTAAACAATATTTTAGCATTATAAGTAGTGCAGCAGATGGAAGCATGTACGGCTCGAAGTAAAAGCAGCCAAGCACAAACAAAACAAGCGCTACAATACTACGAGTTTTGCTTTCCCATTCCCAGCAACTTTGTATATACTTTCCAAGATCAATGAAATACATTATTACAGCCTTCAATCTTAATACGTTTTTCAGAAAAACCTGTCGTTTAAACTTGATTTCTGGTTGCATAAACTTTTTTTCTTTAGGATTAATTGTTCTTAAACATGCTCGAATAACATTCCATATTACAGTCATTTCCATAAGTATTTGTGGACTATTTCCTTTAGCCCTACATCGTAGTTTTTTATCTTTTAAAACGTACCAACGTTTGTCCCCATTTTTTATTCTTAATAATGGTATTGCAATTTTTCCTAAAAATTCAACTTTGTGATCACGATCTTCGTCAAACACAGTCACCTCAAGTACTGAATTTATGTCTTTGACATTGCTAAAAATCCAAATTATCGAATTAATTTTGAATATCTACGAAAATGATAGATAATAGTACAATCGTGATACAAGTGACCAAAACAAGATTTTATTAATCGCTTTAAGTAAGACTTCAGACAGAGTATAAAAGTAAGTAAGTGGCAACGAAGGTAAAGCCAGTCTTACTCACAACGTGAGATATAACCTTTCTTGTTCGCACATGTATCACATATGATCGTTTCTTATGCGGGTATTTTTATCTCTCCTTGAAAGAACACTTTCATGCTTGTAAAGCTGCTGAAGCAGCTATTGTCTCTTCTCTAAAAGCTTTTTTCCTACTAACGGAAATCTCTATTAAAGTAAAACTTGCCACTTATGGGAAAGTGAAAAATAAGACTTAAAAAAAGAATGCGTGGCAAAAGTGTTCAGTAAAGTAAAGATAAAAATGCCTGAGTCAAGAAAATAATCGTTTATATAAAACTTACAACGTAAATATTTTTTGCCAGTTAGGCGAAAGTGTTTTGTACTCAGTCTGGGTTTGAAGTCGTGAATTTACTAACTCCAAAACGCAGAACGGATCACTTTTTCCACCTAAATCCGCAGCAACTAAACCTTGTGCTCGAAATACCTTGACTGTCAAATGACCAACGTCACGTAGTCGTTCAAGTGTGTTCCAAATGCAATATCTTAAAGATATGCGTTCACGTTCTGAGGAAATCTCTTCTTGAGTGGCTAGATCACTAATTGTTTCACTAGCAGTTGTACCACTGATAGTTAATAGAAGAAAAATACTTCCAGCTCCATCTTCAAGATCTTGCCAAATTTGATGCGTTTTTTCATGTTCTAAATGACCTAATTTTATGATTGTCCTTCCCATTAGATCATCTTGATGACTTTTATCGCGATCCCAAACAGTTACTTCTAACTCTTGATTCGAAAAAGGATCCTCATAGAGATGGAGATCAAACTGCTCCAACCAAACGGGATGAAGAGTTTTATTAACAACTTTTGACTTGTACTTTTCAGTTCCAAGGCTATAAATTAAAAGAACGATTTTTCAAATCTTTTATCTAAAAATATTATAATGAATTTAATTTTACCGAAACTTCACATAAGGATCTGAGAGTCCATCGATGTCCATTGGAAGAAGATTTTTCGCTTCTATTAAGACGATTGTTACTACTGAGCTCCATATTTGTGATTTAAGCCGTTTATTAATATCTGCTAGTCGATTTGACCTTTGGAAAAACTATAAATACAAAAAAGCAGAAAAAACTTTTTTTGAATTTATTTTAAAAAAATTATTAATTAAAAATAAACGGGATTAGGTCAACATCGAAATGTTTTGTTAATTTTCGATTTGTTTAATACTTTTCACAATAATTTTGTGAATTTGATCCAAATATACCTGTTCTTTTTCTTGTTGATTCTTAGGCCAAAGTGTTGCAGTTAAATAAATTTCACCCAAATGTTGACGTGGTTTTGCTGGATCTTTTAGTTGCAGCACTACATCTTGAGCATGACCTAGCTCTAATTGTGTGAGGTCTAAGGGTGCAGCACCCATAAAATCATCTTGAAGGCCCCAATCATAATCAAATACCTGATAAAAAACAGAATAGACATGATACAACAAAAAATAAGAATAATTGAAAAAATTATCCGATCGTTTGAATTATTCATCGGTTTATTCTCTAAGAAAAATAGAATTTCTTGGTTTTCTAGTTTTCTTGAACCCTACATAACCTGAAAAAGAACTTTTTTTAACCTCAAAAATCCGTGGAAAACTTTTCAATAAAAAAAAAAAAAAATTAGTATCCGTTAAAAAAAATTATGTTTATACCGGAAACTCTGCCATTTTGAATTATTTAGATTTTTTTTTTCCTTTTTCCTGTGACTCTTCCAACTTTTACTTCAACTATTTTTCAATTTCAGCCATTTTTTTTAAAAAAAATCCATTGGTAGATTACAATAGGGCACCCAGTATATATAGAACCATATAGGGATTTGACCAACTCACCATGGCATCTGGTGACGTATAGTGAACTATTTCCGGCCAATATAAATTACATCAAAAAACTGATACATTATACTATGTTGATGATATCATACTATAGTAAACCTGTCCGGACTTCGCCATATTGTCTCACTGATGACACTTTACCTAAGAAGTGTGTGCGTGAGTGACTAAGCCCCGCCCATAGGTCAGATCCCAGAATGCTTGTGTATGTTAAAGGTGTGATAAGGTTATCATTATTTTATCCTGAACAAGGAAACTGTCAAAAATTAATTTATTCTTTCAATATTTTTCAAATGATCAATCTGCATCTGCAATCTGCATTCATAAGTTAAGGTTATTATGATCTAGAATGGATCAGTTTGTGATAGAGATACCTGAATAGTGAAAGCCTTATCGTATACTGATTCAGATTGGATCAGGATGTGATAAAGGTACCTGAATAAGGATAACCTTATCACATCCTGGTCCAATCCGAATCAGAGTTTAGGTTATCCTTAACAAATTTTTAATCGGATATGAATACGGATTACTTTTCTGTTCTCTCACTTTTCACCGTCTGCACGAGGCTCTTAAGTAGGTAAGTTGGTAAGTGACTTACACCAAGTTCGCTAGCGACAATTAATTTTTCTAATAAAATTTAGTAGAATGTTAATCTGGGGGCCATGTTCCGGATCAAAACGAATATTACAATATAATATAGTAATTTCTCTCACCGTGTTCGAACGAACGAATCAATGTTTACCTTTACATTCAATGGTTGGAATGGATCCTTGATGCAGTAAAAAAAATATATTGTAATCATTAATTTGAAGTGATGCGATCCATGCTCAAAATTTGGATTTTACCTCGATTGGTAGTGTGATACTTTCATCCCATACTGGGTTCAATTCTCTTTGCACTATGCGTGATTTATGGAGCAGTCGACCTGAGCATTTGATTTTTACATAAGGGTCACTGGCTCCTGATAGTATTTATTCATGTCCATAGAATGAAACAATCAATTTATGAGAAAATTCATGACGGCACTAAAATAAGTTTGAATACACAAAAAAACTTACCAGAACGATCCATGGCCACAAGATTTGTACCCCGTCGTATGTGTAAACGAAGTTGAAAAAAGGCATGTTGTCTGAGAGCTAGTTTTCTGTGACGAGACGCTTCATCGTTTATATTATCGTCAACACCAACATAACTGTGATCAGGATCCTCTTTCATTGAAGTATCCGCACTGCATAGTCGAGAAAGATCTCCTGGTCCTAATTTTCCACCATTGCCTCGTACTAGCGGTGATTCTGTTTCATCAATTTTTAAGATTTAACGTATCAATCTATTTTATGATATGCATGTTTAATATTTGAAGATAACCTGGATGATTAAAAATAGTCCGAGCTGGACTGTAAGTTGTAGAAGAACTTTTACTTTGATCTGATGAGTAATCAGCTGCGTAATCCGATTCAATGATACCACTTTTATGTGGTGAATTTGTGGATCTAGTTCCTTTGGACTTTTTACGTTCCTTGACCCGGCTTCGGGACCAACGGTTTTTTAGAGAAGAGAAGAAAATATGAGTACGTTGTGCAACAGACGCAACGTGTTGATAGGGCGTATGAGATTGGTGGTTAGAATATTGATATTCATTACTTGACTTTTGACGTGCTATGTCATCACTTTTAGCCCGAAGTTCCGTAGCACTTTTCGATTTTCCATTGAAATTCAATCGAGATCTGCTGTGGGCGAAAGATTCATCTGCAACATTGTAATTGATATCGTTCTGCAGAATAATATTTTATTTAATAAATTGT
Source organism: Lysiphlebus fabarum (assembly GCA_011426435.1). Classification (NCBI taxonomy): domain Eukaryota; kingdom Metazoa; phylum Arthropoda; class Insecta; order Hymenoptera; family Braconidae; genus Lysiphlebus; species Lysiphlebus fabarum. The sequence continues at coordinate 270,333 of WSYQ01000117.1, forward strand.
AGATGGAAGTTTATACTCTCCAGGATGATAGAAGTACTATTGCTTGGAAGATAATTTTCATATACGCTAACCAGGTAGGGATTGACGACCGGCAAAAGCCTGGAATAAGCCTTGGCACCCAGCTTGAGCCGAGCTTGGACAAGACCTGGGGTGTTAACAATGTAATTGTTGTGTCAGGCTAGGATTCTGGGCTTGGCACAAGCCTGTGTCTCAGGCTTGACACAGGCTTGCAAGAAATTTAAAAAAAATATATACATAAAACAATATTGTTATTTTATGATTCAAATCATTAATATTTTTTAATTGAAACAAATAAAATGAACTATAATGACTAAACAAAAATATCGGTGCAACACGGAATCGAACGTAAGCCTCTGAGGTAGAAGTCCAATGTACCATCATGTCAACCATCGCACTGAGAAAATTTTTTGATGAAAAAAAAAAGAACTATTCTTGATAATAGAATTATGTTACTTTGCAAGAACATTTTTGACAAAAAAAATAATTTTTTTTTTAGAAAACAATTATTGTTTCGTAAAAAGAAAAAAAAATTGTATCGAACGATATATCTGTTTGTTTTGTTCAAGTATGGTTTCGTGACGAACATGGATGAATGGCATCAAGAAAAAAAGGAGATCTTCTGTTCGGAAGATCACGAACAGAATTACACTTTATTATATATGTCCTGTCAAAAAAATGATGGTTATGTTGAATCCAAATATATTTTAATGTAAAGATAAACAATAAATTTTTTTAACTATTTTAAATAGTTATAGTGAATTATGGGACAACAGACTTGTTATTTGTGTTGTTAAAATTCAAGGAAAAACAAAGAATGAATGCTATATTTCAAAAAATAATATTAAAAAAATTTTAGTAATTAAAATTCTTCAGCGGACAAGATTTTATTGATAATCATCGTAGGCAGTTAATTAATTACATTATTGATTTATATCTGAATATTAAATTATTTATACAAAGTCATTCGATGTTTGGGGAAAACTTTTTGTTCTCATATGTTATTTGGAAGAAAAAAGATCAATTTATGATATTAACGAATAAAGGAGAGTAAATACATAAATAATTATTCAAAATAAAATTGAAAAAAATGTAATATAATGATCTGGACTAATGAAAGCTTGTTAAAATTATAATTTGTTATTGCCTCTACTCTATTTCTAATCAAGATACAATTATTTGAAAAAGAAATAGATTTATTGCTTTTTTTTTATCAGATCCTGTTCTAGACTGGATCAGGCATTTCTATTAAGGATTTGATGTAGCTGCTTGATCCAGATTTGATCAGAATGTAATAGAGTTACTTGAATAAGGATGGCCTTACGTTATCCTGATCTGGCCTGGATTACTGTTCAGGCTTTACTAAACGGATTTTTACAATACGTATAGCAAAAGTTTTAACTGATTTTTATGGCAATTTTTTCCGTAAATTTAAAAAAATGTTAGTATACTCTAGCACAATTTTGATTGTATCTAATTAGATTGGGGTGGACAGAATAAAAATAATCTATTATAGCGATTTTATCACACTTTTTGGAGAATATTGAAAAAATAATTATAATTAAATATTGAACAATTTATGCTCGTCAAAATATTTTTACAAGTACGTCCACTCCCTAAGCTGTCGGGTCTTTAATATTTCTTCAAATCGAAGCTTATAAATATTTTTAAATAAATGAATAGCTAGGGAAAAAAAAAGACTTAAAAAAGACAATTTATTAAATAATTATTGCTCGTTGAAACATTTTTTTTGAATACTTTTTTACTTATTCGGTTTTTTAATATTTTGTTAAATAAAGCATCTAAATTATTTTTTACTAAATTGTTTCTCTGAATACCTTTCAAAGTAAAATAAGCATCATTTGAGTTTGTATTACAGACCTAGCAAAATGTAAGCAAAATAAATACACGTGCATATATTTTTGTGCAGGGTTGATGCCAGCGCCACCATTTACTTTGAAATGTCGGCTTCAATAAAAAGCCAAAACCATCCTTAGCTATTTGGTCTTCAATATTTTAAAAAACAGATAGCTAGAACTAAGATGGACAAAAAAAAAGCAATTTATTCATTAAAATTGGATTTTGTAAACAAATAAACATAAAAAAAACCTCTCCTTAGTATACGCTTCAATATGTTGACATTACACTGATCGAATTTCAGGAGGTTCTTACTGGTAGTTACACTTGTAGTACTAGTAGGAAATGCGTTGATAAAATTGTGTAAAAAGTGCTTATAGTTACAAAAAACTAGAAAAAAATAAGAAATAAACATCGTATGATAACAAATAGATTCTTCAGGTAAGAAACGTGAAAAAAAAATTTCAAGAAAAATTTCGAGAAGTCAAGCAGATAAACACATGGTTCTACTCCAATTACTTTATATATAATTCAAATTTTACGTTATTGAAGTTGTTCATTGAACACGAAAATGATTTATTAGAATTTAAACTTATTTGATATCTTACCATGTGCTTCAGAATCTTTGGTGCCAGAAAGTAATTCCACACTTTTGCTCATTTTCGTCACCTACTAAATTATTATTTTTATTACTTCCTGTTTTCAAACGCTTCTTAAAATGTGCATAATAATTTTTTTTTTGTTGCATGATTTGAGAAAGTTGTAATTGATAATCACGTTCAGCATAGACTGTTATTTATTGGTTACGCGGCTAATACAATCATTAACGAGCAGTTTTTTTAAAGAACTTTTTTCATTTGTTGTTAGTATCGATTTCATATTCAATTGAACGATATAAATACTTTGCGATAGCCAACAGCCATATTGAAAAAATTTCACTTATCTGAGAAAATAGAGTTGCAACGTCTGATAACGATGAGAAATTTAGTCCTTCGAAATCTTTTTTCTTTTAGTTCACAAACAGAATAACTGATATAATTGTTGGAATGTTTTTTCATATATTGAATAATATCAATGTGTTGAAGTGTCAAACGAATACATTTAGATTGGTTTATGCTTGATCTTCACATCACTGATAACAAGGTATATACACGTTTGGAATTTACTGTGATCACACAAACTTTAGATTCTCTGCATTCCTAACATATAATCAATACAATTAATGAGAATATCTGTCACAAGACAATCCATTCGTTCTGTCAATCCAAATAATTAACTTGATTTGATACAACAATTTCTGAACAAAGAAAATAGAATAGTATAATAAAAAACGACCCTAATGTACGACACTGAACGAGTAGCTGCTTTCAGTGTTCATGGGGTCACTGACAGACGCAAGCGCAACATAGTGAGATGTGTAATTTACTATTGGAGTAGCATGCTTTTTTTGTAATGACATGCTACTGTAGGGTAGCTTTGTTTAGCTCGTCCGGAAAAAACTTGAGTAAGACGATAGAAGAAAAACAAAAGTAAATTAAAACACAAAATCAGTTTTTCACAGAAAATAGAAAAAGTTCTTTTCAGTTCTACTAAGTCACAATATATGTTTATATATAAACATTGTAATTCAGCAGAATAGAGCAAAAGCTAAATAAGTTTTATAAACAATCATGAATATTGATTTTTAGGTTGTAAATAGAATGGGTTGAGTAAGAAATCGTGTAATATTTTTAAAAGAGCGAAAAAATATTTTTTTTTTCAATAGCTCATGTGATAAAAGAGTTATAGAATTACAATATCAATAAAATTTAAAAAAAAAAAATTATCTTGATCTTTATCGTGATTTTTCGCGTATTTGAATAGGTTCTTAAGCTATTCAAAGTTTAATAACAAAATAACTTTTTTTTTTTTTTGATAATTTATTGAAAGAGGATTGACTGAAAAGAAATTTATTATTGAAAATTAAAAAAAAAATGTTAAAGATTATTTTTATTATGCAAATATTATTGCACTAGATTTGCTAGAAAGAATTGAGACGCGAAAAAAAAAGTTGATGGCGGGGCCTCATATCACTGTGGAAACGTAACAGGACGGAATGTTCTACACCAGAAATAAATCCTCTGATCCACTGATTTTGTTTTCAAAATTATTGTTGAAAATGAAAAGTTCTAAATCAAGGAATTAAAATTTTATTTTTTGTGACATGTAATTATAGTTTTTGTTAATATTATCATAATACACTTGATCAGGAGTCATGATAGTGAATAAGCTACATAGCAAAAAGTAAATGTGAACGCCAACCAAGAATACTATGTTTTAACACAAGATAATACGAATGCATTTTCTCCGAATGTTATTGTGCTATAATTAAAAAAAAAAAAAAAATTTTATAAATAAAACCCAACAAATATTTGGCTGACTCATGAGTCAATGTTTTTTTCCACATATCGTCAATGTATTTTTTTTTTTCTTCATGAATATTATGAAATTCGACTACCAAATAGAATTAAATCAGCTATTTCAATTTCATACATCATGAAAATAGAAAATACAATTTTTAAAAAATTCCAATTTTTGAAGTTTCAAAAATATTTGCAAGCCGGATTAATTGAGTAAATATTAATTAAGAGTTTGTTTTGTTTGCTTATGACAACTAAATTTTTTCGAGATCTACAAGATGCAATCAACATCAAAGCTTTCGATGCAACACACAAGTTGATAAAATCGATTGTTCAATCCATAGGACCCAACAAATATTTTACTGACTCATGAGTCAATGTTTTTTTCCACATATCGTCAATGTATTTTTTTTTTCTTAATGAATATCATGAAAATCGACTACAAAATAGAATTAAATCAGCTATTTCAATTTTATACATCATGAAAATAAAAAATACAATTTTTGAAGTTTCAAAAATAGTTTTAAGCTGGATCAATGGAGTAAATATTTATTGAAAGTTGGTCTTGTCTGCTCATGACAACTGTATTTTTTCGAGATTTACAAGATGCAATCAACATAAAGCTTCTGATGCAACATTTTTCTTTTCATATTCCTATGTATTTATAAAAAAAAAACCATTTAATAAATAATTATTTCAAAAAATTGAATATATTTTAATCAAATAAATTAATATAGTTTTATACGAGAAACTTTAGAAAAGACGAGACAAGACGAGAGATCGTGACATTTTGAACTGACCTTTATTGAACTTTGTATTTTTTAAGGATGTATGACATTTACATGGGTTATGCATATAATGTTTAAAATGTTTAAAACCGACACCTGCTAAATAATAATAATAATAATAATAATAATAATAATAATAATAATAATAATAATAATAATAATAATAATAATAATAATAATAATAATAATAATAATAATAATAATAATAATAATAATAATAATAATAATAATAATAATAATAATAATAATAATAATAATAATAATAATAATAATAATAATAATAATAATAATAATAATAATAATAATAATAATAATAATAATAATAATAATAATAATAATAATAATAATAATAATAATAATAATAATAATAATAATAATAATAATAATAATAATAATAATAATAATAATAATAATAATAATAATAATAATAATAATAATAATAATAATAATAATAATAATAATAATAATAATAATAATAATAATAATAATAATAATAATAATAATAATAATAATAATAATAATAATAATAATAATAATAATAATAATAATAATAATAATAATAATAATAATAATAATAATAATAATAATAATAATAATAATAATAATAATAATAATAATAATAATAATAATAATAATAATAATAACTTTTATCTCCTGTTTAATTTGCACCAGAGAGCACTCGCCGTTAATAAATGCATAAGAACGCCTACGGCAATAATAAGTACTAAGTTGTTAACGACGTTCGTTTCATCGATCTCCATTTCTTCGAGAAACTTAACAGGGTGAGCATAATGGCAATATTGATCATTTTCACCACATACAAGCTTATCTCTTCCAAAACCATATACAGTATATAACAAACTATGAAATCCAGCTCTGAAGTACGAAATATGAAAAATCCAACGAAACCCGACTGGTGTATCCATATAACGTATGCAGAAACCAAAAACTGAGAATGAAACAGCAATTACTGGACCAGCAAACACGGCAATCTGTAATTTTCAAAAATTTTTCTTTTCTTATTAAAATGTATAAGGTATAATCAATCATGATATTAAAAGTATAGCTATTCATTCTTTCGCCAAAATCTTCTAAATCATTAATAAATCATGCTAAATCACCATAAATGTAATTTCATGTTATTTATTTTTTAAATTTAATTGATTTTAAATCAGATTTAATCCAGAGAAATAAATTAAATAATTAATTCACGAACTGCACTTTAACATGGATATTTATGAGTTGTCACTCAATTTGCACAAAAAAATAACTGTAAAAAACTAATTTTTTTTAAATGCAAAGAAATTGATGTTGGTGGTTCGTGCTTATCCAAAGAAGCAGAATATCCGACCTGTTTGTTAGGGTTAGTCCTCGATTTTATTCGATCGAATATCATTGATATGGAAAGAAGCTATAATCCATGATAGTCCATAACCCCTACCGCGGGGTGCCTCACGGCTGAGTTCTGTTGTGTCTGGTATTGTGTTAGATATTGTTACGAGTTTCCTGACTATTGCTGTCGAGAAAACTGTCTATTTGATAACAACGAGGATTTTTCACCAAACTCCGGTCATACCGCAAGGTGGGAGCCAACTGGTTCTGTCGGCAAACAACCGTGGAAACATACAAGAACAATGAATAATGAATGATTCTTCGGTAACGGCCTACCCGTAAGGAATAGTAAAGAGGCACGGTTCACCAAGTAACTGTTGGTAACAACGAAAGCTTGCTATACGTCACCCTTTGTATTTTCGTATAGGGTTTGGAAGCGTGATGATGTCCTCACGGGCTGGACATCATCACCGAAAACATCCTCGACTTAAGGTTAACTCACTCGCTTAACGACCAGTCAAACGAGATTGAGAGTTTTATGTCTCACAAAGCCTGAGAACCATTCAACTCAACGTGAAAGGTTAAGTCCTTCTACTTGGGCTACCTCCGGCTGAGTGGTTGTTAATCTTAGTGCAGTAGCGCCCAACGCAGCTACATAGCCATTTCCACATTATTATCAATAAAAAATTTATTATCAATTTATTTAAAATTCATTTATTATCAATAAAAAATTTAATAGAATAAATTTTTATTTGCTGATAAAATGAAATAGAAATAAAATAGAAATAAAGATAAAATTAAATTCAAGATAAGGATAAAGACTTACCCTAACAGGAGTTGTAGCACCGATAAAGAAGCCCCATGCTTGGGCAGTGAGACTTGCAGCTATACTTACTGCCATAAAATATATGATCCGATTTGTTTCCATGGGTTGCGTAGTGAGCCAGTAACTTACTGCCAAATATGTTGCAGCACATGTAGCTTGAAAAGGTATTTCAATGAGCAATAAACTTATATAGTAGGGAGCTAGCTTATACCATCGATTAAAATGCTCTCTTTTCAAAATTCGCATTTCCAATGGGAAAGCCATTGTCACAGCCATTTTACCGGTGTATACAATGAGTAACAATGATCCATAAAGATAAACATAATTGGCTAAAACGCCGTTAGCTCGAAGCCCACTTCCCATATATAGATATCCAAAAATAATACCAATTATCAAATGACAAAAAAGACGAACGATGAGTAAATTATTGTCTCGTTTTAAACACATTAGATGACGTTTATACAGTAAATAGCATTGTGCTAAAAAACCAGCAGGTGCTGGAGGTTCATTTATCGATATATTTACTGTTTTTCGTTGACTAATCGTTGTCTTTCGATCAGTCCAAATTTTTTCAGCTGCAATAGTCAATTTGTCAACGCCGACTCCATAATCACCAATCGCGACTTCAATCAAAAAATCTGCTGGGTTGTGGTATGGAGGACAATTTACGCCAACTGATGTTAAATGAGACAGCAGGGACGTTATTGAACCCCGATAAATGCAGTGCCCATTAGCAAGTGCATACAGTGAATCAAACATTTCGAAAAGAAGAGCACTTGGTTGGTGAATCGTACAGATTATAGTACGTCCTTCCACAGATAATTTTTTTAATAAAGCAATACAGGAACTGCAGGATGCTGAATCAAGACCTGAAAGTTATGAAATCTATTACTTGAAGTTCCACTATACAGATAGTCACTGAAAATTCAAAATTGATGTATAAGTGATTGATATCCAGGTCATTAATCAATAGTATATGGAGCTAAGGAAAAAAATACAGATACTTAAACTCGAAACAAGATATCTGTCTAAAAATAATAAATTTCCATTATTTTGGATCCCGAGATGAATAATTAAAGTATAACAGGGTATTTTTGAGTATTATTTCCCGTTTCAAGAGTATTCCACAGTATAACTGCATATTGATGAGTGACGCAGAGTAGCAAAAATGAATTACCAGTTGTAGGCTCATCCAAGAACAACACTGAAGGATTGTTAAGGAGTTCAAAGGCAATTTCCAATCTTTTTTTCTGTCCACCAGATAAAAGACCACATAGTGTATTAAAACAGTGGTTGAGCCCAAGCATCTCCAACAGATTTAACACCTGTAGAAACATTTAATGACAGTATGTTCACATATAAGTTCAAATATAATGGGTGTTTATATATTTATATAAATTTGAAGCGAAATGAATTAAATGTTTAAGTATTTTCCCTCAACACCAGACATGAAAAGAAATTATTTTTAAAATTTTCCACTCTCTTCTTGGAGGTTTTACATTCCCTTACTTTTTTAAATCCAACTTAACTAAAACTTACTTTTTTACTTACGTTTTCTTGGTGGTATCTTGATTATACAAAATGATTATATTCATGAGTTAAGACAACATTGATCAAGATTGGGCGTCAAATTCAGCTAGATAGATTCCTATTTGGGTACGTTTTATAAATTGGAATAAAAAAATTATGAGAATTCAAGATATCGAGGGAAAAAACTTCAACATTGCATATTATTCACCCTATATGTATATTTAATTAATATTATTTATGTTAAAAAGAAATATTATTTTTGATAAAATTTTTTTTTACTTGTGTATGTTTTAGAGTTGAACTAATCGTATAACCGAGTTTAAGATTAGCAGCGAGAGTCATTGCTTCTCCCACAGTCAATTTTGCCCTCGGCAATGAGTCTTGCAAAATATATGAAGATGTTTCCTTCCATCTCTCACTATATGGCATACGCCGTTTACCATTCACATAAATTTCACCCGAAACCCCTCGAACACTGTATTTACAAATAATCTGTCATTGATGGCTTCCGTTCGGATTTTTTTATTCTTTGGAATATACTCACATGTACCCAGCTAGCACATTCAGCAGCGTAGATTTACCTGCACCAGAAGGGCCCATTATTGCTGTCAATTCCCCACTACGAAATTCTCCGCTTACACTATGGAGGATTTCTTTGACTTCTAGAAAGTAATGTAAACATTAATAATTGGTGAGCCGAATGAGTGTGGAGAAAATTAATATTATACAAATTTAATATATCAAGTTCAAAAAAAGTTCACATTATCATATGCAACTACCATGAGAGAAATATCTTTGATCGAAATTTTTCTTATGCCACTTTCCATTAAATAAAATTTTACTCAACAACTTTCAAATGCTTGATAAACCAAGCTGACAAAATCTTTCGTTCACAATCGAAGAAATCATTAATATATGTTCTTCACTCTATATAAATCGATATTCAAGGCTATTAAACAATATTTTCCAACTATGTCCCGACCAATTGTAACTGAAACATTTTTCGAAGTAAATATCACTGTATATATGATCAACTGAAAACTTGTTTTCGTGTTAACTTCTCGAGTAGAAATTTGTTAGGAATCGCCTGAACATTCCATTCTGGATCAGGAAATTGTAGAGCGATCTCTGTGAATTTATTTATAATTTTTATACAATCTATAAGTTTAATTGCAAAATTTTTTTTTTTCAAATTCAATATGTGCTAAGTCTGGTCTCGTGTTAGGCTTGGTGAGAGAATAGGCACCAGCTTGACACAAGGTTGTGCTATAAAGCGCGTGTGAGATCGGGTAAAAACAAAAAATAAAGGCTTGTAAGGAGCCTGAGTTACTAACACTAGTGTGAGACCGGATAAAATCAACCGGCCCAGGCCTGGGATAAGCCTAGGTTACTAAAGTCCATGTAAAGCCGGGAAAAATCAAAAAATACATGCTTGACATAAGGCTGAATTACTAAGGCTCGAATTTCTACCTGGGGATGCTATCCGGTCCTGATCCTTTTTTTAAATGACCTCCAAAAAAAAAAAATAAAAACACTTGATATATTTTTAATATTCCCAGAAGATTTACTTGATTTTTTTTTTGATTTTTTTTTTTTTTGAAGTGAAATTTCTCATGCGGGGGTATAGAAAAAAAAATGTGTGTGTGTGTGTTATCAGTACGCACGGGGGAAGTGAAACTTCTTTCGTTCTGCGACCTTTTACAAAATAATGTGAGAAAAATATAGGTAAGCTTAAACAGAATTTCAGGATATTGCAAAGGACAAAAACAATCTGATTGATAATATTATCAATTTTTTTATTATTTTATGAACATATTCTTCTCTCAGTGCACCATATTAATATTGAATTTATTATTCATGACTCTAACGGTACGCGCCAACCCCTTATGAACCGTTATAGTAAACGGTTGTTTTGAGGTTGGTATGTGTACGAAAAATACCTAAAACAAACCTTTTTTAAACCTAAAAATTACCAAATCAGAACAGACCGTTGATAAACCTTATTCAAACCCCAATATTTAACTTTAAATAACTAACCAAAAACTAACTTCCTTGGCTGGCTATTTATGGATTACCCATAGTTTATTGTGGATGATTAGCAGTTCATCTAAAATATATTGCAGTTATTGAACGGTTAAATAACGGTTACAGCGAACTGGTCTTGGGCTCTCATAATTTCATGAAAACCATTAAAAAAGTTAAAAAAAAAATAACCGATTTGAGAAAATTTTTTTTTAAATGTACAGTTAACTTGAGATAACTTATAATATACTTAAAACTATTTTATCTTTCGATTTAAGGAAAAATTTGCTAGAATCAAATGACATATACTTCAAGTTGAGAAACAAGTAATTCAATTCAAAGTAACGCAATCAAGTTAAGAGAATTAATTGACTAAAATAAAATTACATTTCGCTCTACTAAAAAAGTTAGTCAATATAGTTTTTATTTTATCATGAATCAATATCTAATTTATAATTAAAATGATAAAAAAAATTATGATTTTTTTTTCGGTCAAGAATTTTATCTATTTAAAGAACCTATATTTTAAAAGCCAGTATGCTATCTCTTGAGCCCTCGCGTATTAAATGAGAAAAGATAATTTTCGTCCATATTGAGTAAGACTTTAAATGAATACAAAACATTATTAATGAATCTTATTTATAGGTTGTAACCGATTTTCTGACCTGCACGGCTAGAACTATCGGCCAAGGTCTACAACGAGGATTTCTCACCACCCTCCTCTAAATCACTGGGGGGAGCCATGTTGGTTATCTCGGAAAACAACAACAAAGAGAATTTATGTATTCTCGCAACAATTGAATCAAACATTTGAATAGATTGTTTATTATATAGATATCTTACTTGGCTTGACTGTTCTAAAACTCCATTGTTTGATTTGATATCGGATATTGTTGAAGGAGAGATCAATTTCTGGACGTTTGGGAAACTCATAAATTTTCTGCATTACATAATGTTCCACCGGTGTTCCAGGTACAACCCCGATATCAGTCACACATCTTTCATCATTAGCTTGGCTGGTTCTGAATGCCATCCGAGACGGTGTAAGATAAGTCGACATATGGGATTGATTCATTATTTACAGTTGAATATTTGTCAATTTTTTCAGTGATGGCAAAAAGTTTATTCAATAAGTAAGGAACAAACTATTTTATACTAAAACAAAATTGTCACTCGTGTCTACTGAATTAATTCCTGCAACAAAAAATATTGAAAATCAGCTTTTTTTTAAGCAAAATAATAAATTAGAAAAATATGCGATTGTTTATTAAGGTTTTTATAAAAAATTAATATTTTTGAAAATAATATTTATTCGAATTTTCAATTTAAAATTTCAATAAAGAATATTAAATTCAATATTTACTTAGAAAGGTATAAAAACTTGATTATTTATGAATTATACAGGATACAAAGAAAACTTCGTAAAAAGATGTAATACCTAACAAAAAAAAATTTTTTTTCTATAATTTAAAAAAGGACACATTATAGTTTTGATCTATAAATTTTGAGATTGGAGGTTCAAATTGAATTGCATTTCTTTTTATATTATAAAAAACAACAATTAAAAAAACTTTATTATTTTAAATTTATTTATATAATATTAATATCAAATATTACATTTAACTATAATATTCAAATAAATATATTTAAATTATTGATATGTTTGTCGCCATTTTGTCCCTAGACAGCTATTTACTTTCTAACCATCTAAATAAAAATAAGAATCGCTGTCGCATAATTTTCAAATCCACAACAGCTGAATGTCGTTTTAGATATATAAAAATTGAATAAAATAAAATAAAATAGTTTTAGGTATTTTAAAAGGTTCTGTATTATAAAAAAAATTATCAGGGATATGAAAAATACCCTAAGAAAATGCAATATTTTATTTAATCGGCTCAATGAAAATTATTTCATTGTCCGCCAACATCGATTAAAACCTCGGTAATACCTCGGTCCAATGTTATATACGAGGTAGTAACATCGGATAATATGTCGACAAACCTTGGACCGATGTTATTTTTCTACCTGGGTTTGTTTTTATTCATTATATAACTTAGGTTATTATTATTTTTACTTTGTGGCCATATTGTTTGGGAAATTTGAACGCGCGATTCTTAACGCTGAGGGGAATATATTTTACACAAACCCCAAGTACATGAACACTCAGGGGATTTTATCCTGGGAATTCATCAAATTTAGAAACAACCAGCTATTATGAACAAGCCCCATATCCGGGAAAAAAAATTTCAGTGCGTGATGTCAGTGTAAATCATGCTTTATGCGTAATGGGCTTTTGCACTTCTATATCGTGAATTAAAACCCATTGTTTAATTATTGAACAATATGCAAATAATTTCCTAGACGTTTTCGAATTATTCCCAAATGATTCTATAACTCGGTTTTTAATTTTTTATCCTCTTGCCAAGTAAGTATACGGAACCAAAAATCTGAGACTTTACAAGTAATTTACTGGTACGCTATGACAGTTATAGTATATCAGTATAATACAAGAAAACTCCGGTTGTACAGTACAACTGTTTTACCACTAATATACCGCAAAAATACTGGTACTATAATAGTTTGTGGTTCTCGAAAGTATCACATTTCATGACAAAAATACGATTGAAACATAAAGTACGAAATATTGGGAACATATCCCCCACAAAAAAAAATATATCTGAAATATGGTTTGTGTAATTGTCAGCAATTACTTGTTTTTTCTACATTGTTCGACAAATGACGGCTGACAACTGCACAAGATGTATTCGGGATATTTTCTGACTGTATATTCTGGATATATCTTACGTATATACTGTTTATATGTCGACTACATATCGGATATATCCTGGATACATATTTTTTCGTGTAGGGATTATTGTTATTTTCAAGGCGATGTCGGAAAATAGGCTGTTAGTGAAAATGGTCACTTGGCTAAGATAGCTGAAGAAAAGAAAAAATGAAAGGTAATTTATTTAGATGAAAGAGGTAATTTTTATTACCCCTGTGTAGAAAAAGGATATAGCTAAGTTACGTATATAGACTAAAAAATTGATGAAGGGGATAATTTTTATTACGTATGCGTGGTTGATAAAAACATTTTAATCATATCTATATAGGCTAAGGAATAGATATTTCGCTAAGAAATTTAAAAAAAAATCAGTTCATTTTAGCAATATTATATTTAGCAATACATGACTTATCTTTAATTTCACCCCTCTACAATTAATGGTCTTTTTTATATTCATGCCTAGTTTCATTAGTCTATTTAATCTATTTAATTTCTACGTTATTTGTAATATCTATTCAAAAAAAAATTAGAAAAATTAATCAATAAATTACGCAGCCAATTTTTCAATTTAATTTTGAAGACCGAATGACTAAGAAAATAGATGCAGTAGAAAAAATATTTTCACCGGCAATAATTGTTTATGAAATTGTCTTTTTTAAAAAGCAACTCCTCCCTTAGCTATTTGTTATTATTGTAAATTATACCAATTTCAGCAACTATTTAAATTGTTATAATTAATATGATTCACTTGATTTCAATTTTATTTGGAAAATAATTTTTCAAACAGTTATTAAACTAGTAACAGTCTATTTTCCTGCTTATAATAGTTTATTATAAATGCTTCTTCTTTCTTAGCCCAAAAAATTGCTTCAAATAATTTTGAATGCATCTATTAAGATCAATTGGCTAAGTAATTGTCTTTTTTCTAACCGCATCTTTTATCGTAGCAATTCGTTAATTTGAAAAAAATATTTTTTTGGAATTATTTTTTTTATAATTTACGTAAATGTTCAAATATATATATTGAGACCTGCGAATGTTACATTACTTTTTCCAACACGGAAGAAGCCTTCTCCCACTCTTCCTTAAAAACGTGTGATAATGCTGTATCCCCTTCTCCCAAAGTAACATTCGTTAATCGTACCCTCTATAGTATAATTTATATACTTCTATATGTATTGATTATTGATACGCTATTGATTATTTAATATTGATTATTATAAAATTTACTATAAATATATATTTATTTACGAAATATTGCTATTTCGATTCGATGGGCACGTTGTCAAACGTATAAAAAGTCATATGTTAACATCAAATCAACTGGTTGTTATCAACTGATTTTTTAGAAAATAGTATAAACTACATAATCAAATAATAAGTAATAAATAACTTTTCTAATACTATTGTTTTTTTATAAAAACAGTATTATTCCTAAATTATTCCAGAAAATACCGAACTTATTACCGTTGTTACCGAAGTTTTTAATTAAAGACACGAAGTATTTTAAAAAATGACCTTCAAAATAAAAAAAAATAAAAACTCTTGTTATATTTTTTCACAGAATAAAAATAATATTTCCGGAGGTCAAACTTACTTATTGTTCTTTTTTCTGTAAAAGTTCCGTTTATAACTTGTGTGGCGCATACTTATACTCAATATGGTTCATACCAAGATCGTAAATCTGTTTTAACTGAATTCTATAAGTTTATGCTGTAGATATAACTGTGAACTGATTTGATTCGTACATTCTTTGAAATCTAAAACACTACTTTAACAACAAGATAATATATTAGAATATAATAAACTGTTTCAATTATAAGCTACCTTCGTAAATAATTATAAAAAAAGTAATGATAAATAGATAAAATTCATCGAAAGCAAACTTAAGCTATCGCTTAATAAAAATGCATTTATACTTTTATACAATAACTCTTTCCTTTTTGTTTTTTTTTTTAAATTTAATATTTTTTTCTTTTGTTGTAAGAATCCATCATCTATAAACTTTTTAAAATGTTAGAGGTCAACAAATTTTGGTTTTTTTAAAATCAAATTCTTAATTAAAAAGGTTCGCAATAACGCAAAAAATACAGTTATCTTAAACTTCCAAGATTCGTAGACGTAGTTAAAATATCAGATATTATATATTTAATAATAATGAGTAGAGAAAATATTTATGTAATTTCCGAATAAATAACTTCAAATACTGATGTTAATATTAATCAATAGAAATTTTTTGTATTCTTTCATTATAGAATGTATTCAATTTCCATGAACAATTGACTTTTAACACTTTACAAAAATCATTTATATATTTGAAATTTTTTTAACAAACGTACACTTGAGACGGCTTGGATGAATAATTATTATCAAGTAAAAGAAATAATTTTTATAAAAAGAATTACCTTACATTATTCGCCGTTTAAACAACATTGAGAACTTTTAATTTCATTTTCAACGACTGAACACGCGAGTTAATCATGTCGAAGTGACTAACAAAGTAGGCCTAAACATTAAAGAAAGGAAGGAGAAGTAAAAATAAAAATGATTGGCATTTTATTCAGTTTTTTAGTAAAACATATGCTATATGATGATATCAGTGCAACAAGCACTCTATCTTATACTATGAACTGGAAAAAAAACATTTTGAAATGAGGCATGAAGTAGTTTGTGAGAGATAGTAGTGTATACTGCGCTCATAGGAAATGGTTGACCGTGTCATTGGTAATCATTGTTTTTTTCATGACGCATTACTCGTGGTTCAAGGGATAGGTCGTTAGCTTTTAGGATTCGTATTTGCGTCGGTCGTGAGTTTAAATCCAATCTAAGGTCATTGGCTTTAGGAAAAAAAAATACTAAATTATGAAATATAATAATCGGCACACTCTACTGTTAATAAAGATTATTAATTATAGAAGTTTTTTGTTTTAAATCAGTTTATAGTCATTTTATTTTTGAAGTGAATAGAAATTTAACTTGACAAAAATTTTTTTGTTCTTCAATTAACACAACTTGATTTTATTGGAGAGCTTTTATTCTACGGAAAGATTTTTCTTAAATAATATGTGCCTACTATCAAGACTATTTTAGATTATTTTCTAGACCCTTTGTTCTAAAAAGTAAGAACAATTATCCATAAAATGAAAAGAATTGAATTATTTCAAATAATACGCGTTTTCCACCACAACTTTTGGAGTATTTAATTGAACAAATTCTTTCGTGATTTCATAATTTTTCTTTCTTACCAATAATTTAGTTTTGATTCAAATTTAAATTTGCCATGAGTGAGGAATTTTACTGTTTTTTTTTTTAAGAACTTTTTCATTTCTAATAAGACTTTTTTTACTTGTTTCCAATTTAAAAATTAAATTTTGTTCTGTGAGCAATTGGAAATTGAAATTTAGAAGTTATAGCTATTATCGAAACCTTTCATTTGAGCCTAATACGAATTCTTTATCTTAATTATTATCATATGGAAATTTTGAGTGAGATTTTTAAAAAGTGTATAGAAAGAAATACTATGGACTATAGTGGGGTGCTTCATGCCTATCGCATCTCTTAATATATTCAAAAGTACAAACTCTCATATTTTAATTCAAGAGGCGCCGTGTTTGACAATAGGAGAACTTCATTCCTATACGTAGGTTAAAATAGTGTTGGTGAGTTGTCGAGTTAATCCGATTCCCTCCCTACGCTCCCTACTCTTTCTCATTTTTTACGTTTCTGAAAAAAGAAGACCATGTCGTCGACGCTCCTGCCTAAGGAGAAACTCCACTTATTGGAAAGATAGGATAAGATTAATTATTTAAATAATGAGTATGTTTGTAGTGCGCATTGTAAAATGAAATAATATGGATTACGCACGTTACCAGAATACTGTGGCGCCCCTCGATTAAGCGGCGATCATATAGCTATACGGTTTTTTGAGAGGAGTTAGTCCTCCTGTATTTTTAGTTTTCTTGTATCCAACATCTAAAAAGATGGAACATGGAAAGCGGCCTACATTTCTCCAGAGAGCAGAGGATATGTGCGCGCATATACTTAATTTATGCAACTTTAAATTATAATTATTTTTGATCAGTTACTTAAAAATTAATGAAGCCCAAATAATATTAATAAATTCGAAATATCCAAACGATTTCCTATGGAATACCATAATAGTTTTAAATTAAATCATAATGACAATAAATTGTCGGCTAATTTGATAATTTATTTTTGTTTAATTAATTAAATAAAAATTATGATAGCCCAAACGTTTTCAATTAAAGCCCAATCATGCCCATACGAAGCACAAACGATAGGAATTTTTTTAACAGGTGTAGCTGGCATTTGTCGGCTAAACCCAATGTGCTCAAATTAAGACTTCAGTAAATTATACACCAAGCAAAGTGTCACTTACATTAGAAGTTCAAAAGTTAATCAAAGATTATAAATTTAGTTTTTATAATGTAACATTCAATAAACAAAAAATTCAAATATACACATTGACATTCATGAATAATTATTATAAAATTTACTCTTTATAATGTTTATGTTTTTTTTTTTATTTTTTAAGTAATAAAATTAAAGCATTATTATTTTAAACACGATTTGGAAAAATCTCTTTATTACTTCAAATATAATTTAAATAATAAATAATAAATTTAAGCAACTTTTTTTATGATGTACATAAAAGTATATAATAATTAATTATTATGATTTATTATTTGAGTTGTTGATATCGATAATTCTGTAGATATCACTATTCCGTTTTTATGTGGTCAATTATTAAATTCATAAATAAATAAATAAATTTATGTCTGTCAAAAAAAATCAAGACATTTTGGTGTAAAGAAGCATTAATGGTGTTCTCCGTCTAATGTTTAAAATATAGAATTTAGAAAAATTGCCACATGGTGCACTACTATTTATTTCTTTCTGGCATGTTCGAGATATATCCAGGATATACATTTTTTCGTGGAGGTTATCTAGACATCAGGTGTACTAAAGAAAATTTCTTTCACATACTCTATTAACGTTGCATCGCACGAACTTGCTCAGTGACATCTTCAAGCTTGACTAAGCTTCTATCTATAACATTCATTTGCAATTCCAGATGAGAACTGATAAGTCCAATTCTTCGTAGTTCGATTGCTGCATTTTCTATTCCATATTCTAGCTCACCGAAACTTTTCGCTGAAGTCACTAAAATCTGCAAACAAATAATAAGTTTTATATAAACGTCGGCTTTAGTATAAATATTGGCTGCACTCTACTTGAGCTTAAGGAAATGAGGTTCCTTTTCAAGTCGTATTTTACTTGCTTAGATAAAATCCTCCAATCCGTAAAAAAAATTGCGCTCTTACATTGCCGAGAGATAATATTTTCAACACCACTGAAATATAATAAAACTGGAAGGTGACCTTTCATGTTTAAGAAAGTTCACACAACATTTTATTGTCTTCACATTTTTTTCAAATTTTGAGAGTAGATTTATGAGATAGTTATCTATCTTATATCAAAATTTTTAGAAGTCTGTCCCGGCGAGTAAAAAGGTTATTCATGTTTAAAGTTAACAACTTTTAAGATGCACATTAACGTGAAAGACTAAAAATGTTAAATAAAAACAACATATCTCGAATTTTCACTGCGTTCTGGCCTTTACTTGAAGAAAAAACTGCTTTCGAGTAATATTGTCACAGCCAATCGAAAATGATATTTCTCCAAGAACATTCAATTGGCTATGGTTACTGCATTATATATATATATATATATACAGACAATGCAACATATAGTACAACAATCTACAATATATTGTATTATATCCCTGGTAGAAATTCAGCTTCGTACTGCGACTTTCGATGTCGCAGCATGCTGGGTGCAACTTATGTTTTGCGATACTCGCAGACTAATCTAACAGCGAGCCAACTGCGAGGCTGCTGCGACCGAATAATTTTAAAATGCATTTTTTTCTAATGCACCAGTTTCTACGCTTGCGCATTATATGAGTCCCAGACTTAGTGTTTTGTCATATGCCATAGATTGCCACAGGCGGCCATTTAACAATTTGGGAAAAAAACAATGTTTGACTAATATATAAAATTATTGATGTTTAAAAAATTGTTATCAACTAAAAAACAGTAAATAATTTTTTTCAATTTTATAAAAAATATTAAGTGAATAAGTGCAATGACAGTACAGTGAATACAGGTTTCTAGTTATTACTAAATTTAAATACAATTAATCAATGTTATATTTACAGGTTATGTGAACTTTTTAAAATACCAACTAATAAATAATAGTAAGTTAATGAACGAATAAAGTAAATTATCTAATAGCGATATACCCAGGGTAGCTATTCTTGACTCGATTATCCCACCTACACGGGATAACATGAAAACGCCTGAAAATGATTTAGTCGTTTGATGTAAACCATTGAGAAGGATACAAATTAAGCCAAAATTTTCATGTTTTGCGACAAAAAAGTTATCCCAGTCGCTCGGGATAACTTGCGGATAATCGAGTCAAGAATAGCTACCCTAGTCTTCTTGGGACTAACTCCCTATCTCGCCTATATATAAAATCCGTATCGCTTACGGCACCGCTTAATCGAGGGGCGCCACGGTATTCCGGTAACTTGCGCAATCCATACCATTTTATTTTACAATGCGCAATACAAACATACTCATAATTTAAATTATTATTCTTTAAAATTTTTTTAACAAGGTACATCCTTATTTCTAGCTATTCGTTCATAATAAATGCATCAAAATTGACATAAATTTCTTTTTTTTAATTATTATTTAAAAAATAAATAAATAATTTTATCAATTGCATTTCTTTTCTTAGCGACTTGCTAATTACAAATGCATGTCATAAATAATATGAACATTTTTTTTAAATAAGTTTTTTTAGAAAAAAAACGATTATTTGTTCAATTATTATTTAAAAAATTATTCAAACAATTAGTTTTTCAAATAAACTAGTGTCTACTAAAAAAAAGACGATTATACTGGTTCAAAAATTTGTGTTTTTTTAAATGCATTTTCTTCCTTAAAACTATTTCTTCTATATGTTTAAATGTAAATGTTTCTTAAAATTTGAATTTTGACTTTTTTGATTTTAAAGATGGCCCCTGTTGGCCTTTTTCATCGCAACTCGGTGGCTCTGTCACTGCCCGTGCATCTAGCAACTTCAACAGCCTATACTCTAGCATAGGCGTTTACCCTCGTCGTAGACCTCCATGACTCTAACATCTATACATAGACCAAGAAGACTAGAAGAACTAGAAAAAGTATTTCTTGTCTTCGTGGCCTCAAGGAACGAGTCTGAATCATGACTTTTGTCGCTAAATAAGTACTTGGACAACCATAGAAATCAATGACAGTTAACAGGTCATGCGACATCAATATCACTAAAAAAGTCTTCTGTTTTTTATAATACTGACTTTTACTTTGATATCACTTGAACAACGACAAATAATCAAAACAAATAATAAAACTAATTTTCGAATTATCGCTATCGTATCATTAAAAGGTTATGCGTGATTTCTTATTAGTTTGCTATTAAACGGATGTTGAATAGATGCTAGGCGGAATTGAACGTCAATTATTTTGATAATGTTTGATTCCTAAATAAATAATAATTTTGTCATGATTTGCTAACCGTTACTGGATTTTTGAACATGTACTTTATTTGCTATTTTATTCAGTAGTTACTTGTTGTAAACTAATAATTCAGTACGATTTATAATATATAAAATAATATAACGGTATATCAATGTAATAATATATCGTTTTTAAATTATTTTTTTTTGTTATTTATTTGTGATCATAATATTTTGTATCTTTTATACGCTTCAGAATTGTTTATTTTTTTGCTATTCGACTGCTAATAAGCAGCTATTTATCTGTCGTCTATTAAAACTATTAAATTTTCTACTAGGATTTTGTTTTTCATTGTCTCCTTTTTAAATTCACTTGATGACAATCCCAAAGGTAAGTATTTTGGCTTTCATAAAACTACAGGCATAAAAAAGTATTAAATTTTTCAATACCTATATAGGTTTTAACTAATTTATTTTAAACAAGATTATAAATTACTAGTAAAAGTATAAATATAAAACATACGTCACTACTTTTTGAACCTCGCTGTATTTGTCTTGATAAAGATGAAATATTGTTGACATTGACTTGTACTTTGTCTGCTAGACGCAATTTGGACTCTACAAATAAACTTCTGGCGCTTGTACTCGAAGCAGATGTCATAGTTTAATTAAAAAACTACAAAAATATACGTCGTTTGATCAATTATATTAATCCTGTACTGCTACCGTTAGTATAAACTGGAAATACAATATGTCAAAAAAATACTTTAGGTTCTGTAATTTATGTAATGTTATATGCAGTGATGGGTAGTTAGACGATTTTTAGTTTTAATACTTTCATACCAGTAATATACCATTTCGGCGGTATAATACCGGTATGAAAATATGCGAGTCTGTAACTCAGAATCGCCCCCTATGGCATCAGAATTTTCTTTCAAGCAAGCATACAACTCTCAGCTGTAAAATTCTCGTTGATATAAATAATTGAATAAATAAAGTAGTATTTATTTTCTATGCTCATTTATATACATAAATATTTACACATCTTATATTATAATTAAATACATTTTTTTCTTAATATAACTCTTATATATATATATACTCTCTCCTTTATACATCTCCATATTTTTACATCTATACTTACAACTATTTCACTCACGCACCCATTGTTTTCTTTCTACTCCTATCAATCTCTCAAAAGCTGTCACCCATTCACACACCTCTTCTATTGGCTTTTTTCTTAGCATATTTGCTACTTCTCATATCTATGTCCGTTAATCCGATAAATAGTTCATCTTTTTTTTTTCCTACTCTCTCGCTGCACTCTATTCCTACACTTGTACACACCATTATATGCTCCAGAGTTGCCCATTCATATCCACATCCCTGACCGAACTGTTGGGTTCAATTTCGGTTTTTTCACAGTTTGGTTCTTCTATGGTTTTTTCATGGTTAGATAACCGTTATTTAACCAAAAAAAAAACGGTTGGAAATTGCGCAAACTCAACCCAAAATAACCGTTCTGAAAAGAGTTTAGATTCGGTTGCATTATTCAGTCAGTTTAAACTCGGTTGAAGAAACCGAATTCAAACCGTTTAAAGAAAAGCTATTTTCTCTCAAAATTTATTGTTGGTTCAATTTTGGTTGAATTACGGTCATCGGTTTGATTCGGGTTTGGTTTGCGCAACTTTCAACCGAACGTAAACGTTTTTTTTCGGTTTATTTACGGTTCTATAATTCTGTTAGGGATGGCTTATGGAAGTATTTTATAAAAAATAGTATTTACTCCTTTCAGAGTAAGATGTCTCCTTTCAAGTCTTAACACTCCCTTAGCTATTTGTTTTCTGAAAAATAATTTACAAGCTTTTATTATACAAAGTATTAAAGTCCAACTATCTAAGAAAATAAACCTTCATGGTATTGGTGTGTAGATGACAGCTGACGATATAAATTAAAAATATTATACTATATATTTTTCTGCTCGGTTCATTTCGTTTGTCCCGTGCAAGCAAGCAAGAAAGCAAGCAGCAAGAGACTAGGTCTCTAGTCTTCTTGGCAAGCAGAAAAAGGGACGTAAGTAAACTCAGTAACCCCCCTCCCTCCACCCCGTGGTGAGCGACGTGACTTATTGTCAGTTTCGACCTTTCAACGATTCTTAGTTCGTCTGGGGTGCGTTCCAAAACCTCGTTCGGGTCAGATCTTCAAGATGGCGGCGATTCAGTGTTTTATAATTTTTTTTTAGTGGCAGCCCTGATTTTGCATGACAGAAAAAAAAAGTAAACAAATACATAAACACTTACACAGATTTTCAAAATATTATAATATTAAAAAATTGACTGTTTTGTTGAATTTAATTGATCTAATAATTATTTTAAAAATGGTAAGTTTACATAAACAATGAATACAAAATATTTTTTAGTCATTTTAAAATTTTTAAAAAAGTAATATAAAAATAACATAAAAAAAATATTCTCAGGCTGGTGTACCAGGGTAGCTATTCTTGACTCGATTATCTCACTTACACGGGATAACATGAAAACGCCTGAAAGTGATTTAGTCGTTTGATGTAAACCATTGAGAAGGATATAAATATTTAAATAAATATATATCTATATATATAATATATAATACATATAATATGTAATATATAAAGGCCCTTGTCGACTAGCATAGTTTTTCAACAAAGTTCTATGCCATAGCACTTTGGTCACTATATATCACCAAAAATTCACTAAAAAATGGCCGCTGAGGACTATGCTGGAAAAATGCTGCGTGCAGCATTTTGAGCATAGTTCTGCTAACTTCACACTCGTTTTTTTAGATGCAGCCAACTTTGAGAAAAAAAAAAAAAGCGGCATTTATAGCTCTTTTTTGTTGTTCTTTGTTTACAGTTGTTTACAGTCTACATTAATTGATTGATTGACTGTCAGAATATCGTATTGTCATTTGTCAACAAGAGTAAACAAATAAAAAAGGTTATGCGTTTAATTATTTTTTGTTGTGATTTTACGAATGTTGGTAGAGCTGGAATCATTTCAATAAACGATTATAACGCCGCCCTATAGCCGTCATGGCTGAACTATTTCTACCCAAGCGCTATGCCATAGAACTTTTTAGAAAAACTATGCTAGTCGACAAGGGCCTTTACTTCGCTACAAAGAAGGCTAGGTATGGGTTACTTACGTTATTACGTAATTTACATGTAAAGTCAATAACTTGAAAAATCGACCATTCACCCAACACTGACCGGGGCGATACCTTCCGATTGCCGAATACATATGTATCGCACAGTTCACTGCTTAGCTGTCATAGCTTTGTTGAAGCTATATATTATTTTTAGACTTTTTATTTGTAGCTCTACATATATATAAAATTCGAAATAAAAATGTTGAGTCGTTTTCAACAAAATTTTCAGAGTATCCAGCAAAATATTTTTACGCAAAAATTTATATTGCCAGATTGCCGTAAAAAAATTTTCTTCAACTAGCCATCAATAACCAATATTGTGTTCTAAAAAGAGCTCGTTCAAGTGCTCATCAACTAATTCCTCAGTTTATTTTTGTTTTTTTTTTTTTTTTTTGAGAGAGTTTCACAACGATAATTATTTCAAATTTGACAGTTCAATATTTCGGATTGCTTAATCTCTTTAAACACGTGTATAATCAAAAAGTGCACAAATAATTTTATTATCTGGAGTGGTTTATTAGTCGGAGATTCATTAAATATAGGTAAGTTATGGCTGTGGATATTCATACACATTCTCTGAAATGACGGTCAGGTTTTAGGATTTTAACAATAACTTATTTGAAATTCTAAAACGCATAATGTATAAAAATCTCTTTTTGTAATATTCCGTTTGTTAACCTAAGTTGTAAGACGGATAACTAAACGCTTGTATTGATCAGCTGTTTGTAAATTGATGTTACGATAATGTCGAATTAAAAGTTAAAAATAGTTATAAGTATAAATTGAATGAATCATTAATTCACATCAACATTAGAAAAACATTTCTTGTGTTTGTTGGCCTGGATCTTGTATAGTGACCATCTGCTATAAGTATAAATAACTAATTTTTTTTAAAATTAATACAAAACTAGATCGGATGGGATCCATGACAACATCAATTACAATATGTGATGGTAAGAACATAAACAAGTAATAAGTCAGTAAACAGTCAATCCTGAAAAACGTTACACCTACATAACAAGAGCAATTTGGCAATGATTGTTATAAATTGAATTCGAGACGAAGACGCCATCGACAATTTACCATTAAATGTATAACGAATCTAACGCCACGATAAGATAGCAACTGATAAAACAAAAATTACCTATGTGTTCTAAACACTTTTATTTACTTATGTTCACAAAAAAAAAAAACTCCGGATGATAGCGGTGCGTGCTTTTTTCTGCAATAACTTGGGGATTGTTTTAAAAGATTCATCATGATTTTGGCTATTTGGAACATTTTCCAAAACATTTTCTAGCATTTTAGAAAAACTTTGATTACTTTCAATATGGGGTGCATGGGTGCAATAATATCAAATAATTACTGTTGATTTTTCTTGTCTAAATATTTACAATACTTAATTGTTATTGAATGATAATCAATTGTTAATTTATTATTATTTAATGTGATATTGTGATGACAAATAGGGTATTGACATGGCTATACACGACGCCAAAACACCGGGACTTGAGACAAAATCTAAAACGACGTATTAGTTTTAGTTGCGCAAACCTGACTGCGCGTCTAGTTAATAAATTCATAAATTAATTAGTGAAAATAATTAATTAAAATTATTTAAACAATTTCGTAAACTCTAATATTGATTTCGTAAACTTTATCAGCCAATTTCCTATCAATTAGAGCCATTGTTTTATTTTTTTTATTCCACTGCCAACTAACGATACGCCTATTTTTAATTAATTAATAACTAATTAACTATTGTTTCGTAAATTATAATAATGATTTGCTAAACTTTTCTAAACCATTCGGAAACTTCCTATGAAAAAATATTTTCATTTTTCCATAATCTGCGAACCAAGTATACCGAGCCCAACTTTGAGTCTATTAAAATTGATTTATTACTATTAGTGAATTGCACTTTTACATAAAATAATTAATCATTGAAAACGAAATCCTTTTGTCTGTCTCTAGATTTAATATGTGAAGTTATTTGGTAATTAATTTTTTTATTCGATTTATCAGACTACATGATTCGCAACTTGCATCTACTAGATAGCGCTTGTGTTGAAAATACAACAAAAATAACTATTTGATTACTCAAAAAAAATTATCTTGACACAAAAATAAGTAGTAAACAAAAAAATATGTGATTTTGACTTAGGTACTAACTAAGAATAGCGCCGTCAGTGGCCGATAGAGTTACTACATTGCTCCATTCCGTATTCCTCAACAGCTCCCTATTCTAATATATTGTGTGACGTCACAGATTACCCTCCTTGTGAAACTCCATGGTGCGTTCGATAGCTGGCCAATTTTTTATAATAGTGGATTTCATATTTTTGTAGTAGTAGCACCGCTGAGATTGAATTTAAATCGTAAGCTATATTTGTTTGATGTGGAAATGATTAGTTAATTTCCAGATAATGTATAACTGAATTCTGGCGCATGCGCTGATTGATCATTGTGATCTTCTGACGGTTTCACTCTACCCAGCTTTTTTACTTGTTTACTACAGAGGTGTATTTCGGTATCAAATGGCAGATACCGTATTTTTACATGGAAACATCGGTATTTTGGTATCTGTATCCATAGAGGTCTACGTCCATGATCTGTATCGTATTTTGCGCTCGGTATTGATACGGTATTTAATACGTTTTAAATACGGTATCGTATCTGCTCACATCACTACCTGTATAATGTATATTTCTACCATGGAGTTTCACAAGGAGGGTAATCTGTTTAGAGTTACTAAATTGCTCATTTCGTCATCCTCAGTAAATTTTGAGAGATTATCCTCTTTATAGACCTCCATGATTTCTACATTAGGGATATTCTTTCACGGCGGGTTTTCTGGCGGATTTCCACCTCTACAATTTGCCCCTTCTTATTTTTCAGCGCATAAACTAAAATTGAAGCATTGAGCAGTTTACATAGTAAAGAGAGGGTAAAAAAAATTGTAGAGGTGGAAATGCGCCAGAAAATCCGCTGTGAAAGAATCCCTTATGTCTCTGAGCTGTTTTTGTTTCCCCCACTTGCCTTTGCTTGTCGTTGACCGCTGTGGCGTTGTCGAATCCAGATGCAGTCGAATATCGACGATATCCACAATCCGACAAGTTCGATTGCAAACGTCGTCGTGAACCGTCGTTATCAGAACTTTTTTACGCATTCTTTTTATTGTTTTATTTTTTACCTCTTCAGTATCATCTTAATTATTTCCACAATCTACATTTGACAATGTATCGAGCATGCTCACACGCAATTCAGGTAATAATTATAACTGTTGAAAATTTTGTGTTTGTAATTTCGTCGAAAGTGTTTTTTTATTACCATCGAGATGCACTCTCAGATACCCAATTAGTAACATATTACGAGAGCTATAGTGGGAAAGACTGAAACACGTCCTCCATTACTTTCATAAAACCAAAGGCAAATGGTGGCTCGATTCTTGTATATTGCCTTTGTTATTCATCTCTATAATATAAATTGAATTAATTTTGTTGATTCACTGTCAAATTCATATAAATGATTATATAATTTTTCATTAACTTAACTTAAACATATATTTATTTATTAATCAATGAAATGGACATCGTTTTTTTTTCTTTGTTCATGCATAAGTATAATCGATATTTTTTTTTTTTATTCATTTATTTTTTTTTTTAAGACAAAAATTGTAATTTTGTTATTTATTAACATAATGATTGATTAATATTTTTATAGAGAAAATAGTGGCATGCGTCGATTAATCTATGGCAGATCAACAAGATCAGTTTTTGCTCGGGGGGCCTGTAGAGAAGGCCAGTGCTTCAGCAGATGCCTCTAAATTACGAGGAAAAAGCAGTTGCACAACTAATATTAGAAAACGTCATAATACTGGAGCAGGTCATACAACAATAAGTGATAAACGTCGTAAACAAACTGATACATCAACATCATCACCGATTAACCGTAGACGTACAATTGGAACATCCAAAACTGAAGGTAAAGATCAAGCTCATTTATAATCGTCTAACTAGATGTTGAAAAAACTAGATATGAGAATAATAAACCATTAATCAAACGTAATCTCACTTTTAAACTGAATTTTTAGATCCAGTTTTACGTCAAACAAGACATCAATCAACAAATACGCGAAAAAATATAGCAAAACAAAGTGAAACAACACCGATTGATTGTGTCGCCTCACGTACACGTTCTCGTACACCACAATATCAAAACTGTGGACAGCTAAATAATATTGATAAAAAATTAATAAGTGATTTTTCGATACCACGTGGAAAAGGTATGATCTAAATCACAATTTACCGCTAAATATTTAAGTGTAGATGCTAATTAATTTTAAACTTACTTATTGTAAAATAGGTAAATTACAAAATACAAGCGACAACTGTTTAATTGGTAGTACGAATAGTCAAGTATTGGTTGTTAAATCAAGCATCAGAGTGGGTAACGTAGCAAGCACGACTGCGGATAGTAGTAGTGGGGGATTGTCACATGAAGGGGCAAGTACAAGTGGCGTTAATATAACGTCTCCTGTCAACCCTTCAGTGTCAACCTCAACTACTACTGCTGCCAACAATTCAACTCCAACCCACAAGCATTTACTACGTTCACGTGTTAAATTACCAACATCTGAACAATCATCAAGTAATAAAACTGTTAGTAAATCAAGTAAAAAGGAAAGTTCAAATTCAACAACACGGTACGTTTTATAACTTAATTTATATTTAAGAAAAGAAAAATTATATAATTACATAACAATTTCAAACATATAATTTAGTTTATTAACATTTTTTAGAAATCGTTCATTAACACGAGTACGTAAAAGTGGTGAAAGTGTTTCAACAACATTAAGTTTGTCAATGTCGGCAAATGATGATCTAACCAATAATAGTACAACATCGACAAATGTTGGTATTACATCATCTGTTAATCAATCATCAAGTGGTGAAGATGATGGAATTACAGCCGGTTCTCTAACATCAGTAACGACTGTAATGACTGCAACAACTGCAGTAACAACCACAACAACGACAACAACCTCAGCAAGTGGAGGTCCATCTGGTATGTCGGTTACAACTGGAGATAGTGAAAGCGATGAAGGTGAAGTTGGCAGGTTACAAGCATTGTTAGAAGCACGTGGCTTGCCTCCTCACGTGTTTGGGGCGCTTGGACCACGTATGCAGCATCTTTTGAATCGTTCTATGGGTGCTAACTCATCAGCAAAAGCACAACAACTATTAACTGGTTTACAATCAATTGATGATGAGGGTGAACAATTACAGGCAGTTATCGGAATGGGAGAAATACTTGTTATGGGTAATGAAGATACTTTAACTGGTTTTCCAGTTAAACAAGTTGTTGCTGCATTAATCAATTTACTTAGTATTGAACATAATTTTGTTATAATGACACATGCTTGTCGTGCATTGACTTACATGATGGAAGCATTACCAAGATCATCAACAGTTGTTGTTGATGCTGTACCTGTATTTTTGCAAAAACTCGAATCAATTGAATGTATGGATGTTGCTGAACAATGTTTAACAGCTCTTGCAATGTTATCGCGAAGACATAGTAAAACTATTTTACATGCTGGTGGTGTATCAGCATGTTTAAAATTTGTTGATTTTTTCAATATAACAGCACAACGTGCCGCATTAACAATAACCGCAAATTGTTGTCAAAGTTTACATCCAGATGATTATCATTTGGTTAGTGATAGTCTTGTTTTGCTAACAAATAGACTTACAAATGAAGATAAAAAAAGTGTTGAATGTGTTTGTCAAGCATTTAGTCGTTTGGTCGATTCATTTCAACATGATCCCATAATGTTACATAAAATAATAACAACTGAATTACTACAAAATTTACAACAATTACTCATGATAACGCCACCAGTTAATAGTATTGGTAATTTTATAACAGTACTACGTATGCTATCAGTTATATCAAATCGTTGTCCAGATTTAGCACAATTATTGTTACAGCAAAATATTGCATATACATTGAGTTATTTATTAACAGGTTCACTTGATGTAAAAACAGATGATGTTGAGTTAGTACAACGTTCACCACAAGAACTATTTGAAATAACTTGTTTAATTGAAGAATTAATGCCAACTTTACCAAATGATGGTATATTTTATGTTAATAATTTAATTGAACGCAATAAAAATACTAATGAAAATGTCCATTGGGAATGGCGCGATGAGCGTCATTGTTGTCATAAATTTAGTACAATTGATTCACGTATTATTGAAATAGCATATCAAAATGGTGAAGATGAAATATGTTTATCAACACTTGGACGTACATATACTATTGATTTAACAATGATGAAACAAATTAATGAAGATATGGGTATGGCTAGAAGTATTTATCGACGTATTGTAACTGATACACAAGAATCGAAAAAAAATCCAACTACAAATATTGATATTGCACTAAAAACTAATGATGCAAATGAATGGCTTGTGTCATTTATTCGAACTTTATTTTCAGTTCTTTATGAAGTTTATAGTAGTTCAGCTGGACCAGCAGTTAAATGTAAATGTCTTAGAGCTTTGTTACGAATGGTTTACTACGCATCAACTGATTTATTGAAAGACGTATTAAAAAATCAAACAGTGTCTTCACATATTGCTGGTATGCTAGCATCACAAGATCTTCGTATTGTCATTGGTTCATTACAAATGGCAAGTATACTCATGAATAAATTACCAGACGTATTTGGTGTTCATTTTCATCGTGAAGGTGTTCTACATCAAATACGTCAACTTGCCGATCCAGAAGTTCCTCTTGGTGTATCACCACCATCAAAAACTTTATGTAGTACATATAATTTGGCATTAAGTCCACAACCAGGACCATCAAATTCATCAACAGCAACAAAAACATCATCATCAAGCAGCATGCCATCACCCGTAGCTTCCCCTACAACTAATAAAAATATTTTATTTGACAGTATTGCAATGAATCAAATAAAACCATCAATTTCCGGAGCAACAATGGAAACTCGTAGTAAAAGTGATTTAAGTACAAATGAAGATGTGATTAATAATACACCATCAAGTACATCAACAAATTTACGTATTGGTGATGTATTAAAACGTAAACGTCAAAATAAGAAAGGTAGATTTTCTCGTTTGAGTAATTCTACAATACTTTTATCAACATCATCATCAACATCAACATCATCATCAACAACAACAACAACAGCAGCAGCAGCAACAACAACAACAACTACAACTACAACAATAATAACATCAACGTCACCACAACAATCATCACAACCTGAATCATTGTTTACCGGTTTTACACAAAAAAATAATCGCTTTCTGGGCAATTTAAACCCAGCTCGGTGGGGAAAAAAAACATCATCAAATACATCAAATGATAAACGTGATGCATCAACAAGTATATCAAAACTACCAAGTAATCCAAATTTAATTGGAGGTAATCGTGATAAAGCTAAGGCATGGGTACGTGAAGAATCATTAAAGTTCTTACAACGTTATCAAGATGATGGTACTTGTACGCATCCAGCATTAACAGTATTGTCACGCTTGCAATCATCAATACAAAATTTGAAATCAAATGATAATGATAAAATATTAATATCATTGGCTGAATTACGTGATATTATTGTTGAAAGTGATATATCACCATTTGAAATGAACTACAGTGGTTTGATAAAAGCATTACTTAATTATTTAACTAAAACAGATGATTTGAAATATGAACGTTTACGTTCATTTTGGAAAATATTTTCATCATCAACACTTGATGATTCAACACTTGATAAAAAACCAGATGCATTTGGTGCACTTGTTAATAAGTTAAATAGTTGTGTTTCACAATTAGAACAATTTCCAGTTAAAGTACATGATTTACCAACTGGTAGTGGTAATGGACGTGGTGGTACAAGTGCGTTAAAATTCTTTAATACACATCAATTAAAATGTAATTTACAACGTCATCCTGATTGTAATAATTTGAAACAATGGAAAGGTGGCACTGTTAAAATCGATCCATTAGCATTAGTTCAAGCTATTGAACGTTATTTAATGGTACGTGGTTATGGTAGAATACGTGATAATGATACATTAATAAGTGATGATGATAATAGTGATGATGATATTGATGATACACTTGCTGCTGTCGTTATAAGTCAAGGCTCAAAACATAAATTACAGTTTTTAATTGGCAATAATGTATTACCATTTAATATGACTGTTTATCAAGCTGTTAGACAATTTAGTTGCCATGGTATTGATCAAGGAGATGCTGATAATGATTGTGAACCACCGTTAGGACATGACGCTGTATGGTTACAAACACATACTATTTATTATCGTCCATTGCCTGATGATGATTCATTAGTAATAATAAAACCAGGTGCAAGTACTCAGTGTAGTAGAAAAGGCAAAGGTAAAAGTACAAAATTAAGTTCTAAAAGAAAAGAAGATTCACTTTGGCTTGATGGTATTGTGCCAGAATCGAAATGTCCTATTGAACCATATTTATCATCAACTTTACCATCTGTTACAATAACTGATGCATCGTTAGACGGTCTTTGTTTATTGCGATTACTTTATTCATTAAATCGACACTGGGGCGTGTTGTTTCCTCATATCAAAAGTCGGACTTTGCTAACACCACAAGATTTTATAAATAATAAAATTGCTGCAAAAGCTAATAGACAATTGCAAGATCCACTCGTCATTATGACTGGTAATTTACCATCTTGGTTACAACAAATTGCAACTGTTTGTCCATTTTTGTTTCCATTTGAAACACGACAACTTTTACTTTATGCAACATCATTCGACCGTGACAGAGCACTTCAACGTTTGCTTGATTCAGCACCAGAGTTATCAGCAACTGATAGTCAAGAACGCGTCACACCCCGGCTTGAACGTAGAAAACGTACAATTTCTAGAACAGATATTCTTAAACAAGCAGAACAAGTTATACAAGATCTTGCATCAAGTAAAGCATTACTTGAAGTACAGTATATTAATGAAGTTGGTACTGGTCTTGGTCCAACACTTGAATTTTATGCTCTTGTCTCACGTGAATTACAGCGTGCTGACCTTGATTTATGGCATGGTTGTACAACACCAAACGAACTTGGTTATGTTTATTTGGCTAATGGATTATTCACAAAACCAACACCATGGGGAACTAAAGTTCCACATCTTGCTAAACTCAAAACTAAATTTAAGTTTTTGGGTAAATTTATGGCTAAAGCTATTTACGATTCAAGAATGATTGATTTGCCGTTTAGCTTGACTTTTTATAGATGGCTGTTGGGTGAAGAACATACACTTACAATCTCTGATTTAGCATATGTTTGCCCAGATGTTTATCGTACTCTAGTCAAGTTAAAAAATGTTGTTCGAAGAAAAGAAGCAATTGAACAGGATACAACAATTGAAGCTGATAAAAAAGTAGAACTTATTGAAGCACTCGATCTTGATTCATGTATAATTAGTGATCTTGGATTAGTCTTTGAACTTCCTGGATATGATAACATCGAACTAAGAAAAGGTGGCAGTGAAATGTCTGTAACAATTCACAATTTAGATCAGTACATCAAGCTTGTAGTGCATTGGTTCCTTTATGAAGGTGTTTTTCGTCAAATGGAAGCATTCCGTGAAGGATTTGAGTCAGTTTTTCCTCCGACTCAATTACGCTTGTTTTTCCCAGAAGAGCTTGAGGCTGTTTTTTGTGGACATGGGCAAAGTGGTGGACAATGGGATGTAAAGACACTTCTTGAGTGTTGTAGGACTGATCATGGATATACACCAGACTCACGAGCAATTCGATTTTTATTTGAAGTATTGTCTGAATATGATGCTGAAGAGCAGAGACAATTTATTCAATTTGTGACTGGATCACCAAGATTACCTGTTGGAGGTGAGTGGTTTTTTTGTAGTTTTTGTTTAATAAAAAACCATTGAAATTCTTCAATTAAATTGTTAAAATTTCATTCTAGGTTTCAAAAGCTTAACTCCACCACTAACAATTGTGCGTAAAACATTTGAACAATCAATCAAAACAGATGATTTTTTGCCGTCTGTGATGACATGCGTCAACTACCTTAAACTGCCAGACTACACAACACTCGATATAATGCGTGATAAATTGCGAATTGCTGCACAAGAAGGGCAACACTCGTTTCATCTATCCTAAATATTCTTTCATCTCATCTATTTTTAACCATCTGTCATTTATTAATTTAAAAAAAAATAAATACCTTTTTTTTTTTTTTTTCTTTTCTTTAAATAAATTATTGTAATGAATCATTAACGTCATTTATATTTTTTAGTTAGTAAGACTCGAAAAAAATTACTCTAAAAAAATTTAAAAAAGAGGTGATAAATCAATCAATTGTCTTCGAGGTGACTGCGATTAATAAAAAAACGCGATGAAAAAAAAATAAAAAAACTGTAAATATTAATTATTATTTAAGGTTAGATTGAGAGCAAAAATGTTGTCTCATACTATTTTGAAGCACTGATACGACTCAGAACTAATAATAATAATAATAATATATATAATGTAGAGGCCGTAATGACGGAGTAAGTATTGAAATAAACAGTGCAAATCAAGTTTGTTATATATGATCTACATAAAGATAAATTGTAAAAAAAATATGGCTGGGTTCTTTCAAGATCGAATAAACATAAATGACCATAAGTAATGCATGAAAGAATAATGAATAACAAATAAAAGTCGCGATATAATAATTCATTAATAAATAATAATAATCACTATGCTGTTGAAAAAAATGACAGTGATGTAATAAAGTTTACATAAAAAAAAATCAGTGAACAATAATCGTTTTTATTATTAGAATGATTTGGTATTTGTAGCAAAATTAGTCAAATTTATAAGCTTGTTAAAAAAAAAAAAAGGTGTCAAGATTGAAAGTGGTTAAATAATCGCTAATATTTCAAATTAGGTTTATAATTTTTCATCACTAACCAATCCCTTGTGCGGTAAAAGAAGAAAAATATTTTACTTGGTTCAATTGTTGATATTGTTCTTTGTTACTCGGCCAATAATTTTGAATAAATATGAAGTGATTGTAAAATCAATAGTTTTTGTGAAATAAATTAAATCTGTTCTTATTTTTTATTTACAAGACTGATCGCCCTGCGAGAAAGACTTGTGCGGTCGTGTTTATTTAGTCACTTATGGCCGTGACTAATAGCAATATTATCAGTTATTTTCTATCAACGTTGATAAAATATTTAACAGTTTATTTGGTGCAGTGCCAGATAAATATAGCTGTTTATTTCACTGTATAAACAAGAATAGGGATTTTTTTTCAAACGAATAAAATTATTTTTTGTTGATATGAAACTGAGTCATTTTTTAAGATTATTTTCTATATAGTAAATAATTATAGTAAAACAAATTTATCATTTTTTAAAAAATAATAATCGATACTGGTATTGAATGAAATATTTTAATTTGTCTAATTATTAACAGTTTAGATTTCAATTAATTTCAATAATCTCGATATAAACGAAAAAAAATTTGTGTGTCTAACGAGTACGCGTGACTCGCGAGGTGCAACGTGGAAGTAAAACTTCTATAGAACGCTTGAGCACTAAGGGGAGATATGTCGCTTGACTATGTCGTGATGAAAATTCCGATTTTCATCAAATGATAAAAATTCAATTTAAGTAAATAAAATTACTATATACACTCAAATTGTTAGAAAATACCAACGATGATAAAAATGAATGAATAATCATAATTGACAGAATTGATATTTTTCATTTAAATTTGATATGCAGTTTTTAAGAATAAAGTATAGTAAAAAATTAAATTTTTATTAATCCATAACACAAAATAAACATATAACACATATTTTATCATAAAAAATTTATTAAAATTTTAAAATATTTATTTCTTGATTAGGCAATTGTACACTTATATGGGATGCCATTCTTACAGCAATATTCACGTCCTGCTGATAAGTTCGTGTTAATCCACTTGTCTTTGCAATTTTTGATAAATAAGTAAGCCTAAAATCATTTTTATATTTTACAAATCATTATTCTATCAGTTGTTTTAAAACTTATTATATCATAATTTATATGGATGTAATATTTAAAAATCATATAATAATTGTAACTTAACTCACTCGCTCTTTGAAACAATCCCTCTCCAAAGAACCACAAATAATAACAGGGCTATTTGGCAGATACTTTACAATCTAAAATAAAAGTTCGTAATTTTTTTTTCAAAATTCAATATGTAAGAACAAAAAAAAAATTAGTAAATCGTAACTTTATTTTGTTTAAAACTTACAAGATCAAGACACTTGCTGGTGCAAAGCTTATTGCCAATTAGTGTGCAAGGAAATGAGCCTTCATGTTCTTGGATAAGAGCTGGAAGTTCAGACGGTTGTGCTTTACCAAACTTTTTAAAGGAACCACTCAGAAAAATACCACAGAGACAGCCTATCGGAGCTGTTGGATCAACAAGTTCATTGCTTGATGTGTTTTCACCTCTGATTAAACTTGAGTTCTTATTCGATACCGCAAAACAGGGTATTATTATAATAACCATAATAGGACAAAAAACATTCTTAAAACAAAAATAACAGTAGTTGAAGACAAAAAAACACATTTTGTTGAATCAAATATTCAAGTTTATTCAA
Source organism: Lysiphlebus fabarum (assembly GCA_011426435.1). Taxonomy (NCBI): domain Eukaryota; kingdom Metazoa; phylum Arthropoda; class Insecta; order Hymenoptera; family Braconidae; genus Lysiphlebus; species Lysiphlebus fabarum. Next base: position 307,355 of record WSYQ01000117.1, read on the forward strand.
AAATAGTTTGCTGAAATAAGTGAACAAAATTATTAGTTTTAACTACTCACGATGGTATAGCTTGCCATTTTTCCACAATTCAATGAAAGACTGTATTTAAAATTTAACAAATAAGGAATTTATACTATAAAAAACGTTGCAGTTATTTGATGAGCCGACAATGCCCCACATTTTAATTGTGCAAGTACAGCATTTTGAAATTTTTCTTATACATATATTTTGCTACATAATTGAATTTTTATTGTTTGTTATAAATATTGCTTCGACATCACAAACCGTCCAGTTCCTTGAAGAACAATTCTCTTCGAGTTAGCGATAATATTGTATCTACACGTTATAATTTTTCTCGTTTCAATAAGTTTAATAGATATCTGCAAAATATCACCCGGATAACAAGGTTGAGGGTATTGAAGTTCCTGATGGACGACAATTATTCCAGGTCCCGGCAGTTTCGTGCCCAATACTCCAGATAAAAACCCATTTAACAAAGCTCCATGTACTATTTTATGATCAGTTTTTATATGAATCGGATTGAAATCGTCAGTTAATTGAGCAAATCTCGTCACATCATTCTCAGTTACTTGTCTAATTACCGTAATCTCAGAACCTTTTTCAAGTTTTATCAGATTAGCTGGAATTGAATTTAAATACCTTGAAATTATAACATTTTTCAAATGATTGAGGTTTAACAGTTTTGTGTGATGCATTTTTTTAGTTGTTTGTTATGCAAAAATCTGTCAAGAATATTAATGCAAGGTTTTTTGCACGATTGCTAGTTGACTTTGAAAGGTTAGTCAACTTTGTGATCAGGTGTGGAGTGATATTTATTCGATTTGATGACTCAGTTGTCAGAAACATAAGAGTTGTAATGGCAGAAAGAACAGATTCTTCTTCAGATGATATTAGTAGTTCTGATATTAGTTCAACTCCTTGGTTACGAATTATATATTGTCTGTTTATTGGATCTGAAAATAATTCAAAATACTAACTTATAAGGCTTTGATCATAAAAATCAATGTAAAGATTATTCACCTGAAGACAAATTACATAGTCCACCAATGGCAAATTGAACAAAGTCAACTTCTGGATCAGAAAGAATGTTCAAAAATAAATCAATTATACGCAATTGTCGAAAATAATCATAATTAACTGGATCATATGCGAAATTCGCAAGATTTGCTAATGTCTGCTTTTTTGCTTCTGTAATTCAAAAATCTTGAGTGATAGGATTTATTAATTTTTTTTAATTTACGAACTCGTTATCACCTTTTGAATTTGCAGTTTTGAATTCAGTTACTAACAATTTCAAATAATCGTATCTCCCTACGTTGTTAAAACCAGTTCGTGTTAAAAGTTGCTTTTTTGTAGAAAACATCATTGTCCGAGGTTTATAGAATTGTTAAGCAGTGTCCTGTACATCACTTTAAACACCGGTTGCAATATAAATGTATCATTAAAGATGATAGAGATAGTATTACTAAAAGTAAACTTTCATATTATCCATGGGTGCATGGGTGCATTCCTTTAATAAAAAATTCTTTATCGTTTTCGTTTTTATTAAAGCAAGAAGACTAGAGATACAGGAGGAGTAACTCGCCTCGAATATGTCAGCCAATTCGCGTGAGGCTAGTAGCTGTCAAAGCGAAGTTAGCGTACAGCATGGTTCAGCGCATTGATGTATGTATGTGTAAGCTGCGCATTAAAAATAAGAAATAAATATACAATGCGCTGAACAGGGTTGTTAATGTATAAAACATAATGTTTTAAACTATGTTTAAAACTATGTTTAAAACATAGTTTAAAACATCCTTAGTTTTATCCATTTGTATAAAACGTCGCCATCTAGTGGCGAAATTGGGAACTGCCACCAAAACAAACAAACGAACCTAAATAAATTTGTTGTTATTAATATGTTTTTTTTAAAATATATGATCATCAAATTTGTTCATAAATAAATGATATAAATATTATGTTTATAAATTTTATAAACTTGTTATTATTAATGTTTATTAAATAAACAACAATTGTTTGACAGGTTAGAGTGTTAGAGTGTAAGTATAGTCGGTAAGAGGGAAAGTTTGAGCCTACGAGAGATCAGGTGGGTTTTATCCGTTTTATCCGTTTTATCCTGTTTTAAACGTTTTAAACGTTTTATCCATGGATAATTGTAAACAACTCAAAAACCCTCCATTTTAACAACCCTGGCGCTGAACCATGCTGTACGCTAAATTTGCTATGACAGCTACTAGCCTCACGCGAATTGGCTGAAAGATATTACATGCATTGAGATAGGGAGTTACTCCTCCTGTATCTCTGTATTAAAGGAATACACCCAAGATATTTTTTTACGCGCAAATTGAGACGTAAGATAAATAGTTTAAAAATGGAAATATAGAGGCGCTCTTCAAATGTATGATACATCGTGTATAAAACTGGAGATATATGATACACCTACCCATCACTGATTAAGGCATGTTTCAATTTCTTGTGCAAGCCTAGCTTAATAATAAAATATTTTAATAATTTATTTACAGTTTAGACACATTACTTTTACTTAAATTATTTTTTATTATTATTAATTTATATGATTCAAAAGTATAATGTTATGAGGTTAGGGAGTGAGCAGTCTGACAGACACAAATCACAAAATTACAGATAGCGTAAATTTACGGAAACTTATTATTAAAATCAAAAGCAAACCAATAGCAAATCAAGAACAAATCCAAAACGTTTCAATTGCAAAGCATAATTTATTTACAGTTTAAACACATTACTTTTACTTTATTTATCTTGTATTACTATCAATTTATATGATTAAAAAGTATAAGGGGTGCAATCCTTTAATAAAAAATTCTTTTTCGTTTTTTTGTTTTTTGCCCTGTATACCGGCCAAATTTTTATAGGAAAAAAAATATAGAAACATTTTCAGTCATCAGTTTTAACGAATAGTTTGAATAAAAATTAACTTTATGTTTTCAGATTTATTAAATTGGAAAAACAATAAGTAGTTACACTCTTGGTCCAACTTGATAGATTTGTCAACATTGTCATTGAATACTTTTCCTTTTTATCTGCTAATTTTCTTCATGAACTTGAACGTGAATGAAATATCTTCCACTGCTTGCTCTCGTTTAAACTTTTCGCTGTTATCGTAGACACATTATTCCTTGTTCATAACGAAGTTATTTGCGTTAACACGATTGCAATGAAAAATTTTCGCAAAATATTGCGATAATAAAGTACAAGAAGATCATTAATGATATTCCGATTATGGTATAAATTTTTATGTTTTTCCAAAACAGAGATCTCGCCAAGTTTCTACTCGTTTTTCTGAATGCCATCGACTGAGAAAAACATCCAAAAAATGTAGTGGCAAGATAAACATAGTTTATTATTTTAATAAACTGATTTTTAATACAAAACTTACATTTGAAGTAAGGTTCTCAGTCTTGTTAACAAGAAGTTCTAATCGTTCCCCTCGCATTGCGATGTTGTCAATATTTCTGACCATGATATCTTTTAATTCGTCAAGTTCCCCGTGAACTTTCGATATGGTATCAATGTCTTTCGATTCACTGTAATGCTTCTACGATTATAATAATTTAAAAAAATACAAAATTATTGTTGTAATTATATGATTTGCTATTAAGTATTGTTAACTATTACCATTTCATTCGCCAATACTCTTGAAAATTCAGTGTCCATGGCATATGCTAAAGCATTTAAAGCACCAATTCCAAACGCAACTTGGAATCTTCTTTTGATTTCATTTAAAAACAAGAATGCTCTGGATCTTTGAAAGTCCTGAAAAATAAAATTTCGATTGCTTTTTTCTTCTTTTCTGTGAGAAAAACTTTATTGTCCTTACGTCGTCTGTTATACACATATAGACTATGCTGTTTTCACATATATAATGAAATAAATACGGCCCCTGCGAATATGTTAATTTGTCATTGGACATGTCAATTTTTGTTAAGATTTGTTCAGTGACTTCATCGAAATTTCCACTGTGTGAAGCATACTTAGCAAGAACAGTAGGACCTCGGGCAACAACACTATACAACAGTGGCATTGTATTAAATTCAAGAACCAGTTTTGTTAGAAGCAATCCATAAGTTGTCCGCAGAAATAAGCTTCAGAAAACGTTGAGTCGACTCTATATTTATTGTTAATATTATTAATTATTCTGATAAAGCTATTTTGAGAAGGATTGTTTTGACTTTTAACAAGTGATGACCAGTGATGGGTAGTTCGACGATTTTGGAAGTATTATACAATCATTTGTATAATACGTATGATATGTAGAATAGTCGCAAGTGCCTTCTTTTTTTTAAAATGAAGTAAATCATATACAATACTTTTATTTTTACCAACGCAAGTATAGACAAGTAAACAACTGTCAAAAATGTTTTTTTTATTACAAAACATTACAAAATTATAAATGAATAAATAAAATACTGTTCAACGTACAAAAAAAATTTAATTATAAATATAATATAATATAATCTCGTAGATTGGGTTGAAAAATACTAATTTATAAAATAGATGAAAAAATAAAACTGTAATCATCAAAAAGAAATAAAAAAAATATGAAAATAGAAAGCTAACCCAAGCGAAAATGACGACAGTCGGTTTGTGCACTGATCTCATACAAAAACGCCACACAACCGACACACGGAAAAAAGAATTTTCAAGTCATACAAAAAGATAGCAAATAGCATTCAAAAAATTGAATATTATGTCTAAAAATTTCTAAATATTAATCTTGTAAATTTAGACATATTAGAATTTTTTTCTAATAATTTTATTTATTAAAAAACTCAATTATGTTCCAATATTAAAAGTAGGGTTATGTTGTCAGAATTATTTGTACACGACTGTGAATTTACAATTCTCACACAAATCTGACACACGTACGACAGTATATTTTTTTTCGTTTTTTTAATAATAAAAAATATTTTTATAATAAAATTTTTTGTTTGATATTTAATATACAGGACTTTAGTAATTTTAGACATGCCAATTTTTTTTTTTTAATTTATTTTTGTATTTAAAAATTTAGCGTGTCTAAAACTATTGAAATTATCATATATTAGGTGCTTTTTTTCACTAAAATCTTCACCTGGAGCTCCAGGTGAACGCCATCTATTGGAATATAGAACACCATCTGTCAGCACATTTGTAAAGTATAATTTTCTGAAAAAAAATGTCTGAACATTGGCGTCAACTCAATTATTTATTTGTTATTGTTTTCGGTTGTCATTTAAGAACGATTAACCTAAAAATTCAATCATAACAAATCAATAATTGAGTTGACGCCAATGTTCAGACATTTTTTTCAGAAAATTATACTTTACAAATGTGCTGACAGATGGTGTTCTATATTCCAATAGATGGTTTAAGTTTAATAATTAAACTTAAATTAATATGAAAAGTTTAAGTAATTACTTTAGGAAAACTTATTTAGCTATTATTTAAAAAGAAAAAAGTATTCGAACCTAAATTTATTGTTATATAATTTGTCTTCAAAATCAGGAAAAACAATGACATATTTGATTATAAACACATTTTCTACACATACATGCTAGGGTTTGGAAGTATAGAAATGCGCAATCGACCAGAATGATTCATTAACGCATGGAAACAATTCAAAAACATAACATTTTTTAATAATTAATCAGAGTTCTCTCAATGGTTTTTTTTCTGCATTTTATAACTCTCCAAAGAATTCTTTATTAATTAAAATAAAAATAATTTAAAAAAGTTAAAAATTAAAAAAATCCAGGCTGTCTGCGACCTTAATATTAATTTATATTAATTAAACTATTAATTTCTTAAGAAAATTGACTCCACTGCAGTATTCTCACATTGCATGTGGTGAAAGTTCACTAATGGTTACAAACTGTAAGTTACAGTGGCTTTGGGGCTATTTTGTGAAGATCAATATAATTTTCTATAATTTCCTCAAATGACCACCAATTGGAAGAACTATCGGTATACACTGAATGGCAATGGAATAAATTAGTATATTTTGTGCATAGCCACAATATGAATGCGATGGCAACATATAAACTTGAGGAGCAAGAGATGGAACCTTTTAATACGGAGATCAGTAGCACTACTGATTTTCGGAATCTATTTAAGAGAAACAAACATAGAAATATAATATAATTATAATAATATAATATAGTATAGTATAGTATAGTACAGTATAGTATAGACTCTAAAACCAGCCCGAATCGCAGTCGAGTTCCACATTTCCATCAATGATTTTCCAGGTGACTGCCTCGAGGTTGTTTCTAATTTCGCATAGCAGCGAAATGTGTCCACACGCAAGTTTTTGCAGCAAGGTTTTGCACTACTATATTATTACTAGAATTTTGGCGAAAATCCGCCCTAAAGCCCCGCTAGGCTTGCACAAGAAATTGAAACATGCCTTAATCAGTGATGGGCAGGGTTGTTAAAATGGAGGGTTTTTGAGTTGTTTACAATTATCCATGGATAAAACGTTTAAAACGTTTAAAACAGGATAAAACGGATAAAACCCACCTGGGTAGCTATTCTTGACTTGATTATCCGCAAATTATCCCGAGCGACTGGGATAACTTTTTTGTCGCAAAACATGAAAATTTTGCCTTAATTTGTATCCATCCCAATGGTTTACATCAAACGACTAAATCATTTTCAGGCGTTTTCATGTTATCCCGTGTAGGTGGGATAATCGAGTCAAGCATAGCTACCCTAATCTCTCGTAGGCTCAAACTTTCCCTCTTACCGACTATACTTACACTCTTAACCTGTCAAACTATTGTTGTTTATTTAATAAACATTAATAATAACAAGTTTATAAAATTTATAAACATAATATTTATATCATTTATTTATGAACAAATTTGATGATCATATATTTAAAAAAAACATATTAATAACAACAAATTTATTTAGGTTCGTTTGTTTGTTTTGGTGGCAGTTCCCAATTTCGCCACTAGATGGCGACGTTTTATACAAATGGATAAAACTAAGGATGTTTTATACATTAACAACCCTGGTGATGGGTAGGTGTATCATATCTCCAGTTTCATACACGATGTATCATACATTTCAAGAGCACCTCTATATCATGTACATTAAAGGCCCTTGTCGACTAGCATAGTTTTTCTAAAAAGTTCTATGGCATAGCGCTTGGGTAGAAATAGTTCAGCCACGACGGCTGTAGGGCGGCGATATAATCGTTTATTGAAATGATTCCAGCTCTACCAACATTCGTAAAATCACAACAAAAAATAATTAAACGCATAAACTTTTTTATTTGTTTACTCTTGTTAACAAATGACAATACGATATTCTGATAGTCAATCAATCAATTAATGTAGACTGTAAATAAAGAACAACAAAGAACAACAAAAAAGCTATAAATGCCGCTTTTTTTTTCTTTTCTCAAAGTTGGCTGCATCTAGAAAAACGAGTGTGAAGTTAGCAGAACTATGCTCAAAATGCTGCACGCAGCATTTTTCCAGCATAGTCCTCAGCGGCTATTATTTAGTGAGTTTTTGGTGATATATAGTGACCAAAGTGCTATGGCATAGAACTTTGTTGAAAAACTATGCTAGTCGACAAGGGCCTTAACAATTGTAGATCTCCATGGTTCTATCAGGAAGACTAGGAGTACATGAGGATGACATTTTGGCAGTCATTTGGAAGTCAACTGCGATTCGGCGGTCAGCTAAAGCTCTGGGTAGCTATTCTTAGGTGTGTTCGTTCACTATTCACACTGAGCGTATGCACGGAGCGTATGCAAGGAAGCGCTAGAGTCGTGCGGTCATTTGAAGAAACTTTTTTAATAAAATTTACTATTTATTTATTATAGTAAATTTTATCAATAAAGTTTCTTCAAATGGCCGCACGACTCTAGCGCTTCCTTGCATACGCTCCGTGCATATGCTCGGTGTGAATAGTGAACGAACACACCTCTTGACTCGATTATCCCACCTACACGGGATAACATGAAAACGCCTGGGTAGCTATTCTTGACTCGATTATCCCACCTACATGGGATAACATGAAAACGCCTGAAAATGATTTAGTCGTTTGATGTAAACCATTGGGAAGGATACAAATTAAGCTAAAATTTTCATGTTTTGCGACAAAAAAGTTATCCCAGTCGCTCGGGATAATCGAGTCAAGAATAGCTACCCTGAAAATGATTTAGTCGTTTGATGTAAACCGTTGGGAAGGATACAAATTAAGGCAAAATTTTCATGGTTTGTGACAAAAAAGTTATCCTAGTCGCTCGGGATAACTTGCGGATAATCGAGTCAAGAATAGCTACCCTGATGAATAAACTAATGACTTAACTTAATTTTAAAAAAATATGTCTTAAACAAAGCTACTTACATTAAGTGAAATGGTCGAAACTTATTTAATGACTGAATTTTTATTTCTTGTAGCTTTTTTAGATGTTGGTTAAATGAAACTTGTGAATTAGCGCTTTCTGTTATCGTCTTACAGAGGGTTTTAGACAACTAAAAAAAACAAAAACTACATGGTATATAGATAGACAATATACACTATACGATTCCTATTAATTTGTATGAGTGAAAAAATTCTTACAGTACAAGATATGACAATAATTTTTGGATGAAAAACTTCTGATAGAAATGATTTTTCAGTCTTACATTCATTGTCAAGATTTCCTTTCACTTCAGGCTCAATCGCACCATTGCCATGCGCCATCAAAATTCCGGCAATTCTGTAATACAATAAAATATGATCAATATACCGTTTGCATCGTTAAAGTAGAAAAAAATAATCTACTTACCTATCAATCTGTTGAATTGTGTTTTCAATTCTGTTGTTGTACCATTTTATTTCATTTTTGTAATCTTGGATCACCAACCCAAATTTTTTTTTTTCCGGTGATATTCCCTGCGAATAAATTGTCTATTTAAATAAGTGTTTTTTTAATCATTTATGTGTTCTACTTACTAAAGATTTTAACTCCCTGTATAAGGAATCCTTGATTTCACCCTCGCATGAATTTTTTGCATATTCACTTATACAGTCATCGTCTTCTAATAATAACATGGTGCTGCTCTGGAATTTGATGAAAATTATTTATAAGTGTCAATAGTTAGCTTATTAATGATAATATCAAGTGCATACTTTGATAATAACTGTAGGTGTAGGAGTAGAAACTTGTAACTGTTGAGTATTTATCACCGTTTGAAAACTTGAATTTTCACTTTTTAAGTAATCAATTGAATCTTGTAAAGACTAAAAAGAAAATATTATATTTTCAATATCAAGAAAATATTATATTCCAGAAAAAAGATGTATAACGGTATTTAGAGGAAGTATACTTGAATTTTTTTTTGATAGTAATCTTCTATATTTGCTTTCATTGCAGATAATTCCTCATTTTCTTTTTTCAAAGACTTATTCTTGAAAGTTTCATTTGTCAATTCTGTCTGACTTTGATGCAGTTGATTAAGGCAACTAAGTTTTTCTTGATTACTTTTCGCGAGTGCTAAACTGAGCGTTTTATTCTAATGTATTAAAAAAAAAAACAAAGAATTATTAGACTAATATTAATAACAGCAAAGTTAAAATTTTATCGATGAAATTACGTCAATTTGGAGTTTATTGATGTTGGTTTGATGATTCTTTTCGGCTTTTCGTAAAGTGCCTCGACAAAGTTGTTCTTGAGTCTTTAAATTTTCAATCAACTCTTTCTGTTCATTACTTTCTTTTTCTAAACGCTCAAAGTCGTTTTTCATTTCATCACTGCCCTTAAAAAAATGAGTACTTTGGTTTGATAGAGTCGATAAAATAATTTTCAAATAAAACAAAAGATGCTTACAATTTTTGTTGAACTTTAAAAGAATGACGTTCATGTAGCACAGCTAACTGTTCAATTCGTACTAACTCATCACGAAGAAAGGTATTTTCATCATTGAATAGATGAAACTTCGAACGGTTATCAGTCTTAGAAGTTCTAGAGGTACATTCTTCTTCAAAATAAGCAGAGAATGTAGAACCCTTCGTTTTGTCAACTCTTTCAAAACTTTGAAATATTAATTTAATATAAAATATTATAATAATGAAGTTGTAAAAGAAAAATATGGTATAACTTACTTAGTAATTGTAGTTATGTTCGTGCTCATGTTTGTGAAATTATTGTAAGAAACTATGTATAGGAAAGTAGGTAAGTAATCTATCAGGTTTACAGAATATATTAAGACCACGAAATTCGTGACAGATTTGACTGGATTTTACAAACTTTTGATAATTTGGGGTAAACTTCAGAAGAATTTTTTTTTCTTTAATTCATCTTATCCAACAGGTCGGCGATCACTGGCCAGTGGTTAGACAGTTAGAGTGGGTTAGAGCCTTAGAGGCCCTTGAAGAGTTTGGTCGTACTAATATCGATTGCTGATTGGAGCATGTGACTTATCTTTAATTTTCAATATTCATCGCTCCAAGTTCAAATGAATAACTATTTGCTGTTTTTTCTTTTGTAAATTGTTTATTCACACATGCATATTCGAACAGTTAATAATCATTCTCGATAGTAGTGATAATGAAAAATAAAATATTAATATTAAGGGAGAACAGGACGTATCATATCAACTAAAAGTTTTATCCTTAAGCTCTATTTTTTGCCTGTACCAAAAATAGTCGCTGGCATGAAAACTTTTAATTTTTCTTAAGGCCTGTGTCGAATAACGTAGTTTTTCAACAAAGCTTCATCTAACAAAAAACAAAAAACAAGTATTTTGTACAAAAAAAAGCGTCAAGTATTCGAAATTGTAGTCAACTTGTAATGTAACTTGTTTTGCCATTAATTGATTTTTTGATATAAAAAAAAATATGATACAATCAAAACCAGCGAAGAAATTTTATTTTCGATTTATGTAGTTAAATTTAGTTTAAATCTAAATTGTTAAAAAAAAAAAAAAAAAAATTATACTTGGCCCCGCTATACATGAGATTGAATAATGTTGACTTAAAATTTAATTTTTAATTTAGGAAAAAACTACGCGGGGTCAAGTATAATTTTTTTTTTTATTATTTTATTTTATTTTTTTTTTCAACGAACAAATAATTAAATTTTCCAATAATTCCTTCACTAATGATATTTAAAAGATTGGTGTATTCTTCAGTGTTATTTTCCCATGATATTCGATGATGATATATTTCACAATTAGATACTGTTTCTTGATATTTTCGCTTAATGATGCTCTATCACATGGTGGTTTTAATATTATTGCTCTTGGTTTCAATTTTGAACTTAATGGTTCAATAGCTAATTCTTTTAATACGAATGAACCTTGCTTTTTTTAAAACCCTTGCAAATCAATAAATGCTGACATTTTTTAAAAACTTTTTTATAAGATGTTTTCTCACTAAACCCTTGTGGAATTAACTAAAAATTTTGATAATGCACTCACTTAAATTGAATCATCCCTACTTTTCGAAGAACTACTAGCGCAATGGTTTGGAAAAGTTGAACGTTAATATTAAATGATTCAAATTAACATTCTTCGGTATTAACAGTTTTAACCAAAAATAATAATACTAAATAAAAAAAATTATATATCCTTTTTAAAATTTGTTTCAATGTTGTAACTTAAAAAGGTTCTTGAATGATAATGTCCTAATCCTTAGTTTAAAACATCATTGAAACAAATTTTTTTCTTTTTTTCAAACTGCTAAAATCATCAATTGTAGATATAACGATCAAATATATTGACAAAGTAGGCCTGAGCTTCAATGGTTGAGTAGGTAGCACATTAAACTTCCACGGTGGAGACCCGGGTTCGAATCTCGGTCGAGGTAAAAATTTTTTTTTTCAAAGTAAGAGAATATAGTAGTAGTAACATTTAAAAAGTAAAGATTGCCAGCATAGGTCAAAATCAAAGATAGCGGAATTAAAAAATTAATCATGGCCGCATTCAAAATTTAAAACGGCAGAAATGTAAAATTGTAAACATGGATGTAAAATGTAAAATTAAAGATAGCGGAATAATAATAATAATAATATTTATGACACCTTCCCCTCACCCATGGACCTCACATCACACTTCGAGTAAGACCACGAATTACACCTCGGATAAGACTCCCGGCGGTTATCAAACCGTGGCACTTCGGGGGGTCGTGGTCCTGGATCCTTGCATCTACACTACTGTTTTTATCGAATTATTGGTCTGTTAAAATTTATTTTTTGATAGCTCATTTGTGATTATTTTACGTTAGTTTTCATTTAATGGTTTTCGCATGTGCTTTTGTCAGAGTCAACTCTTATTTATAGAAACTGAGATTATGATACTTATAAAAAATTACAAATCTACTTAAAAGACTAAAAAATCAGCAACACCGGTAAAAATAGTCTGCCAGATACTGCCATAATCTATCAGAATCTAGCAAATTTAGATCGATTTTCGGAACAACTGCCATCATCAGTGTAACCTTAAGAAACTTTCTGAACGACTTAGAATTTGTTGCTGCAGGTTTGAAACAAGGTGAATAAGGTTTACTTTTTTTATTTTTCAAATTTACAAAATCTTCACAATGACACAGTATATTGCAGTTTGACCCTAATATTTAGAACCATTAAAATTCGAAGTAAGTGACATCAAATAATCTATCGTGTAATAAAAAGGTTTAAATAAAAAATGGAGAACGATAAAAACTAACTCGTTTAAATGAAAAATAAATAAATTAAATGAATGCGCAAAGATCAGTAACTACAGAAACTATTCCAACATAAATAAGCATGTTGAATGAAATTGCTCTGGCTCCACTGTACCCATAATGGCCTTCAAACGAGCTTGGATGTAGCCATGGTTCCCAAGTATCATTTCGTCTTTTTGGATCCGCTGACCAATCAATAATGGTTTTTTTTGGTTGGTGAACTAGCAGATTTCCATATGTTAAAAGCATCAAATCCAGCTCCCTAATTTCCTGCAGTTGAAAAATTAAAAATTGATTCAATACACAGAAAAATTAAACTTTAAGCTTTAATTAAAAATGAAACATATAATTTGACATATAAAAATAAAAATAAACGATAAATTTAGAAGAAACGCACCGGAATTCAGTCCCAAGGCGCCCCGTGGTAAGAAACATGGATTATTACGAATTATGGGTTTTTGTCATATCCGTAGTACTGTTAATATTTTTAATAATTTACTAAGTTAGAATAAAAAATGAAATAAAAAAATTTAGTTTCCAACGAATAGATAATACGGGCAGTATTTCTATAATTGGTGCGTAATGGCGACATTTACAAACAGAGCTTCAAAAATTTAATTGATTAATTATATATGAAAGTCTACCTTTGGGTATTGTTTTGCAACATTTCTTTCTTCACACGGATCATTGACAATATCAAAAAGGCACTCAGTATCATTTTCACATGGAGATCCACTGCGTGTCGATCTGTGTAATAAATTATTGCATAAAACAGTTGCTTCTTCTCGAAGATGACTCATAACACTCGGTTGGGTCATCGGTTCACCTAGATGAGCACTGATTGCTGTTGCGACTGAGCTTCTATGTGTCAGGGTATAATTATACTCGCCAATGTGAAGATCCTTTCCACTCTCACCATAATAAGAGTCATAATATCCTTGTTGATATGCACCTCGAACAAGTTTGTAGCGTTTGTTGATAGCTGCCTCGGTTTTTGAAACTTCGTCAATATTAAGAAGTATTCTGTGACGAGGTGCTTTCTCATCATTGCTTAAGTGTGGCCAATGATCAATGCCATCTATCTCTCCCAATTCTTGAACATTACCTCCAGCTGCTGAAAAAAGAGTTGGAAGCCAATCTGTCACGTGCATCAAATTATTTGAAACTTTGGCAGGGCTTCGGAGTCTTGTTGACCATATCGCTGCGACACCTCTTAATCCACCCTCATAAAGTGTATACTTAGTCTAAAATAAAAAAACATCGGTAAGTCAAAAAGTCGACAAATTTAATTTGTTTAATACTTGCTCCTCTTAACGGCCAATTTGATCCCGAGTTGCGAAACTTTCCAATTGTAGGTGCACCATTGTCTGTCATGAACAAAATAATGCTATTTTTTAGCATTCCTTTGTCACCTAAAGATGATACAACTTGACCAAGAGATTCATCGATTTCTACTACCATTTCTGAAATTATCAGAACATTTCGATTCTAAATAGTTGAAAATTACAAAATATTGGTCATATATAATTTACCAGCATATGTTTTTCGAGATTTGTCAACAATGTGCTTGAACTTATCATCATTATAATTATTAGTTCCACTTGATTTTTCTAGAGGGGCGTGAACTCCCAGATGATTAAGTTGAAGATAAAGTGGATGATTGATATCATGATTATCGATTATTTTTAGTGCTTCACTCGTCAACAGTTCTGTCACATACTGGTTTGGTGTTCCATGTGCTGGAGAGTCCCCACGGTGAAGATCAAATCCAGACATGTTCTATTTATTATATTAAAGCAAAAAAAGCAATATTATATATAGACAAGCATTCGATAACATGTAATAATGATCTTACTCCTTGTGAATATCTGTAGTCATAATACGAAATGTAGCTGTTATAATAGCCGAAAAACGAATCAAATCCTCTATTAAGTGGTGTGTGAAGGCGAGTATGAAAACCTAAATGCCATTTACCAATAAGACGAGTAGAATATCCATAGTCTCGAAGGTATTCTGGGAGAAGTCTGACTCCCAAAGGCAAACCCCGAGTTTCACCACCCATAATGCCTTGTCCTTGCATGCCTGATAAGCATATAAATTTTATTAACTGATGAATAACTAATAAATCATAACAAGCTCTGCATTTTAGCTTACCCATACGAAGAGGATATTTGCCACTGAAGAAAGCAGCTCTTGTCGGTGTGCAAGATGGCTGAACATAGTGCCTATTTAAAATAATTCCATTGTAGGCTAATGCATCAATATTTGGAGTTGGTATTTGATTAGATCCATGAAAACCAACGTCATTCCATCCCTGTGTAATGGAAATAATTATTTATTTATCTCGAGTTAGATTTTGATTCTTTATCTAATATCTAAAAATCTCGTGTCACGGTATTTGTCCGCGAACTCCTCCGAAACCACACAACCGATTTCCTTTAAATTTTGCAAAGGTGTTCCTCGGGCCTGAGAATCGGTTCTTAAACTTAATATAAAAAATTTGTTTATATAAATATTATCATCAAAATTTTTGATTCGATTGATGTAGTCTGATTATAAATTGAATCACATATAAAACTATGTTATTTGTTAGCTTTTAAATAATTTGAAATATAAATACAGATTCGATTCAGCCCAAATTATTTTAAAATAGTAGTGAGCAAACTTCTGTGAAAAAATGAAAATTTTAGTGCTACCGCTGGACCACTTAAGGTTGATAGAAATTAAGTTTTTATAATTGGTTAGTTTTATTCTAAGTACATGCCATTGGAGAACATAGCAGCAGACAAATAAAGTATTATATAATTGATACATAATAATACATAAAATTATTTTTAAGATTGAATACCTGAACTTTAAATAAATAAATGAACTAAAAACTGAATTAAAATTTTATGAAGTCATTATCTACATTATGTGTCTAACTTTATTTATTGACATATTTTCACAGTATTGCTTTACAGGTTAAATATAAATGAAAAAATTTCTTGAATTATATTTTTTATTGGAATTTCGAAAATGAAAAAAAAATTTTTTTTTCGACGATGTTATCGCATTATTGTAATTATTGTGAACAAAATCTCGTATCGTATAAAAATTTGTATAATCGTATCGTACCGTGATTATCGTCTATCGCGGCAACACTCACTATTTTGTATGTACAGAAGTTATCACAATGATGAATCTTAAATTTAGAACGCGACTATAGTAAAATTTTTCAAATAAATATATTTGATATTTTTCTGACGCTAGACTAATGAAATTCGTAGTATTTAATTGCAACCTGTACTACGTTTTCTGTTTTATATATAAAATCATAATACCAAATCGTCGACCATAAAGACAATAATATGAGGTGAGGCCTGGTATTGTCCTTTTACAAAATTTAAGCACAATAACAATAAAAACAACAAAATGTGTGAACAGAGATTCTGATTTTTCATCTTTATGAGAACAATTTGTCAATATTGATTAAGAATCAATTATATGTTTCATCTAACACAATGACAATGTGTTAGATGGGAGATAGTAATATACTGAATGGTTTAAAAAGTTGTGAGAGCTTATATACTCCCCAGAGCTTAATGAAAATGATTAAGTTTGTGAACTTTATTATTATTATTATCATTATTATTTTACCAAACCACCAGATCATATTTATAGTTATAAATTTTTCACATTTATCATAATAAAGCAAAGATAAAATGAATAATAAAAAAAATTTATTTCCAAAATTTAACTTCTTTTTTTTTCATCTTTAATTCGTTTTACGTGGCACTCAATGTTACCAAAGATCTTAGGTCGGAACTTGTTAATCCTATTTATGAGTTATTATGATAATTAACCCGACGTATGAGTAAGTCGCTGAGGTCAAGTGATCTTAAGTCGAGATGACAATTACTTTATTCATTGTTTCCTTGCGTCGAAAAAAAAAAGGCAGATACATGTGCGACGGAGAATATGTTTAAAGAAGTTTTCTTGATTAACGGATGTTAGGAATAATTAATTTATTATTGGTATTAAACTTGTTTAATAATGTGATCCTAATAAAAAAGTTTATTATTCAAAATTAAATAGCCTCGAGAGTGATCTCTTTTCTAAGAACATATTGACTTATCAGCTTTACGTATTACACGATATTATACTTTTACTTTTGACATATAATTTAAATTTTATTATTCATATATTCAATGGCTCTTATTATTGCAATTTCTGACATACCTATCTATTCCTTAACTTATTGTATGAATACATACGAAACAAACTAATCATGATGAAGAAGCATGCAATAAGTCAACATACTTTGTTTAATATTTATAAATGTAAAACTAATCCTCAAAAATATGTAATAAATTTAATGGCAGTTATTCAAATTTGATTTACTGGGTACTTGCTTAACATGTTAATACTTGAACGATAAAATAAATTAAAACCTATTGATAATAAAAGTTCATACTATTTAAACTATCAACTCAAATATTTTTAGTAAATAAATAAAAAAATTGAATTTCTAGTCTTTTGATCTTTGAAAATGACATTCAAAATCACTAATTTTGCATCTTGTATTCATTAAAAAAAATTATTAATTATTTATTTTCAATGCATTTTTTAAAAAGGCCGGCTGAGGGGTGTGGAAATAAACAAACAGCGCATTACGTAGTGCGCAATTGAATAACTAAAGTGGCGCACTCTACATTTACGACGTATATCAAGCCACTCCTACTCTTATAGTTGATTCTGCTGGTCTCTAGTCTTCTTGATAGTAATAAAATAAACTTAAAAGTAACTAAAGGTTACTGTAGACTATTGATTGTAATAACGGCCATATTGCAGGCCACTCACTTTTGTTACTTATGAAAAGTATTTTTATAATTATTATTAATAATTAAACAATAGAATATTTTTTTGATTTGTAGTTTGTACCTATACAAATCCATGACAGAAAAAAATCATGCTTACCACAACAAAATATCAAAAATTTTCTATGATCTCAATCTTGAAATTCCGGGTTTCCGAGTGACTTTTCGAACGGACCCCAGATCTCCTTAGGCAAGAGCGTCGACGATATGGTCTTCTTTTTTCAGAAACGTGAAAAATAAGATAGAGTAGGGAGCGTAGGGAGGGAATCGGATTAACTCGACAACTCACCAACACTATTAGATCAACAGAACCTCCAGGAATGATGATAAATTTATTTGATATACCTTTTTTGATTACACCTTAAAAACATACATTTGTGTTGATGTATTTGGTGTCAAATCATCTATCACATTGGCACTTGTATTTGTATCAGATGTGTCAATTTGACTAGTTGGTTCACTACTTAAAAATTGTTTGACACTTTCTGGACATTTATTACATTTAAAAACCAAGTGATTATGCATTCGTTGTGCATTGGATACATATTCTTGGCCACAAAACTTGCGACGTCTTTTCTTGTATTTACTGGTACTACTATTTTCTGTACAAGTTACTTGAACAAAATATCTCCAAATTACTGACTCAGACCTTCCCATGACGTTTTTTTAACCTTGAATTATTTAAAATAAATTAGTTTTACTATTGACAATTGTTATTATTTTTTTTATGTCAGTTTAAATATAAAAATACATTAGAAAATAAACATTGTTTTTTTTCTCTTACCTTGATAATAATAATGTATAACCTCTAAACTTAAATTCCACAACTTTCTTTCATTTGTTGAGAAAATATTTTCCAAAGTTAATTAAAATAACAATAATCAATATAATAACTATATATAATTTTATATAATTATTATAATTAGAATCTCATTAAATTTTATTAATCAGTCACAAAATAAATAAATAAAATAATTGTCAGTAATAGAAAAAAGTATAAAATAAAAATAACAAACATGAGATGCGCAGTATGAAACAGCGCAAATTAGTGACTCTCCCTTTTAATGGTTAAAAAAATTTTTTTTTTATTTACCGGTAAAAAATCCGGTTATTAACCGGTAAAAAAACCGGATTCACAACCCTAGTTGACTCTCCAGGGTAGCTATTCTTGAATCGATTATCCGCAAGTTATCCCGAGCGACTGGGATAACTTTTTTGTCGCAAAACATGAAAATTTTGGCTTAATTTGTATCCTTCCCAATGGTTTACATCAAACGACTAAATCATTTTCAGGCGTTTTCATGTTATCCCGTGTAGGTGGGATAATCGAGTCAAGAATAGCTACCCTGGTCTCTAGTTTTCATACATTGGACATGATTCACTTCATTTTATAGAAAAAAGAGGGCACTTTCGACTATCATTCATATTATACGTATGATTGTATGATACTCCGAAAATCGTCGAATTACCCATTACTGTGTGGCAACTCTCAACCCTGCTCCCCACTGCTCCTGTTAGCCACTTCGCCGATCTCTGTTGGGATATCCAAATCTTTAGTCTCTCACGTAAATCTTCTTATGTAAAGTACTTACATTTGTCATTTTCTCGGAGCATATATAATAAACTATGAGAGGCTTTAATTCAGAGTTTTTTATAGTTAACTTAATTATAGTTTTGGTTTCATCTGCTCTCGGTAAGTTTAGAATTAATTTCATCTTGTCATTTATGTAGTCTAATTGTCGTTTATGTAGTATAATTATAAATTTTCAGCATACAAAGTTTTAAAATCAATCGAAAATATCTTTGCACTTTTAAGCATATCTACATATATCGAAAACTAATCACGATAATAGGCTTCCAATTAATTTGAATTTAGTAATAGTTTGTAAACTATACTGATTATTGTTTTTTTTTTTTTTTTTCTTTTTTTTTTTTTAGAACCCGCTGATATAGTGATTGTCATTTTAAGTCAAAATGATGGCTATCATAAAGCTCATGCTAATTTATTAAAAGATAGTTTAATTAATGAAGCTTCAGCAATGGACGTGCAACCACCGAATTTTTTTCTTACTCACGAACACAGTATTCATAGCTCTTGGACGATATTACCTCTGCTTTCACCAATTTTTGACAAATATAGTCATGCTAAATGGTTTTTCTTTTGTCAGGAGAACACTGCTATTAGATTGAATAAACTGATCAGAGTTCTTTCAACTTTTCAACCGAAGGTGAGCTAATGAATAACTTCTTCGCATAAAAAAAAGTAAAAAATAGTCAATTGTATCATTAATAACAAAAGTGTTACCGTAGCAAGAATTTTTTATTGGTCATGCATTGTATGACGATGAACCAACAATAATTCATCATTTCGATGATCAAACACATAAACTTAGGTACCCTAACATAGTCTCAGGTTTTGTTATGAGTAAATCTCTAGTTTCGTCACTCAATAACAGATTAATAAATGATGGGTTTCCTGCAAATGATTTTTTTATTGATGCTTCATATGAATTGTCAAAGTTTATATACAACCATGGTGGAGGTATAAAATTTAAAAACGTACCGGAATTTTGTGTTGTCGCTGAGAAAAACTGTGCAACATTTCCAAAAGTTTTCCATTCATGTGTAAGAAGCAAATTCTATACCTATAGTTTTTTTTTTAATAATTAGTTAATCTAAAATTATAATCTTCAAAACGTTTGCAGAGTTCATCTATTTCAAGAGAAAATATATTTATCGCAATAAAAACATACGATGAAAACCATTCAACAAGGGTCCCAAAAATAATACAAACTTGGACCAAGTATGCAAAAAATTTAGGTTTTTTCACCAACAAAGCAGATGCAATGTTGTCTAATCCTATTGTTGTACCAGATACAATTGAAGGACATTGTGATAAAACTTACGCTATCTTGGAATATGCTCAAAGAATAATGTCGAAAAATAAAATTTATTGGCTTGTAATTACCGATGATGACACACTTTTCAGGTAAGAATATTTATTTTATCAATATCAATCTCAAAATTAATACATGAATAATTTTTTTTTGTTGGCTTACAACACTCAGTATTGCAAGACTTACCCGTCTACTGACTTGCTACAATCCGAAAAATCCCATAGCACTCGGTGAACGTTATGGATTTAGAGTTCTTACTTCGGATGGTTTTGAATATCTGACTGGAGGAGCAGGAGTTGTACTTTCAGCTCCACTTGTCGATCGAATAATAACATCAGGTGCCTGTAAATGCCCGTCATCAACAACTCCCGACGATATGTTTTTATTTGGAAAATGTTTTGCTCACATCGGAGTTGAGCCAATCCATTCTGAACTTTTCCATCAAGTAATGCTAAAAATTGATTATTTATTATTTATTCATAGATATATTTTATCACAAGTGTCTAAACTCGTCAAAGCTTGTGTTTGTATTCTTCCCACTCATTGTTTTTATTTGGACACCTGTGTCAAAATAAGGTAACAGTAGGAGTTAGTGACCTAGGCAATTATAGAAGTGACTAATGAACGGACATGACTAATCAATTTTTAACACTCCGTTTGTAAATGACGTCATTACGCACCAATTATAGGGCGTAAAATATTTGCTTACGCACTATATTGGCGCGTCGTGGCGTCAATATTACAAACCTCGTATCAAAAAATATTATATGTAACTCGTACGTGAAGAAACTTCACGACTTTGAAAGTGTCATAACAATGTTGAGTAGATTAAGTTATAAGTATTTTATATAAAATTAAATCATTTACTTTTTTAGTGCAAACTTTTTAGTCCAGGTCCTCACCGCGCAAAAAGTTATGTCATTCAACATGGTTGATTTTTTGTAATAAGACTTGTCTCGATGAGTACTATAAGCAAACCTTTGGGCTGACACGTAAATGGTCAAGTTAGGGGTGGTATTTGGCTAAAAGAAGTAAAAAAATAAGTCAACCTATGCCATCTTAGAAAGGCAGCCATTACGCGTGAATTATTTGTTAATATTTGTCACAAACGAAAAAAATGTTCGCTGACAAATAAACAGTCAAAAAAGAAATTTATCATAGAAAAACTCACAAAAATTACTAGTCCCGCATAGATTTAATTAAAATGACATAAGTTAAGTTAAGTTATGTCATTTCAGAAAAAAAGCGAGTAGATATAATTGGCTGAAAATCATGTGTTATATACATATAAACAATACAATTATCTGGTCATGTGACCAATGGCCACCTGGGAAAATGTCTTGAAAAACACTTTTTCGGGTAACAGTTAGTCACATGACCAGATAATTGTCAGCCAGTATTATTTTTATATACTACACATGATTACTAGCCAATTATACCTACTCGCTTCCTTTCTGATTTGACATAAATTTCCGTAGTGATGAAATTTAATGATATTTCTTCCATATTAGGTTTTTTTTTACAAAAAATAAGTTCATTTGTTTGCAATTGTTAATCAATTGTATTTTTTAGTTTATAGGGTTTTTGAATTTTAAGGCTTGATATCTACTTACCAACCGTGAAATAGATAAAGATCCGAAAAATTGAATGAAGGCAAATTTTGGCGAAAATGGTCACCTATACTGTTACCTTACATTATAATAAGATTATGGTATTTTTTTAATAAATATTGCTTGTTCATTTCAAGGCTCGACCATCAGATTACGCTTCAGCATACCTTGCATCACAAGAACCAGTATCTTTTCATAAGTTTTGGATGTTAGATCCAATTAAAACGTATGATGAGTGGTTTTCACAAGCAGACAGTGTTCTAGACGATTTATCTTTTTTACGTACTGATTTATAATAAAAAAAATTATTTACAAAGAAACATTTGATTAATCTTAGTTTATTTGCATGTAAAATACATTCAACGATAGAAAGTATCATTGACGTAATTCCCAAATTACCCAGTGATTGATACTACAAAAATGATAAAATAATCATATATTCCTAATGTTAAACATCTATGTATGCGAAATTCGCTTGGGTCTCAGCTAGCACAAGATGTCGCAGCTAATTGTGAAACCAAATTGAAAAATCACTTACATCGCGCCCTTGTAACACAATGCACAACATTATTTTACAAAAATGTTATTTTATTGTATTCATTGTAAAATAAAACTGTTTTCTTTTTCATAATTTTGATTGATGAATTTCTTGCCACCAATAAGGTCTTTCCAAATTCTCTGGACAATGTTTTAGTAATATTTCTAAATGTTTATAAACGTTACCATCCTCCATGCCTATTACAGAATTTAAAACGAAATCCGGTGGTGCAAAGACATCAACAAGTGCTACAGCTTCATTTACCATTTCTTTTGAAATTTTCAAAATATTTTCTTTTAAATAGTTATTCATATTTGATTCCATTCTTGCGTATCCACCGGCATAAAAATCTCCAATCCATTTTTCAAGTGACCAGCAGCCATATAAAGAGCATAATTTTTTAAGTACACATTTTTCTTTTTCACCCCAACACTCATCATTCAATGTGTCAACAAAACTTTTAAAAATAGCATGGTCCGCGTAAGCCAATGATAAAGATTTGGCAAAAAATGTTTGAGATTCATTTCTGATAACAAATGAATTATGCCCTTCAGCTTTTAATAAATCAACTTTTTTTTGAGTTTCATTTAAATGATAACAAACGAGCCATTGATAAGCTTTCATCAGATTTTCAGGCTGCAAGGTCTCCTCGGGACTTTTACAGGTAAATTTCTGTTCAAGAATTTGAAGTCCATCAGCCAGAAATTTAATGGACTCGAATGAGGTGATTGGGGTTCTGTTTTTAAAACAGGGATAAAAAGATAATAACCAATTTGACGCTTGTTGAATTAAAACGTTGTTTTCACCTTCATATGTACAATTAGCATCGTGATCAGCTCGAATATCACCTAAACGAGCTGCTTTTAAGTAGCCCATTCCTCCTGCTATCTCTCTACAATCTGTTATGGCATCTCTTACGACCCAAGAGCAGAGTGGTTTTGTGGCTGATGAAAGTGCATGGATCTCAAGGCCTTCACCTGCTAACTCACTTTTTGAAATAGGATTTAACATTTTCAATTGAAATTCTTGAGCTTTTCGACCGAACTTTATAGAAAATATATTGAAGGCATAAGAGACAGCAAGCCAAGGCATAAGGCGACTGTTTAGAGCTTGATATTCAATAACTGGCCACTCTTGTGTTTCAGCCAGACCAAATTGACGACGTACTGAGCAATAACGTACTGCAATTAATATAGCAAGGGAACAATTTTTAGCTGAAATATTTGTTATGGAGACGCGTCCCATAGAAAGAGCGCCGAGGGAAGCTCCTGTTATAAAATAATGAAACGATTAAATGAAAAGTCAATTCAAAATTCAGTATTAAAAGATTGAACTTACCAAATTGTTTTTTTTTATCTTGAAAAGTAGAAATGTAAATTCCATCTTTGGAAACATCTCCCATTTTATTCAGTAAATTTTCTTTTGGTATTTCATAATTATGAAACATTACAAAGCCATTGTCAACACCATTTAGACCAACTTTTTCACCTAAGTCACCACAAGTTAAGTTTGTAAACGGAAGCATTGTTTCTGGATCACGGATAGGTACAATAAATAGGTGAAGTCCATGACATTTTTTATCGGGAGTAATTAATTGTGCAAATACAATAGCATGGGTTGCTTGTTTACCTAAAAATATATTAAGTGTATAATAATGAAACCATGTTTATTCAATATTGTTATTGGTAAGTAATAACAGTTATATTTTTTTTTTATACTTCTAAACAAAAATGCAGTTTAAAACAGTTGAAAATACACATAAAATGTAAAATATAAAATTTAAAAAACAATAGAAATAATTGAGATTAACGTTTGTAACTTCTAAGATAATTATAAATATCGGTATTGTTTAAATCCTTAAACAATAATCTCATAAAACTTTTACTTATAATTAAGGGAGATTAGGACGTATCATATCAACTAAAAGTTTTATCCCTGAGCCCTATTTTTTGCTTGTACCAAAACCAGTCGCTGGCATGAAAACTTTTGATTTTCTTTACTCACACAATTACAAAAAAATTCACACCTACACAACACAAGCGGTTTGACAACGTTGGTTTTGAATTGAATGCAAAAATAAAAACCCGGTCGGTAATATATCATGAAATATATAACATAAATTCTATGCGCAGTTGCCATATTTTTGTTGACAGAAAAAAATAAATGATAAAATTAGCGTTTTTTACCCTACATAACCCTGCATTGTATCAAAATGGAAAAACAAATAAATTTTTTTTTTGTTATATTTGAGATAAAAATTCCGAGCCTGGTGTTAAAAATTATATCGCGTCATAAAAAATTTAAATGTGGAATTATTCTGAAACACTTACCTAAACCTCCAACCCAAAACTTAGAACTTTCAAAGTCCGGTGAATTTAGCACAAATGATTCGGAGTCACGATTATAAGTCGCGGTTGTTCTCATTCCCTTTGCATTTGTACCATGAGAAACTTCCGTCAATGCAAAGCAACCGATAAACTGTCAAAGTCAAATCATGGAATCATTACTTTCCTACAAAAAATTTAAATCTACTCACTTGCCCATTTCGAAATTTCGATAGAAAATCCATATGTCTATCGGATCCTGAAGAAAGCGTAAAAACAGTGCTTGGAACCATACCAAAACGCACACCCATGAGAACTGTTAACGAAGGATCAACTGCTACAAAAGCATTCAAGAAATTCCCGAATGGTTGCTACAGACGTATACACATTCTAGTTTATTTTATGTTACTTGAGAGTGGTGAGTGATTTCAAATCTTTATGTAAACATATATAAACTTACAATAAGATCATGCTTGAATAAATCATTGATTTGATTGATGCATTGTCTCCTGTACTCATCAAGCGTTGGTTTTTTATTTGGTTTTTGAAAAGATGGTGACGTTTTCACAAAGTTAAAAATTTTATTCTGTAATAATGTAATATTAATGGATTGAAATACAGTCACATAATTTATACTAAAAAGGTGACTAATTATAATTATTATACCTCATATTCCAAATAATCAGAGCCATAGAGCCCTAATTTTAAAGTTTTCCAATCAAAGGATGCTCGATTCCTGTAAGTATCTAAGAGTCCACCTTTAGGTATATCCCGAATTAATTCTTTAATTTTTAATACTCTGTTTATCATCGTGATTCAGGTTTGATGTGTGACCTACAATACAATATCGATTAGTAATACGATTTCACCAATTACCATGTTAATAAAATTTTATGAATCATCTTATGTTTTATGTATAAAGTATGTTATTAAAATTTTATCAATTTTCTTAGCATAATATACTTTGATATATTAAAGTATATAATTAAATATTTTATTGTCAATTTTATGTTTCATCGCTTTACATAATGCATATAATCGAAAAAAATATTTTTAAGCCAAAAATTAAATCTTATCATATACTTGGCACTTGAGCTCATATCAATGCTGTTTTTGTCTTTTGTTTTGACTAATAAAATTGATATATTTACTATATTTTAAAATTTAAAGAGGCCAATAGTCTTGATCCGATACCGTTGAATGAATATATGATAACTGAAACTAAGGTGATTGACAATCTAAATTAGATATTAATAATGTATTCGAATCATTTTAAGCAATTTGTTATAAGTTCGATTTTATTTTATTAATCATGATTTTTTTTTTTGTACCAGAGCAGATATTTTATCGACAAGAGTAGTTTCAATTTGAGATATTTTATCTATAAATATATAGATTTCGTGATTTTTTTTTCTGACGAGCTTTAATGACAGTAACTTGTTTCATTAATTTTATCATGGTGACATTCCAACACATACTTATATTTGTTATGTTTTCAAACGTGATAAGGTAAATTTATGTATCCATCCATATAATTATTTTGTTTTACACTTAATTTGTCAGAGTATAAATTTTCAAATTTAAGCTTTAAATTATATCCATATTACGTCAATGATGCAGATGAATCACTACAAAATATTATTACGTATTTTGTGGATGAATTGTTTCAACACAATCAGTGCATTGTTTTTGTGATTGACTATTATTATCGAAATTTAATTTACTACAATTGGACGAATGCACGAATGGTTCCATATTACACAGTAAGATATTTTAATGTATACTTTGATAAGTAAGTATCACTATAGTAGTCTAGGTGACTTCGCGCTCATGTTTGAGGTTACCCTAACAATATGGTCAAACTCCTTATAAACTTTTAACAATTTTCTCAAAATTGCGAGGTGTATGAACATAACTGGACTAAATATTTTTTAACAAAAAAAATAATCAACTCAAAACTGACTGTTAGCTAACTTTTAAATATAACCTTTGATAAACATGTTAACATGTGAGTCATCGAAAAGTGAATTTTCATTAGTGATGCCGCGAGACTTCTCTCGGTCAATAATTTATAAAAAATAAAATTTAAATAAAAAAAAAAACTTCAATAAAAAAAAAAAAACAAAAAGCTACAAATAATATTACAATAAAATTTAAAGAAAACTTCAATACAAAAAAACTGAAACAGTTGACCGAAACGTTGATATACACAATTAATTTTACTGCTCAATCAGATATTTTATTGCTCTTATAGTTTTTCTTGAAAATAGAAAATACCTAAAGGACGTATGGTTTTTTAGGAAATTTATTTTTTTTTTTGGAAAACTATTGGAGCAATAAAATTGAGGTGAGTTTTATTGAAAAGCACATAAAAAAACTATAGAATCAGATGTTTAGTTTTTATTTTTTATAATAATTTTTCAATATGTCTGCCAGCTTCACTATATAAAAAATTACATGGGCTAGGAAAATGGAAACTAAACGTCTGATATTTATGTGCTTTTTATGTGCTATTTTACTGCTCAATCAGATATTTTATTGCTCTTATAGTTTTTTGCTCTTTCTTTGGCAGTAAAATAGCACATAAAAAGCACATAATTATGGTGCTATCTAACTTCTTGATATCGAAAAAGGCTGCGCTAGCTTCACGGGTATATTTTTTTTTATATTTTCACGGGTATATATATTTTTGGACTCGAGGTTTATGAAATGGACGTCTTAATGCGTCAATATAGTGCGTAATGGTGTCATTTACGAACAGATTGTCGAAAATTTTTTATCATATTATCGCATTATCGTAATAATCGGGAACAAAATAATATCGTATCGTAGGGATAAAAATTTGTATTATTGTATCGTTTATCGTGATTATCGTCTCGTATCGTATCGTGATTGTCCTATATTGGGGCAACACTAGCCATTTCTCCACTATTTTTATAACATAAAATTGTCTCTTCTCACTTTTTTCCACAAAGAAACGATTACTAGAGTTTTTAGACTAAGGAAATTACGTATATCAATTTGTTGGAAAAGGGGTATAAATTTTTATCTATTCATTTATGTTTAATATATCATTATGTTCCGCGCTACTTCATTATTAATAACTAATAGTTTTTTTTTTTTTAGAAAATTTAGTTAAATTAGAAAGAATGGAGTAAAATACGAGCAATGGGGTAAGAAAAGTTGTAGGTTAGAGAAACGGTTGGGATAAGTTAAAGAAAAGTTAGAAAAACAGTAAAAAAAAAAATTTTTTAAAATGATGCAAAAGTTAGAGAAAAGATGAAGAAATTACGTATCATATCATGTTATAAGTCTTAAATGGTAGAATTTTCATGTGCAGATTGTATTTTGCTGAATAAACTAATTATGTTGTATACTGTTACAGATTCTTGTGCGTGAAAGTGATGATTTTGACTTTCGACAAGAAAATATCCAAAAAGTTTTGATCAACAGTAACAACGCTGGGTGCGACGTCTACATTATTTTAATAACAAATGGCCATCAAGTTTCACAATTACTTAAAAATTCGGAAAGGTTTATCGTTATCGTATAAATATAAAGGAAATTGATTTTTACGTTATAATATTAATATCTCCAATAAAGAAATCTTTACACAGAGAACAATAAACAACGGTTGTTGTACCAGCACGACAAACTAGATAGGAGCCCATCGTGCTTTCACTTACAGAATCGCATAACGATTTGAAATACGTTTATTCGATGTGCCTTGATGAGTACAAAGTCCACCTACTTTGACTGTCAGGCTGCCACCTGTCTTTCCACCAAAACGGTCGTCCACTGACACTGCTCATTGTACTCGTCAAGGCACATCGAATTAACGTTTTTCAAATCGTTAGCCATCATATACAGTTTGGACAAATTTTCTTATGCAGCACAATAATATTTATGTTTTATAAAGTTATTGGAAGTATTTTTTGTTGAAGTCAACAAAGAAATTTTTTGTGCTGCGACAAACTGTATTCTGATGTTTAACAATTTTTACTGAGTTATATAACAATAGCGTTAATCTATTCATGGTGCTGCTTAATAAATCCTGCGAAGTCCCGAGACGATTAATTCAATTAATTAGGATCAAGATCGGATCAGGTTTACCTGACGTTATCTTCCGGATAAAGTCAAGATACTGGATCCAGTCCTGATCAAGATACATGGTCTGAAACGGATCAAAATTTGAAATTAAAAAAAAATTTGGCATTTCAATCAGTGAAATGAAGTTACTCATTTTTAATTAACCGATATATTTAATTCAACGAAAAAATCTAACTTAAATTAATATGCCCCTAGTGAGATTCAAACGCTCGGTCATAGCGACAAACGAATGATATTAAGAATTTTTGTGCGATGATAAGTCTCACTCAGTATATACTAGTTATATTTAATGAATCTATGTCAATGAAAGCGTAAAAATAAAAATAAATAGATACTATTAACTAAAATGCAGTAGAATTAATAAAACATTGTTTAAAATAAATCATTTTTTTTTTACATTTTTCTTGATCCAGATAGCATCAAGTAAACACTATCAAATCCTGAACAAGGATACCTTAATCAAATTGCGGTGCGTTTATAATTTATTATAAATGAACATAGTAACCCTAGAAAAAAACAAAGTGATATAAAGATGTATTTTTTTGGAGAGAATCGATTCTCATGATCAATGATATTGGTCTCTAATTATTTTAACTTTATTTTGATAATAACGCTTCAAATAAAAAACGGAAAGCTAAAGCTAAAGCTATATTTCCGGAAAAATATTCGTATTTTGACTTATTATTATGGTTTAAAGATGTCTTTTACATTAGTATGTTGAGTATATTTGTTAACGGAAAACCACTTCTAAGATATTTAATTAGAAATATAAAAAAAATTATATTTATATGTTGTAGAGAACGTCAAATCAACACACATGGGAATTACTTGCTAATATATGATGCCAAACTTTTTGATTCGGAAATGAAATATATTTGGAATCGGATAACAAATGTTATATTCATACGTCACTACAGCGCTATAAACAAAAAATCTTATCAAAAACGAAACCGAAACTGGTTTAATTTTGAAACTGTTAACTTCCCAGTAAAAGTAAAGAGTGGTGTTATCACTCACCACAAAAATACTTGGTATGAAGGGAAATTACGTTATAAGAAACAACTTTTTGAAACTAAAACTGTTGATTTAAAGAGAAAAAAATTAAGGTATATTTTACAAAACCGTATATGTTTTTTATATAATAAGATTTGTACTTCTCCGTCTATAATGAGATTTTGATTCAGTGTTGCAATATTTGAACACATTCCTGCTGTCACAAAATATTCAAGGCTACTTTACGATGATTGCAGTAAAAAAAGTCAACAGGCACTTGGAATAGAATTTGAAGTAAGTTTACAATTGTACAGTAAAACACTGAAATTTTTTTTTTTTTTGTTTCAAAGAATAAAACTTCTATCTGAGAGATTTTTTGTACTTGAAAAAGTATAGTTTTGAATCATGAAAAAAATTTTTTGATCAAAACGTAAATTTTCTTGAATCAATAAATATTTGATTGAAAAAATACTGCTAAAATTCCGATAAATTTTATTCATGGAAAAGAGATATATAGCATGAATTGTAACACATATAACTTGATTTAAGAAAACTATTCAATTATGAAATGAGAAGTTTTTTTACTTAAACGATAAGAATACTTCTTTCATGTTATTTCAAAATTTTTTTTTGAAAATTATTTTTGTTTCATCTGTTATGTATATAATTTTTTTTATCTAAAGTAAATTATAAAGATGGACTCAAAAAAAGACAATTTGTTAAACAATTATTTCTGTTCTGAGAAAAAATTGCTGTTGTTAAAAAAATTTGTTTTTTAAAATTAGCAAATTTTTTCTTGGAACTTTTTTGTCTTGAAAAAATATTTTTAAAATCTTATTAAAAAATAAAAGCATGAAAATTATTTTTAAATAAACAAATAATTAAGGAAGGAAATGAACTCAAAAAACGACTATTAAATAAACTATTTCCCACAGAAGTTTTAAATATCTCATTAAAAATTAAATGAAAGTTTTTGTATGTTGCTCATATAGCTGATAATATCGGTATCGTACATTTCAGGTAATTTTTATTTTTAAATTGGCAATAAATAATCGCTGCAGAGTTCTAAACGAGAACAAAAATTTAACCTCTGCTGTGACCCTTTTCCAGCAAAAAAAATACACCGTGAAAAAATATCCCCATGGTCTCTTGTCTTCTTGGAAAGTGAGAATATTTTCTCTCCATTTTTTGTCTTTTTTGCACTTATAAAAATTTTATATCCAAATGCGATCCACTCTCTCATGTTCAGTACATAGAAAAATCGTCGAAATACCTTAAGAGACCGCAGTAGACTGCACTTTTGAAAATATGAAGTACTTTGTTGGAAACATTATTCAATCAAACAATTATCTAAATTCCAGATAATCAGAATAATCGCAAATAAAATAAATTTCAAGCCAACGTTTTATCGACCCCGGGACGTAGAAACAAAAAGATGGGGAACAATGAGCCTCAATGAGAGCTATGATGGGCTCATTGGTGAAGCTGCCAAGGGTTCTGGAGCCTTCTTTCTTGGGGATTTACATTACACTTTGAGACATAAAAATTTTATGGAACTATCTTCGCCTTATAACACTGAGTGTCTTACTTTTTTAACTCCTGAATCATTTACTGAAAATTCATGGGAACTTCTTATTTTACCATTCACGTAAGAAAACTTCATATAAATAATTAATATTTTTTTTTCAAAAAAATAATTTCAACTTAATAGGTTATACACGTGGATAGCTGTTTTAGTTATTTTATGTTTATGTGCTTTTGCCTTTTGGATATTTTCTTTTCTTTATAAAAAGTATGTAATCCCATACATACCGATGAGTTTTGAAGAAGAAAATATAGAAGACGGTTCAATTCAAACAAAATTTCATGGAGAACAAAAATTTGATTTGAAAAAAAAAATATCGCCATTCACAGACGTTGAAAATAGTATATTTTTAACATACAGTATGCTTCTGCAAGTTCCTCTTCCAAATTTACCAACATTTTGGGCATTCAGAGTATTTATTGGTTGGTGGTGGCTGTATACAATTCTAGTGATTGTCAGTTATCGAGCGAGCTTGACCGCAGCTCTTGCAAATCCAGTTAGGAGGTAGTTTTTCTAGAATACACACTAATAATATCCTATAGCTGTCTCGAAGTTCTTTTAAAATTTCTAAAAATTAAACCTTTTCAGAATGACCATTGATACTCTTAGTCAGCTTGCTAAGAGTTCGATAACTGTAGGAGGATGGAGTGACGATATACGAGAATTCTTTTTATCATCATCAGATCAAGATCTCGAAAAAATTGGCAAAAAATTCGAATTGACTGCCAGTGAAGAAGACGCAATAGCAAGAGTAGCGACTGGAAGATTTGGTTACTATGAAAATATTTATTTCCTTCAAGTTGCTAGAGCAAAAAGACAAATATTAGAATCAAAACAAAAAAAACAAGCAATTAAAAAAAATCAGAGGCTTGTAGTAGACAATGAGCTCCACATCATGGAAGAATGTGTTATGTATATGCCGATCTCAATTGGCATGGATAAGAATTCACCTCTTAAGCCCCGAGTTGATAGTATTGTAATGTATAAGTAACTTTTTATATTAGAAATTGTAGGAGATTGATAACATTGAAAGTAGTAGAATAATATATTGTTTTTTATTGAAGATTCAAAATATCATCGAAACTGGATTAGTGGAAAAGTGGTTGAGCGATGTTATGGAATGGTCGAAAATCACAGAAGTAAAATCTGAATTAGATACGCCTAAATCACCAATTAATCTACACAAACTTTCTGGAGCTTTTTTTGCATTAGCTACCGGTTATTTTTTTGGTCTTACATCTGTTATTATAGAAAGATTTTATTGGAAATATGTTGCAACAAAAAGTCTAACAGGAATAAAATAACCGTAACTTATGCTTAAAAAATGTAGGAAAAAAAAAGTAAGCAAATCACTTACATATTCACAATATGGTGCAAAAAAATGCTGTTATTCCGTGTTTATAAAAAAAATATTTATTTTTAATAAACACAGATAAATTCTTTTTTTTAGTATGGACAATTTCAAGGACCGCGTAGATATATGCAGTGAAGGTCAATAGTGCTATTCTTGGTCCCGTATTGCCGGAATCATTGCGAGTCTTGCAAAAACTATTCACCGGCATGAATTGTGTCGTAACATGACGAAGTAAAGGTGGTTTCTAACAATTTTCATGCAAATCTACTATTTTCTACGGAAATACGATGGGTTTGCATGAAAATTAATTTTTTTTTCCTAAACGTAAATATACCAATAGTCATACTAAAAAGTAGAAAAATGGAATATTTCGACACGTTTATTCGTGTTTTCATTGGCTAAAAAAGTAGAAAAAGAAATATAGCGGTGTTTTCATTGGTTACGCACACCTACATATTATATGCATTCTAATAGTGATATCAGATGCCTCTGTCAATCAAATAATACCACTATTTTTTCTACAATTTTTCAAAACAGAATGAGATTTATAATTGTCGGTCTTCATCGTAGATCAACAAGCTTTTTTAATTTTCATACTTTTTACAACTTTAATTGTTGAATTATTAACCCTGGTAGAAATTTGTCCTTAGTGCGAACGAATTGTGATGCACCAAAAACTGCAAAATAGGAAATAAGCGTGCAACGCTCTTGCTACGAGCATCACATCTATGTTACGCGAATTTGGCTCGCAGCTACGTTGCACTGCGAGTTTGTGTACCGACAGATCTGAGGTTGGGTTAGGTAAAATTTTATAATGTTTATTATTTTTTTTTTATAATATTTCTTTTAATAATCATGTATTTAATTTAAATTAATAACGAATTCATTCATCTACACAGTGGAAAACAATATGAAAAAATGAAAAGTATATATACAAATTATATCAAAGATAAATAAAATTATATTAAAGTAACAAACAAATATTTGAATGTAAAAAAGCTGACATTTAAATATAGAGTCTGTATATATTTTAAATATAATTCATATCTAATTAAATCGTTTATAGAACAGAATTTATATATTTTTTCCACTGTTAATTTATGAATTTTGTTTTAAACTTTTTT
Organism: Lysiphlebus fabarum; assembly: GCA_011426435.1. Lineage (NCBI taxonomy): Eukaryota > Metazoa > Arthropoda > Insecta > Hymenoptera > Braconidae > Lysiphlebus > Lysiphlebus fabarum. The sequence goes on from WSYQ01000117.1 coordinate 341,442, forward strand.
AATTGTCGTCAGATGATGATAATGATTCAGAAAATACTGAGTTCCTAAACCCAGGTAGTGTGTCATAGCGTTCGTTATACTATGAGCAGTGTCAAGAAGATAAAATTTTACATTTTTGCAGTTCTTCCTTTTTGCTCCAGATTTTGATACAACATCCTTACAATCCCAACCAGTCAGTTTTCTCTTTATATAACAGCACGTAGATTAAATTACTTGAATTTTTTTATTTTACTGAAGTAAACAAAAAAAAGTAAACAAGCTATGAAAATTGACAAGCTATTCTTTATAACAATACTGGTTAGATGCAGCATTTCATATGTCTAAAACTAAATATAATGCGCGCGCGCACAAAAAAAAAATAATATTAACAAATAACAACCTCGCAGTTGCTTTGCAGGCGAACAAATATGTGATTTTCGCATATTCTGACTAGCTCCTATTTTGCTGCGATAGTTAACATAATCTCGCAAAGCAGAGGCAAAATTCTACCAGGAAAATTAAATTAAATATTAAATAAATTTGTTGACCTACATAATATTATACTAACTATATATTAAAAAAGATACGAGTATTGTGCAATATTGTGTTATAAAAATAATATACACATCAATAATAAATGATGCACCGGTAAAATAATTATAAATGAATATTAAACTTGATGATGTATGAATTGTCTTTGATATAAAAAAAAAACTTTAAAAAAAGATGTGATATCTAACAAAAACAAAAAACAAGTATTTTGTACAAAAAAAAAACAAGTTACATTACAAATTGACTACAATAATTATTTCGAATACTTGACGCTTTTTTTTGTACAAAATACTTGTTTTTTGTTTTTTGTTAGTTTATATATTATCAATAGCTTGTTATATAATTGAATAAAAAAACCATCGATACAGTGATGAACAGATAAGTATACCTATACTCTGAGTATATATATATGTCTATATGTATATCTGATCATTGTATACGTGCGTAAAAACAATTATACTAAAAAACCTAGCAATTCTCATATATACATTGTCGTACATCATCATACATACAAACATCGCGATTCGAGTCGAAGTGAATAAACACGACTGCGACAGCGGGCGTTCAGTCTCATTATACACAAAAATACAATAATAACTCATCCTGTAATATCGTAACTTTTTTTTCGGAATCATACATACACATACACTAAATGAATCCTTCCATGGCGTTCAGTAAGATGACCTGTTTCTTTCGCTGTATCTAAAAAGACTCCAGATCTCTAGTTTTTTATGCTGTATCAATCTATGGACTTGAGACAAGCATTGTTTTTTTGAAGAATTCTATGTCATAGCACTTCGATGAAAATAGCTGAGATACAGCGGCTATAAGGCGGATTTAAAAACGTTTTTATAAATGGTTTTGGCTCCACTAACTTACGTAGAAACTAGTGAAAACTCGAAGTAAAAAAATAATTAAGGTATCATCTTTTTCACCTGAGTTATTGTTATTATTATCATTTGATACATGAAGAACATACAAATGTAGTAGAACGGCGAAATTTGAGTAGCTGAAGAGCCACCGCAGGGTATCACGTCATATAAATCGGTATGAGTCAAAGAATGAGTGCAATAATTATAGCTTTAGAAATAATCTTTTTGAATGGAGATATCTCAAAAACTGTAGTATCATTAAAAAATTTTTTCTTGCTTTAAATTTTTAGTAATCGTTTTTTTTAGGTTTAATTATTTTTATATGTAACAATACTTTTTTATTTCTTGTAAAGCAAAAAAAATGAATACTAATACTTGCATCGTATGTAAGCTGGTTTAGGCTAACTTTTAGTGCAAATGTTTGTACTTTTTTAAACAAACCATGACCCAGATTCATGAAAGATTAACACTTGATTTGAATCTTTATGTTGTACACTTAGAATCTGACACAGTTATCTGCAAATAGTCTGATGAATACACGATAGTATGAATGCAAAGTAAATAATAACAACAGAGTGGCTAGAGAATTAGAGAATTTAGAAAAGTCAATCGTATACAATATATAATTGGTGTCTACAAAAATATCTCATTTTCATTGTCGATCCAATAGGTAAAGTATTCCAATTGTAAATTATATACGCACGCTGATATTTATTTACTTTTGTTCGTCAAATCTTACTTGAAAATTCATTAAAACTTACTCAATGGAAGTTAGAACTCTCTAAATACTTTTTGAACTGTCATGCTAACTCGAATACAGTTGAACTTTACATGGAAACTTAAGTAGTTCTTCAGTTACACAACACAAGGGCCAGTTATATATAAGTATAGGTATTCTACAATATATCAGGGATGGGCATATAGTGTTTTCACATTTTTTACAATTTTCTACAATTACTCATGAACAATACATTTGAGAGGTTTAATACGGATAAAACAAATAAAACCCACATTCCTACTGCAACCGCACCCGTACTCAAAGGCAAAATAAAATTTTTAATCTAGATCATTTCCATTCTGATGTTGGAGCTCAAAACTTTTTGTCAAACATGGCTTGAGGACACGGGGGCCAAGTTTTATCCGTCATATTAGCGAAACCACACGAAATAAAAAGTCCCTAAAAAAAAAATTATGACAATGTAAAAGAAACTGAACAGCAATTCTAGAGCGCGAAACTTTGAAATGTAAGTATTTTCTTTAAAAACTTTGAAAAAAAATAATATAAATGATTAATAAACATTTTGATTGTAATTATAATTTTATGAAAACTGGAGTGGTATTCTTGATCTCTTACTGCGGGAGTTACTGCGGGTCCCGCGATAACTATTCGCTGACATAAATTTGTGTAGCACCATGAAAAAGTAAAGGCACTTCTTAACGATTTTCATGCAAACCTACCATATTCTATATTTTTCTAACCTATTTTACCGAAATATAGTAGGCTCACATGAAAATCGTTAAGAAGTGCCTTTACTTTTTCAGGTCTAGAAAGTTAGCACAACCTTTATGGCACAATCACTTGTTACTATAATAGGAATTTTGTGCAAATTATGTGCAAATTATGTGCGAAATTATTAATTTTTGTGCACTTATATTTTTTTTAATTAATAGTTGTGCTAGCTTAAGACCAAGATAGCACAACTTTTATGTTTATCAACATAGAAAAAGGCTGTTAGGGCCATAATTTTGTGCGAATTACGTGCAATCTAGTGTGTAAATTTCAACTCAATCGGATGATAATTATTTCCTGTATTAATTATTCATTTTTTTTTTCTACTGGTTGTGCTACCTTAAAGCTAAGATAGCACAACTTTTTTGTTTATCAACATAGAGAAAGGCTGTTAGGGCCATAATTTTGGCCATAAAACTGTGCTATCTTGGGTTTAAGGTAGCACAACCAGTAGAAAAAAAAAAAAATAATTAATATAGGAAATAATTATCATCCGATTGAGTTGAAATTTACACACTAGATTGCACATAATTTGCACAAAATTATGGCCCTAACAGCCTTTCTCTATGTTGATAAACATAAAAGTTGGGCTATCTTGGCCTTAAGCTAGCACAACTATTAATTAAAAAAAATATATAAGTGCACAAAAATTAATAATTTCGCACATAATTTGCAAATAATTTGCACAAAATTCCTATTATAGTAACAAGTGATTGTGCCATAAAGGTTGTGCTAACTTTCTAGACCTACTTTAGGTAAGTGAAAATCCTCAAAATTCATATAATCTAACTTGTAATTAATTTAAAAAATTATAAAAAATTATTTTTCGATATTTTTTTTCACTATCTTGTAGAGCGTCGAAAAACAAACATTCTATAATTTTTTAGAAATTTTCCTACGATTAGTTCATGACTTTGAGACAGTGAAAATCTTTTAAATCCATATAAATTGACTTGTCATTGTTATATAGAAATTCTAGAGGCTTTGACTTTGGATTTTTTTTTTTTTTTATATTTTAAATCGGGATAGAAACATCATTTAAATACTTTTACAATATGCTCTGACTATTTCTACACCAATAGAAACTACCTGAAGTCGTAAAATGAAAAACGGCCACGTCCAGTTGGCCAAAGTTAGGCTATTTTTTCAGAAATAGCGTTTTTCGATAAAAAATTATTTTTCGATATTTTTTTTCACTATCTTGTAGAGCATCAAAAAACAAACATTCTATGATTTTTTAGAAATTTTCTCACGATTAGTTCTTGACTTTGAGGAAGTGAAAATCCTCAAAATTCATATAATCTAACTTGTAATTAATTTTAAAAATTATAAAAAATTATTTTTCGATATTTTTTTTCACTATCTTGTAGAGCGTCGAAAAACAAACATTCTATGATTTTTTAGAAATTTTCCTACGACTAGTTCATGACTTTGAGACAGTGAAAATCCTCTAAATTCATATAAATTGACTTGTAATTAATTTGAAAAATTATAAAAAATTATTTTTCGATATTTTTTTTCACTATCTTGTAGAGCATCAAAAAACAAACATTCTGTGATATTTTAGAAATTTTCCTACGATTATTTTATGACTTTGAGACAGTGAAAATCTTTTAAATCCATATAAATTGACTTGTCATTGTTATAGAAATTCTAGAGGCTCTGAAAAAAATAATTAATATAGGAAATAATTATTATAAACAAAATTATAAACAAAAAAGTTGTGCTATCTTGGGTTTAAGGTAGCACAACTATTAATTAAAAAAAATATATAAGTGCACAAAAATTAATAATTTCACACATAATTTGCACAAATTTCTTATTATAGTAACAAGTGATTGTGCCATAAAGGTTGTGCTAACTTTCTAGACCTTACTTTTTCATGGTGCGACACAACTTTATTTCTGCAAATAGTTATTGCGGGACCCACAGTGGGTGCTTTCTTTCATGAACTTATTTGTTTATATATCTTGTCTATGTTAATCAAAAATTGTAAAAAATCTTATGCTCTATAAGAGCAATAGATTATAGCACATTATATTAAAAATCATATAATATTTATATTTTCAATCTTTTGAAAAGTCAAGTACAAAGTAATAATTTTTTTAAATCATTGACTAGACTTATAATGAATAGACTTAACGATTAAAAAAATTTTGATACTTAAAGCGGCCTTCTTCTTCACGAATGAAATTTTAGGTCTTTCACGCAAATAAAAGTTCGATGAAGTTCTTTATATGGTGATTCGGTAAAATAGTAAATAGAAAATTTATAATTGATACGCGTAAACGTTTATTTCATATGAAATCTATATATACCTTCAGTACGGAACTATCATACTTACTCACTCTTAAAAATTGAAAAAAGTAACATCTTTATGATATATATATATATCTATATATGATATATATTATATATATATATATACCTACATTATTCCTAAAGAATATGCAAAGAAGCTTACATTTTTCAGGATGTAATGTAATGTATCCTTATATATTACATTATATTGAGCTATACGCTAAAATGGTGTGTCTACTTGCAATTTTTTGTTGCAGGGCCTTACATCGCTCAATTATTGCTAAACTTTACAGCGATATGTAGGTAAAAGTATTTTATTTAAGTGATAAGTGGTTTTGGATGTGAAAAATCTTGCGAGAAAAATCTCCAAAATATATGTATATGGTATTAATATATAATAATAATAATAATAATAATAATAATAATAATAATAATAATAATAATAATAATATGATACATAATACATAGAAAGTCTGTGCTCGTCATCATATAGGCATTATGTTGATAAGACTAATGATCGCGTTAGTTACACTCAGGCTGCAGCTTGATTCAACATTAATAATAACGTTTTTTTACAGTGTATGAAATATGCAAATGACGGAGCCATATCGTTTTGAAAAATAAATTCATATTATTAATTACATTATGTTATATCTTGCTTAAAATAATGTTACTTTTTTTCATTTGTAACGATTTGATCATATCCAAAAAATATTGTTCTATTTTTATACTTGGTATCGTGATAATACTTTTCGTAATACTGCATAGATATGCTTTTTAAAAAATACCTATCAATTAATTGAGAAACTTAATAAAATAAAGGAAACATGAAACTTTTCGAGGATTCCGTAAAATTTTATACTATGATATTAGAATATAATATGTGTAGAATAATTTTGTTATAAATTCTATAAAAGCAATAGCAGATTCCCATTGGATTTCTATTTCGCTGTTTTTGTCGCATTTACATAATTATTCTATTATTTAATTTATGTGGATGTAATAAATATAGATATGTACATCTAATAAGCGACTTATTCGACTCATTTCGTAAACGACCATATTTAACAAATAGAAACATAATAAAATGACGTATTTTTATACATATTTACCTTCGGTTCTCCTGATCTATAAAAAAAAAAATTGAAAAATTGAAGATGTATACGTTGGAGAATTGATGAGTACGAATGTCGATATAATAATATGTCAGTCATATTTTAAATGATACATCAATAATTAATATTTTTAATAACATTTTTCATTAATTTTACGTACATTTTGTTTTAAATAATTGATTTTTTTTTCTATTTTATAGTCTATTTACTTTTTTTTCTACTTGATTACCTTAGTAAATTCGTAATGTTTGCTTATTTTTTACTCATTATCTTGATTCATTTTATCTTAAATGTGATATTATACATCTTTTAAAAGACTAAATTTTCTAAAATTATCTAATTGGATTAAAGTTGTTGAAAAAAGAAACAATATTAAATGACTCCTTCAAGTATCATGGCTCATTTAACGAAAATCGCGAGAGTCACTGTTGTTGTGATAGATTTGTCGGTCGTATATAGAGGGTGGTGAAAGGATATGTATTTAAGGGGGTAGCAAATTTATACGCGAGAGCCTAGTTCTGTGTGGACTAGGTATGTTCGTTTACGAATGGGGTTGGATAAGTCGTTTTTGATAGCCGACCAGCTTGCAGCTGCTGCTTTACTCGTTTTTGCATTCTCATTATATATATCCCAAAACAACCCCTTTTTACAAACACTACGGTAACCCTCAATGAAAGAGCCAGTTGGCAAACAATGCCAAAAAAATTGAATAACTATTAACACTGGCCGATTCATTCATATTTTAGCTAATTAAATGTTTATAAAGCATCTACTTCGATAATTTTTTTTAAATTTAAATACGCGTTTTTATTTCCGTAAAGTGGCTGAAGTAATTGATGGACTATTATATTTTTCGCATTTTGAGTATCAAATACACGTTGTAAACTCACTGGCTAGATATCTAAATTTGGTTAAATGATAAACTTAAGTATGTAATAAACTTCTGATTGAGGATTACATCGCAGTGGGAGATGGTATATAGGGAGAGACTGTGATAAAAAAGCGATAAAGGCAGTGAAAATCAACAAAGCAATTAATTAAAAATATTTTGAGTAAACAGAGAGATTAGAATGATGCTAAAAAAGATATACATTATAATATGTATCACATCAGATACAAAATATAAATATTTAGCACGTTTGAATTATTGAATGCGATCATTCAATAGTTATGCAACGAAGAGTTTCACTAATTACATAATTTTAAGTTTCAGAATAATAAAGGGTGAAAAGATTATGAAGATTACAATCCTATTGACAGCCATCAATGAATTCATTTCAAAAATATTTTCTTTTTTTTTTAACAATTAACAAGTAAATGTTCGAGCATGGTCAAATATTACAAATGGTTGAAAATATGAAAAATCATATTATTCGTACAGGTATGAACTATCTACAGTTTACTGATAGAGTCTGGGGTGATCTGTTAATGACGCGAATTGACTAAATGAATAAATAAATAATGAAACATCATAAATGATTTAGAATTTATGACAGACGGTTATTGAATGGTGGTTCAATTTATTGAGAAGTGGTGGGGCGTTGTCAAGACCTCCTTTATCTTCACAATCTCCACCTTTTTACCTCTACCACCACCATCAGTTTTTTCAGTATTCACTGGTACATGCCCTCGTCTAACACACCATTGTCAGTAGTTTGTATTCTGGCGTTCTTTAAGAATATAACATTAATTCGCTCACCAAAATTCTTTTAATTTAAATTATTCAAGTCATCTTTGTTCTTATGAAGAATAAAAAAGTAATATTTTCATACTTTTAACTGGCTCATTCCTTAATTATGGTGATTTTTAGACATAATCTTAAAAACTTTCTTAGTTTGAATTTAAAATTAATTTTTTTTAATTGATTCGAATTTTTTCAAACAAATGCAGAAGATATTTAATAATTCATTTAGCTAAGGAAGATGAATGCAATAAAGTGTGGAAATATTAAGTTGCTGAGTATCACGATTTTGATTTTAATTTTTGCTCAAGCAGGTGTAAGCATCAAATGGCTGTAAGTGAAAAAAATTGATTTATATAGTAGTTTTATTAGACAATATTTCCCTTGGTATTAGTCTAATTCTCGTCAAATTTTAAATTTACTAATATCATCTTGTTATCTTTGAATGTACTATCCTTTTGTCTTGGCCTCAGAAAAGTTTCAGTAAGCTTTGAAATAATTATATCGATACCGTCAATATTCTTGATGAAAAAACAAACTTCTGCCTGGATTGCAATTATCCCAATATACTACTGTAATTTTATTGTTCTCTTTCTGCATAGGCCTAAATGTAATAGAAACGTGGGAATAATTTTCAATTCAAAACTTATTTTTAAATTCAAAAAAAGGCAAGTTATGTTTTGCTTCGAATTTAGCTGATTTCGCTTTGATTTGGTTTTGTTTAACTTAGTAAATGTATATGAAGAAAATTTATTGTTGAAACATAATTACATATTATAGATCAATATAGTTTTATATTTTTTTTAAAGTTTGCAATAAGATTTGATTTTGAATTTCTCTAAACTTTCTTTATATTTGAAAAAAAAAAAACAAAATAAAAAAATTTGTTCCTAGTCAAAAACTGAAAATTTCCAAAACTCCGACTAGTCTTTGTGGTCCCTATAGCTATGTGTTAAATATTTATTATGTTTTTTTTTTTTATTTTGAGGCACTTTATTTTATTATACCAGGATTTATATTTACGTTTATTTTAATAATGAAAATTGATTTAAATTTATTACTCATACAATAATCGTGCCAATATGGTTTTATAATTGATAACTATAAAATAAAATCATAAATAAAAATAATAAATTTTGTTGGATCGTTTTGGCAGTTTTTTCGAAGTTTTTTTTTTTTAACAAACATGAATAAACTATTCTAATCTACAAAACTCTCTCTCTCTCTCTCTTTAAAAGCTGATTTTTTCGATTTTACAATGGAGCTTGAAATAAAAAAATTGTATTATATCATAGAATTTTTTTTTTTTTTTAATATAAAAAATGCTAAAACTATTTTGAAAAAATTATCAAGTCATTTTAATGATTTTATTAACAATAATTATTATTATTGATTATCAATAGCTGTTACTTATATTTTATTTAATTTAAAAATTTTAAATTCAAATATCAATTAATTATTGAATAATAATAACTAATATTGTCGTTGTAAAAAATGATAAAAACTAAAATATTTTCACTATCATATGACTGCAATGACTGTCATCATTGCCAGCTATTGTTTTTTCAAAATTTTTTGTTCGAAAATTGGATATTTTTACAGGAGTCAGATAATCGAAGGCCCTTGAATCCAAGTTTTTCAATATTTGAACCTTCTGGGACCTATATAATTGAGTGCGTGACAGCCTAATATATGTATAAAAATTGAGAATAATATCCCCTTAACGAACAACGCTAGTAAACTCGGATCAATGAGAATGTTATGAAATTTTGATGTGATATAAATGAAATAATAACGAATCTTAATGTGCTATTAAAAATATAGGTAATAATATTTATTATTTTTTGATTAAATTTTAAAGTTGGCCTGTTTTAGTAGGGTTATACATGGCTCCTATAGGAGCAAATGTTTTAAATAATTCTGAACACGAACAAATATGACTTTATACATTGAGAAATTTTCAAAAAACTAATAGATTTTATAATAACATACATTTTTATTGATACTATAAAATTATGGCAAATAATATTAGATTTTATGTAATAATAAAAAGGAAACACAAAAAAAAAAACATATTTTCTTTCATTTTTATAATGTCTTTTTGGAGAACTGACATTTATATACGTTATACTCTAATGATGATAAGGGAGAAATCCGTTTGCCTCTACTCACGGCAAAACACGCATTCTGTTTAATTATTGCTGAGTTATCTGATTTAGTTTAATCAGGAAAAAAAAAATTATATAGCGTGTTTGTGAAACTGAGCGAAGAAATGATGAATGAAATACAATGACTGTTTTGCGTGTTTAGATAAAATACCGTAAAATTTCGAGCACATAAGTAAAATGATTGTAGTATTGCCACGATAGGATATTTATACGAAATCGTGATATATATATATATATATATATATAAAAACTCAGTGATATATTATTTTTTCGATTTCAACTAATATTGATATGAAACAGCAATATTATATATAATTATAATAATAATAGATTTGTTCTTGATGAATTCGGTACAGAAGAAAATGTAAAAAAAAACTATTATTCGTACAATTACTCTTAAAAAAATTATTTAAACAACTGCATCGATCTTCCTAGCTTATCGATAGTTACAAACGCATTTAAATTTTATAAATTATTTTTTATATCAACAAATAACTACGGAAAACGTTGCAAATTAAAAAAAGACTATTACTGGTATGATTAGTTTTTAAAGAATTATTTAAACAACTCCATCCTTCTCCCTATTTATTTGTTTTTAATCAATGTATTTAATTGTTGAATTATAGTCATTAATTAGTTTATTTAATATTATCAAATAATAATTAATATTATTATTTTGTTATATATATATATGATAGATGCTTTTCCTACACAGGAATAATAAAAATTACCCCCTTTAATCAGTTGCGTAGTTTCTGAGGTCACTTGTCTCGAACTCTTGAAAGTTTCGATTTGAAATTGACATATATAGATACTTTAAGGATATTGTCGATTGTATCACGTGCTTGGTAACTGTGCTATTTCTTAAGCATTGCATATGATGGAAGCTGCTAGATCAATTTTTTTTTCAGAGCCCTTAGGAAAGCAAGTGACGTGAAATTATGGACGAAAGATACATGTTCAGGTGCTAAAACTTCTGGATATCTTGAGAAAAAACAAGCCCGAGCATGTCGGGCAATACCAGATATTATGCCAAGTTTGATACAAGCTGCTAGAGATACTGCGTCTGTTTGCCAACGAGTTTTTCAGCATCGTAGGTGGAACTGCAGCAGCATCGAACTTGCACCACGGTACACGCCAGACTTACTCATAGGTAAATGGATGAGATGTAATAAATATTCAGCTCCACTAACGGAGAAAATTCAGATCCACTAACGGTTTTGAGTGACACCATGACTGCCACATAATTTGGGAGTCACACAAATTTAGTATGACTGCCATGACTGCCAAAATGTCTTCCACTTTCACAAACGATTCAATCGTTTTTTTTTTTTATTTAATTTAAATTTCTAAATTAAATTTAATAATTAGAAAATAAATAATTTCCGGTTAGTGATTATTGTTTTTTATCCATCAATGCCTTCCACTTTGACGTCAAATGGCAGTCAAAAGTAGAAGTCACAAAAAATTGCCTTACTGCCATATGACTGCCACAATGAATAGCTTCTCGGTTTTTTTTAAACGGAAAAAAACTGTTTTAAATATGGCAACTGCACTTGCAATTGTGTTAAAACTATGTTGAACATATGCTTCAAAGTTTTAGAAAATCAATATCTGTTATCAATAATTTTCATGGTCATATTAATGCCTTTAGTTTTGCCAAGTCTATAATAAGAGTCTATAATCGCTGAAAATAAAAAAAAAAACTTAGAAAAAAAAAATAATGTTGGTAAAATGAACTAAGTTTTTTTTATTAATATTTTCATTGAAAAAAACAACAAAGCTATTAAAAATGAAGCCCATCATATAATGTTCAAACAATTTAAAAGAATGAAAAAAGGATAAATTAAGCACTTGACTTAAGACTATATTTAAGGATATTTAACTAACAGGTACAAAAGAACAAGCATTCGTTCACGCAATGTCATCAGCTGCAGCAATTTGGAGGTTAGCACGTAGTTGTGCTTTAGGAAATTTAGCAGTATGTTCTTGTGCACCGCCACCTCGAAGAGAGCGACTATTATCATTACCATTAACATCTGTAAGTTTACTGGGACAAAAAACTGCTTTATTCGATGTTGTTGCTGCTAGGAGCTCTTTTAAATGGGGCGGTTGTGGTGACGACGTTAAATCTGCAAGTAAAATCGCCAAAATGTTTCTTCAAAGTTCAAATCCACAAAGGTTAGGTGTTACTGGAAGGTTTTTACATACCGTTGACATGCATAATAGTCGCGCCGGTCGGAGAGTATGTGTAACAATAGATATTATCTCAGTTTAAAAAAAGTAAGAAAATTAATTTTATTCTATGTCAATTTTAGACTGTAGAGCAGTCATTGACTCTTGAATGCAAATGTCATGGTGTATCTGGCTCCTGCAGTATAAGAACATGCTGGCGAGGCTTAGACCCGAAAGGTCCTGATGTTGCCGGTGCCAGACTATTCAAAAAATACTCGACTGCTGCTGAAGTGCGACCAAAATCTGGGCGATTACCACCACTTTACCATCATGATAATTTACTTTATACAACAAAGTCACCAGACTATTGTCTACTTGACGAGAGACATGGAAGCCTTGGGACAGTTGGAAGGTGAGATTTGAATTTCTCTTAAAAGCCACATAACAGCCAATTATATTCTTTTAGAATAATATTTGTTCATTGAATCTGCAGCTAGTTTCTAAATATTAATTCTACAATTATTTTAACAATTTAGTTTTTGTATCTTGAATTGACGATTCAAAACTGTTGCATCATTTAAATTATCTTATTGCTTAGTAGCATTACATTTGCTTCATCTTTTATCAAACACAACCCCGAGGAAAACTACTCTTTTGAAACAATGCTATTAAAATCTGCCAGCAGCTTCAATGCATTTTCATCAAATTTTTCTTGTCGTACACAGTGAGAAAAAAAATTGCTCTTGTTGAAAAGTTTTTTCTTCAGATCAGCAAATTTTTTTTTGAAACTTTTTTGTTTCAAGTTTAAAAAAAAAAATGATCAATTTGAGATAATATTTTTTTTTGGTTTGAGACAAATTATTTTTTTTTTTGAAAAAATAAAGAAATAAATTTAATAAAGGGCTTAACAATTAGAGTTAGATAAAAATAAAATCGCCTCATACTATTCTTTGTCTAGATTTGTTTCATTAATATTATAATATTAATAAATATCAGAATAATTTCAATTACAAAAAAACATCGGAAAAACCAAAATATTTGAAAAACATTACAGTAATTAAAAATCATTTCAACAGAAAACTTTTCATTGTAATTTTCTTAATAATAGAAAGTAATGGCAATATTATTATTCTTTTTTTGACTTTCGCCTTTTACTCCATACAACTCAATACCCATACCCGTGCCTAAAAATGTTTACACATCAAAAGTCGCTCTGACGTGCGGTCTTTTGTAGTAGTAAGCATAGGAGCGCAGTTTAGTTACGACGCGTCAGAGTGATTTTTTTTTCTGATTATTTATTTGAACGATGAAGTTATGAAAATGCTAAGCTGGAATTTTTTTTCTATTTATTTTTATTATAAACACTATTAAAAAATTATTTTTATTATTAGACTATTATTATTAAAAAAAAAAAAAAAAATTAGGGTCACGTTCGGAAAAAAAAAATTTCAATTGTTTATGTAACAAATTATGCCATAAATATTGTTTAAAAATTTTATTAAAAATACTTATCTTAAATAATAAATAATAATGAAATTTTTTTGTGTCTTGAATATTTTTGATTACATAAGTTGTTTTTCAATAATAAGCATATACAAACTGCTAGTTATAGAAAAAATCGATTGAAAACCAAAATTAAAAAAACCATAAGTCAAAAAATTTTGAAAAAAAAAAAAATACTTATCGAATATTTTTAGCCATAGAATAATAAAAAAAATATTTTCGATAAATCTATTTTGCAAATTTAAGAATCACGTGAAGCCATATACACTTGACGAATTTCAATACTTCAAGAATTTTTTGTTTTTCATTCGATTTGATTTAACTGAAAAGGACATGTTTTTAACGTTTTTTTCTATTTTCTTTTTTATTGGTAGACAATGCAATGGCAATGGAAGCAGTTTGGGCTATGAGGGATGCGAGTATCTTTGTTGTGGACGTGGTCATGTGACCAAGACTCGAGTGGTCCTTGAAAGATGTGGATGCAAATACATTACGTGCTGTTACAGTGTCAAATGCAACACATGCAGAAACATTGTTACTACTTATGAATGCAATTGAACAGAAACCTTTTTCCTTCAGTAAACTTATCACTATCGTAAAATCATTTTTTTTTTTTAACTTGCATCAAAAAATTGCTTTTTCCAATCTGAGACGAATCACATTTTTTTTAATATCGTAAACAATAAGTGTATTAAAAGCAATTTTTTTCGAATCGAGAGCCAAGTCTTCTATAACAATACTAACTTCTTTTTAATGACACATTGAACAATTGTAGTTCATTTCAGATCAACAGGCAGTGAAACGAGAATAAAAATTACTAAAATAAATACATATCCGGTTTAATTCAAATACTTGATATTTGACTATTCCATTGATTTTGAAATTGGTTTTATTCTCAAAAAAGTTCGTTATTACAGCTCACAATATTTCTAATTTTTTTATAACCCAGGTATATTAAATTGATTGAATTGTGTTCGATAAATAGTTATAGAAAAAATATATTTGTAAAAGGCAAACTTGCATTTTTAACATTTTCAAATTTATGAGTTACTTTTGAATGATGTTTCTATACAATAGAGAACACATTTTAGGTTTATTCGAATCTGAATTAAAATTATTTTAAAAAAATTGAAATTAAATAGCGACAATGCAAAATGAAAAGTTCTCAAATATTATAAAAAAACCATTTTTTCAGAATAAATATGTTATTTTACGCGCGCATCTTATCGGGGTAGCTATTCTTGACTCGATTATCCCACCTACACGGGATAACATGAAAACGGCCTGAAAATGATTTAGTCGTTTGATGTAAACCATTGAAAAGGATACAAATTAAGCTAAAATTTTCATGTTTTGCGACAAAAAAGTTAACCCAGTCGCTCGGGATAACCTGCGGATAATCGAGTCAAGAATAGCTACCCAGGCGTTTTTATGTTATCCCCAAGAAGACTAGAAATACAGGAGGAGTAACTCCTATCTCAATGCATGTAATATATTTCAGCAAATTCCCGTGAGGCTAGTGGCTGTCAAAGCGAAGTTAGCGTACAGCATGGCTTACACATACATACATACATTAATTGGTTTTCGACATTAATGTATGTATGTATGGCTTACACATACATACATACATTAATGTCGAAAACCAATTAATGTATGTATGTATGTGTAAGCCATGCTGTACGCTAACTTCGCTTTGACAGCCACTAGCCTCACGCGAATTGTCTGACATATTCGAGGCGAGTTACTCCTCCTGGGTAGCTATTCTTGACTCGATTATCCGCAAGTTATCCCGAGCGACTGGGATAACTTTTTTGTCGCAAAACATGAAAATTTTGGCTTAATTTGTATCCTTCTCAATGGTTTACATCAAACGACTAAATCATTTTCAGGCGTTTTCATGTTATCCCGTGTAGGTGGGATAATCGAGTCAAGAATAGCTACCCTGTATTTCTAGTCTTCTTGGTTATCCCGTGTAAGTGGAATAATTATGTCGAGAGCTACCAGTGATGGGTAATCCGACGATTTTTGGAGTATCATACAATTATACGTATGATACGTATGATATGTATGATAGTCGCAAGTGCCCTCTTTTTTTTATAAAATAAAGTAAATCATATACAATACTTTTATTTTTACCAACACAAGCATACACAAGTAAACAACTGTCAAAAATAAACATTATTTTACACAATTATTTTACAATTACTTGTCTTTTTAGCAAATGCATGTTATTCCGTAGACATTTGATTACTTAACAAAATCATTCATCTAATTTTTCATGCATTGATCAATATTTTTTCTTTTGTAGTAATTTGTTTATTTAAGAAAATTAATTCATGGAATTTTATTTATTTGTTCGTTTGCTTTGTTACAGAAAAAAAAAACGATATACCATATTCGTTTGCTTATGTGTTATGCTTACATATTTTTTTTGGGGCCAATCTCTAGTCTTCTTGGGAATCATACCTACCCATCACTGATAGCTACCCAGGTTTTGTACATCAAGAGCAGTGTTGGGCTCATTTTATACGGACGTATTACACGGCTCTCATTTTTGTCGTCGTATAATACGTTTTATACAGAAGTCGATAAGAAATTTATTGTTAAAAAAAAAAAAAAAGTAGCTATTGGGTGGGCTTGATATACTTGGTTGGCAGATTATGGAAAAAAATAAAAATATTTTTTCATATGAAGTTTCCGAATGGTTTAGGAAAGTTTAGGAAAATTTGACGTTTCTCTTCCCTATACTACATTATATTATGTTAACTTAATTATGGACTACAAAACCGGCCCTTAAGCTTGTTTAAAAATCAGAGATTTGCAATGAATTTAACAAATTTAGTTATAATTTGGTTATTCTTACAGCCGCCATGTTTACAAGCGGCAATTATAGCTTGTCGTAAGTTTAGACCCCGACATTTTTCAGTAATATCTGTGGAAAAAAGTAGTTGTTTCCAGTAATATATAATCTTGCAAGTAACCGATATCGATATTCAAATAATAAAAACAAATTTTGAGCAAACAAAATTTTCAAGTTGAGTACAAATAAACTGTCATCATATTTATAAGAAATATCATTCTGTTGTATATATTTATTTATTGTAGAATATAAAAAAAATATATATTCAAACAATGTAAAAATAGCTTAAGTATGCTAACTTTACATTATTACTTTAGTAATAGAATCTATTTATTTTTAAGAGATTATTTGTAAGAGAAAAATTGATAACTTTCATAATTTTTTTTATTATAAAACATGATGTTAATTCAAATTCGTAAAATTAATTGAATAAAATCAATGAAAATAAAATAATAAAATACAAAATTTACACAGACACGCAAATTTTAGGTGTGTTCGTTCACTATTCACACTGAGCGTATGCACGGAGCGTATGCAAGGAAGCGCTAGAGTCGTGCGGTCATTTGAAGAAACTTTTTTAATAAAATTTACTATTTATTTATTGTTATTTGTTTTTTTCAGTTCTTTTGCTGTCTTTCATAATTATTAATTGCTAATTAGTTATGGTGTTGTTATTTTTCTTTCTGAATCCAATGCGTTAGTAAATTTTATCAATAAAGTTTCTTCAAATGGCCGCACGACTCTAGCGCTTCCTTGCATACTTTCCGTGCATATGCTCGGTGTGAATAGTGAACGAACACACCTTATGTAAACATAATATTGGGTGCTTTCTTTCACTAAAATCTTCACTTGGAGCTTATTATATTATAAAAAAACATTTTCAACAATTGTGTATTTGTGCCGATGAAAATAATAAAGCTTTAAAAAATTCATTTAACATGTGATAAAGAAATTAATATCACGGCTAGAAATACTTATTTAATATATAACTATTTATTTAGCTACCTCTGGACATAATTTACTTTATTTTATAGCAAAAAGAGGGCATTCCTGACTATCATACATATCATACGTATCATACGTACGATTGTATGATACTCCGCCAATCGTTGGTATACCCATCATTGGCGAGGGCTTGTGATGTAAAAATACCTAGCGATGTGCGATATCAGCCGATATATCGAAGGACCCGATATTCTTGCCCAATATTGACGATATTTTTATTCGATATCGGTAGGCGTCAAATATGGAATATTTGATATCATTTTCCAGACATCGTCATTAAAATATCGAACAACTTTACCAGCTAAAATACGGTATCAAACTGAATTTTTGATACGATACTGTATTAATACCAAAATGCACCCCTATAGATGTAAAAATACGGTATCAAAAGTGTGGCGCTAGTGTCAATTTTACTGCCACCATCTTTTTTTAATTAAACATAATTTTACAGACAATATAAACAGACCAAAAAAATTGAAACTAACCCCGTTTGCTTATGCCACAATAATATATTTTAATTTAATTTTAATTGTTGTCAATTAAATAATTCAGCTGTGTCCTAAAATTAATCAAATAGACGAATAAATTCTATAATAAAAATTACTGGTGTTTGCCTGATTATAATATAATTGTTAGTAATTATTGAAAATGAGTGTAGAAGATAGCCGAAAAAAAAATTCTAATTAGTTATCACAAGTTTTTTTTATTGATAATTTGTAGAGTTTGATTTGCTGGATCCGAATTAAATCTATTAATCTACTCTAGAGAAAGAAAAAAAACTCAACTCAAAAACGGAGCAATTGTGCAAGTGTATAAAATACGTTATAATAATAATACTAATAATCATGGCAGCGGGTACAGTATGCGCATGCGCACTCCCCTGTCTCGGTTGTCAATTTTTAGCTTTCTGTTATTATTTTATTCAATTAATTGATATCAGGCAAATAACGAGACAATGAAATTCGGATCCAGCAAATCAAACTTTATAAATTAACAATAGAAAAACTTGTAATTATTATTTAGAATTTTTTTTTTGGCTAACTTCAACACTCATTTTTAATAATTAATAACAATTAAACTATAATTAGGCAAGTTTTTTTATTTGCCTAGCAAATTCAGGCAAATTGCCAGGTATTGAAAAAAAATAACCAAGGTCAGGTATTTCACACCCTCTCGGCTAACTGTCTACCACCTGTTTGGTGGTATCAAATGGCAGATAGATACCGTATTTTTACATGGAAACATCGGTATTTTGGTATCTGTATCGTATTTTGCGCTCGGTATTAATACGGTATTAAATACGGTATCATATCTGCTCACATCACTAGCGAGGGCTAGCCTGCACCTCCATACAGTCATCGGACAACAAAATATCGGCAATAGTATATCGATAATATAGGTATCTATACAATATCGGGCAACTATCGCACATTTGACATTCCTATTTCCTATTCCTATTTGTTCTTATTTGAGATTGTTGAGATTGTGTGTGAGATTGTGCTTGTCGCTTGAAGCCATGCAGACCTGATATTAGCTTTATTATTGGATTCTGTGTGGAATCCAAAAATAGTAAAGATATCAGCAAAAACAAAGATCAACACGGAATCTCCAAGGATTATATTTTGAGTATGTTGTATTCTTTTCTATGTATCAGTTTAACTATTTTTTTTTTCGTTTCATCGATTATATCGTGTACTCAAGAAAAAGTTATCTTATATTTTCTGAACAAAATTTGACAAAGCATATTCTAGAAGTTAGGTTAGCTGATACAAAACAAACTTTAAATCCAGGGAGACATTCTGTCTTCAGTCAGTGATGTCCTTACCATCTTCATCTTCTTCATCTACGTCGCTTTCAACCTCTTTATCTGCATCATCGCAATCGGTCACAAGTGCCAAAAATATTGACGATGGCAAACCTAGTGGAAGCAGTCCTAGTCCTGTAGGCTTTGAAAATTTACCCGGACCAAGCAATGAAGATAATGGCTGCCAAGCTACTAAAAATGAACTTGAACTATTTTCCAAAAAACTTGAAGCTGAAGATGAAACCAGTGCAGAAGGAAGTGAGGTACTGACATCTATTCAAATAAATTATCTGATTTTTCAGTGAAAAGAAAAAAAAAACAAAATAACTTTAATTAAAAAGAATGTCCAAGTTTTGATATTTAGCCGCAACTCAATACTGTTTTTACGGGTTTTCCATTTCCCTACATTTACATGAAATCATGCATAAATGCATGTAATACACTGTTTAGAAAATTCTGTTAAATCTACCCAAACACCCTTGAATATTTAAAATTGATATAGACAGCCTTACACTAAAATTACATCTTTTTCTTGATGCTTTTTTTTAAGTGCGACATTTGGCAAATAACTAAAAACATATCTTACAATCTTCAGGCTAGTGAAAATGGGCTTTTCTGTGATGCTGAATGTGATGATCAGATTTTAGATGATTCGTCGTCGAATTCTGGTTTTCAAGGGCCAATACTACATACTTGTGTACCTTTGACTGCTATTCAGCCATTGAGAAAACGAAAAAGTGAAACAGAATTCTTAAGTCTACCATGTAAAAAATCAAATCCTGAAGAAAAGGCAAATTCTATTGGTGCCTTATGTAAGAATTTAGATGACAAGAGCAAACACGTGAGATTTGTTATACCAACGCGAGACAATCCTCCACCAGAAATGAATAATTGGCTTATTCAGTTTCAGGTAAATAAACATATCTTGTATACACATATGTAATTGTGCAATTTAAAAATCAAATATAAGTGTATCAAAATTTGCAGAGATGGTCTAATGCTGAAAGAATGCTTGCAATTGATGAACTGATCGAAAGGTGTGAACCCACACAAGTTCGACACATGATGCAAGTGATTGAGCCACAATTTCAGCGGGACTTTATTTCTCTATTGCCCAAAGAATTGGCTTTGTCAGTATTGGCATTTTTAGATCCTCGTGATCTTCTTCGTGCAGCCCAGACATGTAGAAATTGGCGGTTTCTTGCAGACGATAATCTTTTGTGGAAAGATAAATGCCGATCAGCTGGAATTGACAATCTTAGAGATTTTCCAGCTACAAGACGCAAAGGTTGCCGGGGTTTTGGAAACTGTGGCTCACCTTGGAAGCAGGCTTATATGAGACAGCACAATATCAAGATGAATTGGCGTACCAAGCCAATTAGACCACCAAAAGTGCTCAAAGGTCACGATGATCATGTGATCACGTGTTTACAGTTCTCGGGTAATAGAATAGTCAGTGGATCTGATGATAATACTCTGAAAGTTTGGTCAGCAATGACAGGGAAGGTAAAATTTAAACAATTTATATTTTTAAAACTTTCTCAATCTCAAAAATTTATTTTTACTTAATTCTAAAACTTATCTTGGAACAAGAGTCGGGCCATTGTATTAAATGAATTTCAAGAATTCGAGTCTAGCCAAAGAAGTTACATAGAGCTCATACTTATCTAGTCTAAAATTAATTCTGAACTAATGTTTTCGTACACGTGAAATATAAGGACAGTTAAATTTTTTGAGAATTTTTAGATGTTTTTCAAGATTTTCCAAAAAAAATAATTCATTTAGTTATTGCTACAATTTACTAATTTTTTGTTTTAGTGTTTAAAAACGTTGACCGGTCACACCGGAGGCGTTTGGTCATCTCAAATGGCTGGTACGACTATTATAAGTGGTAGTACTGATAGAACATTAAAAGTGTGGAATGCCGATTCAGGTCATTGCATCCACACGCTTTATGGTCATACATCAACGGTCCGATGCATGCATCTTCATGGTAACAAAGTTGTGAGTGGTAGTAGAGATGCCACACTCAGAGTATGGCAAGTGGATACAGGCGAGTGTTTACATGTTCTCGTAGGACACTTGGCTGCTGTTCGATGCGTGCAATATGATGGAAAATTAGTTGTCAGTGGTGCTTATGATTATATGGTCAAAGTTTGGAATCCTGAACGAGAAGAATGTTTACATACACTCCAGGGACATACCAATCGTGTTTACTCACTTCAAGTAATAATAGTTTTCTTCATAGCAATACTTTTTTACTACACCAAATGCAAAAAAATCAATCAAAATTTTTAATATGGACATTTTTTTTGTAGTTTGATGGAATCCATGTTGTTAGTGGTTCACTAGATACAAGTATAAGAGTCTGGGAAGTTGAAACTGGAGCTTGTCGTCATACTTTGATGGGCCATCAGTCTTTGACCTCTGGAATGGAGTTGCGAAATAATATTTTAGTGTCTGGTAATGCAGACTCAACAGTTAAAGTCTGGGATATAGTGAGTGGACATTGTCTTCAAACACTTTCAGGTCAAAACAAACACCAATCTGCCGTAACTTGCCTACAATTCAATAGTCACTTTGTCATTACATCTTCTGACGATGGTACTGTCAAGCTGTGGGATGTCAAGACTGGTATATTGTTATTTTTATTTTTTTTTGTTTTTTATCAGAATAAATGAATTTTTATCGACTGTTCAATTTATTATCATCAACCATATTTTAATATTGAAATAAATATGCCTATTTATCAGTAGTACTTCATTCTCTATTTTCATTTTTTTTTACAGGAGACTTCATCAGAAACCTCGTTGCTCTTGAAAGTGGAGGGAGTGGTGGTGTTGTCTGGAGAATTCGAGCAAGTGACACGAAACTAGTTTGTGCAGTTGGCAGTCGTAATGGAACAGAAGAAACGAAATTACTCGTTCTTGACTTTGATGTTGAGTTTAAGTAAACAGAAACGTTTTTTAAAATATATTAAGAAATATGAAAACTATAAGAAAAGAAATTCTAAGAAACCAATGCTGTGACGCCATTGGATCTCTTAAGTACGTAAAAAGATTAAAACAAATGACTTGATTAAAGATGACCCAAAGTCTAATTACGGTGTGGTCATAGATAATTTTTAAATATGTAAATAACAATCTAGGTAGCGCATAAAAAAAACATTTTACTTGTACATGTTTCATCAATGATTAAGGTCTAATTTGTGATAGTTTTTTGTTTCTTCGACTCATCAATGGAAACTTGGAGTATCTACAAGTAAACGAGTAGAAATGGTTTATTATTATTATTATTATTATTATTATTATTATTATTATTATTAAAACTTAAAAATAATGTTGCTCGGCTAAAAGAAACATAAATTACAAAGACTGGGATGGAATATCGAAAAATAAATAAATAAGCCTTCAAAAATAAAATCAAGAGGCTTTAAAGCTACCGAAATGCCAAAAATCTTTGAATTTCCACTTCGTCCATTAATAATCTGTTATTTCAATTTTTCAAAACTTTTTGAATAAATTTCACAAAAAAATTTAGATAAAAAAGCATGAATATTTTGAAGCATTTTGTCCTTCGATCGACAAAAATTACTACAACAGATATGTTTAAGTATGGTATTTTTGTAACAATTTTTTCTTGTCATGGCCATCGCGCAATGTTAATCGAATAAAAAAAAACGTCAACAATGGATTACTATTATATAGTAATCAAGATCAGTTTTCTTTACAGATTTGTAAAGAAAATGCAACTTCAATGCAGTATTGACAAAAATCGTAATCCATTTACTAACAAATATGATAACTGACAACTGTGAGTTTTAAGTGATGAAAAAGGATGAATAGAAAAATTAATATTTAAGAGATAATAACCTGGAATAGTGATCACTGTTTTATATGCAATATACTTTTAAATGAATTCAGAAACTATTTCTCTCGACCGCATTGATCATTGTCATTTCTTTTGTTGTGATAATCTGGACAAATGATAAAACCCATCTACTTTTATTTGTAATATTTGTTCTGGACTCTACTACTTATGATTCCAAAGTATGATTGTTTGTTTTAACATAAAATTTAGCTGTACTCATTAAATTTTTTTCGTTAAAAAAAGCTTTCCGTAAAATTTCTCTAATTTTTATATTGTGATCGTTGAATCTAAAATTTAGTTTTAATTAATTTAATTAATTTGATATTCATATTTAACAGTTCTTAATTTTTATTTATTTTTATATCGTTTCAAATAGAATTCAATTTTCTCGTTTTTAAAATGAATAATATATATATATATATTTTTGATTCAATAATTTTTATACAATTTTTCCTTTTTTTTTTAAATCTAAGTTTAGAGTTATATTAAATTTGAGAAAAAACTGCACGCTGAACAAACATTTTACAAGAAACAAAGAAAAAAGTTAAGTCTTCACCTATATAAATTTTAAGTAAAATTTGAAATTAGAAAAAACTAAATCACAATAAAAGGAATCGATTTTACTTGAAATTCATTTCATTATATATGCACCCAAACTGAAAATTTTACTGCTTTTATCGACGTAAGAAGTGCCATGCAAGAAAGTCATAATTAAACAGAATCTAAATATACGTTGGGTTGCCACGCGCTTCATCTATACTCCAAAAAAAAAATATTGAATTTTGAAAAACTTTGACTCGACACTTTTCGAGGGGGTTGATATTTTTTTTTAAAAAGTGCCATCACGGGTCGATTTAATCAAAAAAAAAAATATTAATCATTTTTATAAAATTTTAAAGGTGTCCAATTTGCCCTCAGTATCTACTATATAATTATAAATTTTAATTTATTTTATTTCATTTTTGTTTATTAAAATAAATTAATTATTGTTATTATATTACCAAGATTTATTATTTTATTTTATTTTTGTTTATTATTGAATTAAATTAAATACTGTTATAATGTTACCAACATAAAAACAAAAATCTGGACTTTTGAAATAATTTTAATAAAAACGCAATTTTGAAAAATTGATTTTACTTTAAAAAAAAAAATATACAAGTAAAAAATTTGATTTTTTTTTTATTAAAAAGCTTGATATAAATTTATCGGATCACACTGAATGAAATTTTGATATTGATAATTTATAAAATTTAAATTAGTCAATTTAATTTTAGCAAGAGACTAAGGTCTCGGTAGTGCCTTTTCACTTTCATTTGTTTTTCTAATTGAATATATTTTTTTTCTCATACTTGACACGAGGCACTACCGTGCCTCTTGATTTTATTTAATTCTATATTATCCACGTTCATATAATTTTCGTCTAGTTTTTTATTTATTGATGCAGCGGTGTGAGGAAAATCAATAATTACCGTGCCTTTTGATAGGGCTTAATAACTTAAATTACGATAATTTTTTATTTTACAAAAAAAAAAAAACAATTGCTACACAGAAGTTTATAAATGGTTTAAGAATATAAAAAGACTCAGTCTAAATTTTTTCAACTGCAACATAAAATGTGCAAGCTTGGCACGCGATATAAAATATCTCTTCCTCATTATTTAAATCAGTTTGATTTACTATATAATTGCTTCCACAGCGACATGGGTAACTCATCAATTCGTTTTCTTTCTTTTTCATGTCATTTAGTTGAATTCGTTCGGATATAAGGATAGTTCCAGATTCTAAATCATTTTGCCTGCATTCTGCATCATATTTTTGTTTCATCTTAGAATCTCGTAAAATTCTCCAAGCTTCTTCAATTTTCAAAAACTCATCCGTTAATGTACCAAGTATATTTTTATCGGGATGATACAACAAAGCTTTTTGTTTATATGCTCGTTTTATCTCATCATAAGATGAGTTTTTAGCACATCCTAAAACATCGTATAGTTTGTATTTGTTCATATTTTAGTCATTATTATGCAGAATTCGGTTATGTTAGAAGCTCGCAATCAACCTGCTATAAAATATAAAATGAATATCAAATAATTAACTTCAGAATTTTAGAAAATAAATAAAAAATTTATAATCGATTTACATGTTTAATTAAAATATTCACCAGTATCAAAGATGTCTACAGCAGTCTCAAGCACAGAAACCATATATGTAATACTACTAGAGCATGGAGTTTTACAAGGAGGGTAATCTGTGACGTCACACAATGTATTAGAATGAGGAGCTGTTGAGGATGACGGAATGGAGCAACGTAATAACTCTATCGGCCACTGACGGCGCTAGTCTTGGTTAGTACCGAAGTCAAGATCACATGTTTTTTTGTTTACTACTTATTTTTGTGTCAAGATAATTATTTATGAGTAAACAAATAGCTAAAAAAAAAGATGGACTCAAAAAACGACAATTTATTAAACAATTTCTGCTGGTTAAAATATCTTTTTTGCTGCATCTATTTTCTTCGCTATTTTTTCTCTAAATTTTGAATAAATAAAAGTATGTAAATTATTTTTACATAGACGAATAGCTAAAGAATGAGATGGACCCAAAAAAAAAATAATTTATTAAATACTTATTGCTGGGTAAAATATTAAAAAGAAAAAATAGAGTGCAATTATTTATTCAAAAAATAAAAAATAAATATACCTAAAAAAATAGATGTACTCAAAAAAATATTTTACTCTGCAATAATTATTTAATAAATTATCTTTTTTTTGGATCGCACGACTCTAGCGCTTCCTTGCGATCCAAAGGTGTGAATAGTGAACGAACACACCTAAGAGGTGTGGTAAGAATTATTTTTAAGAGTTGTGTTCGTTCACTATTCACACCGAGCATACGCACGGAGCGTATGCAAGGAAGCGCTAGAGTCGTGCGATCCAAAAAAAAGATAATTTATTAAATAATTATTGCAGAGTAAAATATTTTTTTTAGTACATCTATTTTCTTAGGTATATTTATTTTTTATTTTTTGAATAAATAATTGCACTCTATTTTTTCTTTTTAATATTTTACCCAGCAATAAGTATTTAATAAATTATTTTTTTTTTGGGTCCATCTCATTCTTTAGCTATTCGTCTATGTAAAAATAATTTACATACTTTTATTTATTCAAAATTTAGAGAAAAAATAGCGAAGAAAATAGATGCAGCAAAAAAGATATTTTAACCAGCAGAAATTGTTTAATAAATTGTCGTTTTTTGAGTCCATCTTTTTTTTTAGCTATTTGTTTACTCATAAATAATTATCTTGACACAAAAATAAGTAGTAAACAAAAAAACATGTGATCTTGACTTCGGTACTAACCAAGACTAGCGCCGTCAGTGGCCGATAGAGTTATTACGTTGCTCCATTCCGTCATCCTCAACAGCTCCTCATTCTAATACATTGTGTGACGTCACAGATTACCCTCCTTGTAAAACTCCATGCTCGCCTGTATATCCCTATCGCTATATGGTCGCCGCTTAATCGAGGGGCGCTTCAGTCTACTGGTAACGTGCGCAATCCGTACCACTTTTATTTTACAATGAGCAATCCAAACATACTCATTATTGAAATAATTAAGATTTTAGGAAAATTATTTATCAGGGTACATCCTTTTTCCTTAGCTATATATTTGTAATAAATGCATCAAAATTAACATGAATTTTTTTTTTTCAATAAATAAATGCCTAAGAAAAAGATAAATTAATGAAAAAAAAAAATTACTTAGCTAACGACTGTTTTAAACAAGAAGACTAGTCTTCTTGGTTTTAAATTGACTGCACTTGTAGAAAATTATTTATCCAATTATACACCTGTCTCTCTATAGCCATTTGATCTTTGAAAATTTCTTTTAAATGGATAATTTATAAATTTTTATTGAACTTATGACTAATGTAGTAGATGAAGTTGTAAGAAAACGTCGACTACTTGCTCAATTATTATTTAAAAAATTGATCAGTCAATTGCATTTTTTTTGTTAGCGATGTTAATTATAAATGCAAGTAATGAATTACATGAAAATTTTTTTTATTCATGCAATTACTCTATGAAAAATTATTTAAACGAATGCATCTTTTTTTTCTAGCTGTTTGTTCTTAATAAATGCATTTGGAATTACTCAAATCAATTCTTTAAATAAACAAATAGTTATGAAAGAAAAAGGAATTCAAAAAAAGAAAAACTGGTACAAGTATTTATTAAAAGATTGTTTAATTAATTGTATCTGTCTTTCAAGTCATTCGTTATTTTAAAAAAAAATTCATGTAATTTATATAATGAAATTATAATCAAGGAATGACGAGGAAGATAGATGCAGTTGTTCGAATATTTTTTTAACAAGTATATTTGTACCAGTATATTTCTCTAAGCATTTTGTTTAATAAAATAGGCAATAAATTATTTTTTAAGGAAACAAATAACTTGAAGAAGAGATGCTTTTAGAAAAAAATAATTTCTTGTAGAAATGTTGTTGATTGATAAAACATTTTAATAAGCAATAATTCTACAAGAAATTACTTTTGTTTAAAAGCACCTCTTCCTCAAGTTACTTGTTTCCCAAAAAAATAATTTATTGCTTATTTTAATAAACAAAACACTAAAGAAACAAATAGCTCTAGGAAAAGATGCTTTTAAAAAAACGTAATTTCTTGTAGAATTATTGCTTATTAAAATGTTTTAATAATCAATTTCTTCCATAATTGGAGTAAAAAAAAAATAATGTTATGTGCCAATACAAGAAACAATTTTTTCCTATAAAAATTTGACCGGTATTACAGGGTGAAAAACGAAAACGAAAAAGAATTTTTTATTAAAGGAAAGGGGTGCAGAGATGTTTATTGATAATTGTATAATTTTTATTTTTTAACATCATTATATAATGTTCGTATAATAATTTTTTGCCCATTGCACGGTGAGCACTAAACCGTTACGCCAGTAGTGAATTTATCAATACTATTTCTAGGAACGGTTGTTTTATCATAACACGGAAATTGCTTTGGGAAATGCATTAGTACTGGAGTTTATACTTTCTGTTCAGGAAGCAGTAAGAAACAAGGCATTGGGTGTAAAAAGTGAATACTTTATTACAACAAGTGATAATGCTTATGCAAATGTCCTCTTGATAATTTAATAACCACTGACAATCTTTCGTTATTCTTACTTGAAATTTTTATGAGTATTTTCATATATCATTCATATTAATTATCATAGTGATGTTTTATTGTAGTTGGTGATAAACTAAATTAAGAGATGTCTTCATTAAAATTTCAATTTGTAGATTCCGCAGGCTGCTATTCAATCTAAAATAGAGAAAGATTTTTGAATGACGGAAATAAATCCTAAAAAATATCTTATTTATATATTATTCATATACATTTTAAGTTGTTTAATCAGTTTGTCACGAGTGTTTATAAATATGTTAAGACCATCACTTCCAACGGCTATGGCTATTTTTTTTCTACCTATCATGTGAAATAGTTTTTCCACGGATCCAATTGCTTTTTGTAGACCACATTTGAGATTTTCAACTTCTTCATTTATATGCGGTATATTCAAGTTATTACAAGCTAAATGATCTAAGTCGTTGAGTAACAATAAAATATGATGGAGTAAATTTTCTGTTTTATCATCAAAAATATCTGCAATTAATTTAGAAATACAAAAGTGTTAATCATTGCTTTTCTAAAATTATTTAAAAAAAAAAAAAAAAAATCTTACCTAACAAAACTGCGATGTCAGAAATTTGCGTATCCAAATTTTTTTGAATTCCGTCCAAAATATTTATTTCAGATTTTCGAATTTTAAACTCATTTACTTTTAGTTCATTATTCTCATTTTCTCTAGCTAAAGAAGCAACTCCAACAAGGAGTTCTTTTTCCTTAAGATCGGCTTTATTTTCCACTATTAGTAATTCCATTGTTGTCTGGACATATTTATCGAATAAAATGTTGAGTGGAGTACTGTTTTCTGATTCAATATGTTTAGTTATTTCACTTTGATTTTTCGCCATTGACATTCTTGTAGAAGTGCATGTACGCTTGTTTGATTGTGCACCTGTAAAAAATTGACGTTATTAAAAGAATTTTGATATGAAAAATGAATCATTATCGTACCAAAAACTGAAGATTCTTTGGTTGGCGCCATTGTAAGTTTAGTTGTTGTGTGGAAGCGATTGTGAACTCGAACAGCATCTCTTCGATCAGGTGTATTTGGTTTCGTTTCACTAAAAAAAAAAATAGTTATTCAATTGTATGAACAATAATTTTCTAAAGAAAGCTCTTTTCATCACTCCAGCGATTTTTAGCAGTCTTGAGATTTTGAGTGGCTTTTGAAAGATAGGCTTGTAACATGGTAACCACATGAAGACTAGAAGTACTTCTAGTCTTCTTGGGTAACCACTAAAACACTGCGAAAAATCGAAGAAAATGAGGTACTATTTGGATGATGTAAAGAGCTCGAAAAGATTTCAAATAATATCTAACTTCTGAAATTTTTTCATAATTCAAACAAGTAAATTTAATGAGTCAATGCCCGGCAGTCTAGTTCAGTCCAGTATCCAGTTCACACGTATACGTAATAAATTGTAAACACGGTAGTAGTGACTATGTAGTGTGCGTTAAAAACAAAACACATACAGTAAACAAGAAGACTAGAAATACAGGAGGAGTAACTCCCTATCTCAATGCATGTAATATCTTTCAGCCAATTCGCGTGAGGCTAGTAGCTGTCATAGCGAATTTAGCGTACAGCATGGTTCAGCGCATTGTATACACATACATATATACATTAATGTCGAAAACCAATTAAAACTATTTTAATAAAATTTACTATTTATTTATTGTTATTTGTTTTTTTTCAGTTCTTTTGCTGTCTTTCATAATTATTAATTGCTAATTAGTTATGGTGTTGTTATTTTTCTTTCCGAATCCAATGCGTTAGTAAATTTTATCAATAAAGTTTCTTCAAATGCCCGCACGACTCTAGCGCTTCCTTGCATACGCTCCGTGCATACGCTCAGTGTGAATAGTGAACGAACACACCTATTATATGCGTTGAGATAGGGAGTTAAGGCCCTTGTCGACTAGCATAGTTTTTCTAAAAAGTTCTATGGCATAGCGCTTGGGTAGAAATAGTTCAGCCATGACGGCTATAGGGCAGCGTTATAATCGTTTATTGAAATAATTCCAGCTTTACCAACATTCGTAAAATCACAACAAAAAATAATTAAACGCATAACCTTTTTTATTTGTTTACTCTTGTTGACAAATGACAATACGATATTCTGACAGTCAATCAATCAATTAATGTAGACTGTAAACAACTGTAAACAAAGAACAACAAAGAAGCTATAAATGCCCCTTTTTTTTTTTTTTTTGTTCAAAGTTGGCTGCATCTAAAAAAACGAGTGTGAAGTTAGCAGAACTATGCTCAAAATGCTGCACGCAGCATTTTTCCAGCATAGTCCTCAGCGGCCATTTTTTAGTGAGTTTTTGGTGATATATAGTGACCAAAGTGCTATGGCATAGAACTTTGTTGAAAAACTATGCTAGTCGACAAGGGCCTTTACTCCTCCTGTATTTCTAGTCTTCTTGACTCGATTATCCGCAAGTTATCCCGAGCGACTGGGATAAATTTTATGTCGCAAAACATGAAAATTTTGGCTTAATTTGTATCCTTCTCAATGGTTGACATCAAACGACTAAATCACTTTCAGGCGTTTTCATGTTATCCCGTGTAGGTGGGATAATCGAGTCAAGAATAGCTACCCCGAGCGACTGGGATAACTTTTTTGTCGCAAAACATGAAAATTTTGGCTTAATTTGTATCCTTTTCAATGGTTTACATCAAACGACTAAATCATTTTCAGGCGTTTTCATGTTATCCCGTGTAGGTGGGATAATCGAGTCAAGAATACCTTCCCAGACTGAATTTTCATGTTTTGCGACAAAATAGTTATCCCAGTCACTCGGGATATCTTGCAACTATATATTTTTAATATGTTACTATTCTGAAAAAAGTTTCACTTCCCTTACGCGTACTGGTAACACACTAATTTTTTTTTTACATAATATAATTGCATTGTAACAAACTTGAATTAAATAGAGGTAGCTAAGGATACAAATTAAGCCAAAATTTTCATGTTTTGCGACAAAAAAGTTATCCCAGTCGCTCGGGATAACTTGCGGATAATCAAGTCAAGAATAGCTACCCTGATCAAAGGTAAAAAGGTCATTATACTTCCGTAATTGGAGTAAAAAAATATAATGTCATGTGCTAATATTGTCACTACACATGGAGGTCTATAAGGAGGATAAACTCTCAAAATTTACTGAGGATGACGGAATGGAGCAATTTAGTAACTTTATCGGCCACTGACCGCGCTAGTCTTGGTCAGTACCGAAGTGAAGGTCATATGTTATTATTATTGTGTGGCTCAGTTAAAGTATTTTTTTGTGTAAAAATATAAAATACAACTAAATAATATATAATAACATGCAATTTTTTATATTATCATTAGTGGATACATTAATAGCAAAGGAATGATATAGACTAAAATTCAAGTATAATTTTTTTTTTTATTTTATTTTTGTTTTTTTAACATTTTAGATTAATTAATGGCAAAACAAGTTACACTACAAATTGACGACAATTTCGAGTACTTGACTTTTTTTTTGTACAAAATACTTGTTTTTTGTTTTTTGTTAGATATCACATCTTTTTGTAAAGTTTTTTTTGTAACATACACAATTTATATATCATCAAGTTTAATTTTTATTTATAATTATTTTACCGGTGTATCATTTGATGTTTATTATTTTTAATATACAATATTGCAATATTTATCATATATTCATATGTCAACTCTGCAGTGCAGCCAACAAAAATGAGCAAGTGAGAAAAGTAAAAAAAAAATTTTATAATCTTATACCGTACTACCAACTTAACAAAATCAGAAATCTGGTTTTTCAGCCAAAAAATCGCAACCGTTAATTTGATTGTTCAATAAAAAAAAAATAAGCCACTAAAAAATCTGATTTTTTTTTTAAAAAAAAGCTTGACATCGATTTATGGGATCATTACAAAGCCTCATATTTTTTAATTAAATCCATCATATTTTAATTAAATTTCTAAAAATTGGAGACGGAATGGGGCAAAATATTTGATGTATAATAAGGCACGGTAGTTACTCTTACACACACATATATATTTCCTTTCTCATACTTGACTCGAGGCACTACCGTGCCTCTTGATTACATATATGGGTATTACAGGGCGAAAAACGAAAACGAAAAAGAATTTTTTATTAAAGGAATGCACCCAAGGGGCTACGGCACTGAACGAATTTAACTAGGAGTGGAGAAGCTTTTTCCCATGCTGTAGAAACTAACTTTGGTAAATTTGACTTTATTTCAGTCTAGAATTAAGTCAACCCAGTCTCTAGTCTTCTCATATGAGTAAAACAGTAATATCTAGTAATCTAAGATCTTGCTGCAAGAAATTGTTTATCTCTCATTAGTCATTATTAAAGTAATGTTAAATTTTATATCACATTAACAGAATTTTATCTTTCTTATATATCTTTTTAAGGTAAATAAAAAGACCAGAAGAAAAAAAACATGGTTATTCAATAAAACATTAAAAAATTTTAATGATTATAAATAATGATTATAAATCTTTCATGAATTAAATAACTAAACAAACACTTATAGACATGAAAATTGAGGTGAGTCTTGACAATTAGTAGGATTCAATTCCTAATTGATTCTTCAATTTTAAAATTAATACAATAGCTTAAATTTTGGCACTGTCATTGGGACTATTTAGTACCTTGCAACTTTGCCATTCACTAAGTGACAAGTTTTGGAGAGGATCAGATGATGGATCAACAATTATGTCCGCTGCAATAGGTTTGCTAGAGAATGAAATACCGAACATATCGTAGAGCGCATTCAATGACGCTACTTGCATCGCTTTGTCCACAGAAGTTTCGATACCTGTAAACGTTGAATTATTTTTTAATAAGGCATAATTATAGATGATCTAATATAATTAACAAGTCTTACCTTCAGCAAGATATTCTTTATTTGAGTAAAGAGCAATTTGGTAAACTGGCAGAAGTGTAGTCACACCACATTGCGTGATTAATCGAGGCTCCACAGGTTCTTTTGTTTCATTCGCAAGAATTTTATTTAGAATTTCGATAGGATTTTTAGGGCACCAAAGCTCAGCAAGATCACGCTCTGTGAGAGTCATTAAAAGAAAATCTCGCACGAATTTACCAGCATGAGTTTCGTTTGTACTCTTAGAAAGAGCAGCGACAAGTGCAAGAAATGTATTGGCTAAAGTAGATTGTAACGGTGGTGATTCCTGTTAAAATTATTAAAATATTTATATAATAAAAACCCACAATAAAAAAAATTGGAAGTAAAAAAACAATTATGTTAATGGAATTTGTTTATTATAATACCTCAGTTAAAATAATATCTTTTGTGCCAATCAGCAATGAAGAATTAGCCAAGACTGCTTCTGATAAAAGATGATCGTGGAGGGTTCTATGAATAAAATCATTTCAAATTATGTTTTTAACAATAACTGTTATTCTCATTTGATTAACTTACTGAATACATTCTTTCGGTGCTCGTGGTAGTGCGAGACTTAGATAACTGTTAACAATTTTAGAAGTTAACGTGAAACCCGCGTCGATGAATTCGTGATTGTCGTTCATGTTTATATGTTGATATTCGATACCGACATTTCTTTCCGCATTTTCTTGTTGCACGACATACGAGCGATTAGTCAATGCCCGGAGCAGCAATTTACTATCGAACTTTTCTTTGAGTCGTTGATTAAATGCATAAATTTCGGCATCGTAGCTCCACTCCAGAAAAGAGCTTCGAACTGGTTTTGATTGTAATGAGAGTTCTTTTTTTCGCTTTGA
This sequence comes from Lysiphlebus fabarum, assembly GCA_011426435.1. Taxonomy (NCBI): domain Eukaryota; kingdom Metazoa; phylum Arthropoda; class Insecta; order Hymenoptera; family Braconidae; genus Lysiphlebus; species Lysiphlebus fabarum. The sequence goes on from WSYQ01000117.1 coordinate 375,812, forward strand.
AATTTCTCTAAATGTTGAAGCAACGTGTCGTTTGATGTATCGTTTGCCTTTTTGAGGAAGATAACGTTTAAAAAATCAATAAAAACATGTTTAATAAATGCGTTTACTTACCAACCAAGGTAGTCATTGTGGGCAAGTGAGTGCGAGTTATTACACATGTTAATGACCGCAATGCATTCATATTACAGTTATATGTATCAAGACAATTAGGTATCACTAACGAGCTTATAACAACGTTTCAAGTTATCAAACAGGGTATGAGGCGTACACAGGATATAAAAAAATCAAAAACCAAACAATCTACTATAAAGACTAGAAATACAGATAGTTAATAGAACCATGAAGAATAGAGAACAGGAGGACGAACTTCGTAGGCCAAAAAAGTATAAAAATCAAATGGTGAATTAGTTTTAAAAATTAAATAAAGAGGGCGAAACACCGCTCTCGGACCACCCACACAATAACATTTTTTTAACACACATACACAATTACATTTATCAATGTTTATTATTATTAATTAATATATAAAATGATCACTTGGATCATTTCTTATTTTTTTACCAAATAATGAATTAAAATAATAAGATTTATAATTAAAAAATTAATAATCAATTGTCAACAACATAAAATTGATTCGTCAATATAAATAACTTTATTTTTCAAATGAATAAAATAGCTTTTAAATTATTTTCAAATAAACAAATAGTTAAAGAAAGAGACGGACTTAAAGAAAGATAATTTATTCTTCATTTTTTACGTGAATAAATTATTTTTTGATAAACAAATAGGTGAAAAAGCACGCAGCATTTTTCCAGCATAGTCCTCAGCGGCCATGTTTTAGTGAGTTTTTGGTGATATATAGTGACCAAAGTGTTATGGCATAGAACCAAGAAGACTAGAGATACAGGAGGAGTAACTCCTTATCTCAATGCATGTAATATCTTTCAGCCAATTCCCGTGAGGCTAGTAGCTGTCAAAGCGAATTTAGCGTACAGCATGGTTCAGCCTATTGTATATTTATTTCTTATTTTTAATGCGCAGCTTACACACATACATACATACATACATACATCAATGCGCTGAACCATGCTATACGCTAACTTCGCTTTGACAGCCACTAGCCTCACGCGAATTGTCTGACATATTCGAGGCGAGTTACTCCTCCTGTATCTCTAGTCTTCTTGCATAGAACTTTGTTGAAAAACTATGCTAGTCGATACAGGCCTTAAAAAATTCTTTTTCGTTTTCGTTTTTCACCTTGTAATACCGACAAGAAACTAAAAACAGAAACAACGACAAAACTGATAAAATCCTCTATAAATTTTCTTAGACTATTAATATATGATAATCTTGGAAAATCAATTTTTATAACAAATATTTGCCGAAAATTTTCGTTTATTTCACTTATAAACATTGAACATGAAACGTAAAAAGGTCATTATACTTCCGTAATTGGAGTAAAAAAAAATAATGTCATGTGCCAATACTGCCACTACAAGAAACAGTTTTTTCCTATGAAATCTTGGCCGGTATTACAGGGCGAAAAACGAAAATGAAAAAGAATTTTTTATTAAAGGATGCACCCCTTTATTAAAGGAATGCTCCCTTTTATTGAAGGAATGCACCCAATTACGTACGCAATCTAGGAAGAAATCGGTGATTGGTTTTGTGGTGGTCAAGAAGACTAGATGTACTATACTCTATTACTCTATAGGTAGTCTTCTTGGTGGTGGTAAATTGCGGCAGAATATGGCAAAAGTGGGGAACGTGGGGAATTTGCAGAGGAAAATTGGACACAGTATATATTTCAATATATATTTACTTCCCAAGATCTGCCAAGATATAAATACATACTAAAACACCAACAGATCTTCAACTGTTCACACACAACTGTTCACAAGCTCAACGATTATGGATAGGGAATCAACAGAAGATCCAGTGAGTACACAAATAAAACTTAACAATTCAATAAAATTTTTATAAATGTATGTACATATTACTATCTACATTTTATGTGTTTTATGTGTGATCAGAAAAAAAAGTTACCAGTTGTATGGCCATATATGACTGTACCATCATTTACATTGACTCTGTTGACCCGTTTAGTTGCTGCTGCAGCAGTATGGGGCTGGGGCTACGCCAACTGGAGTTTTGGCTGGTTATTACCACCAATCTTATTAACAGCATGGAAGTACGAAAGTGATAAGAATAGTGATCTCAAAAGACTCACTGTCCAAGCTTCAGTCATGGCTAAAGAAAAAGATGTCATTATTAGCAAAATGAATGACTTGCCATCCTGGGTTTATTTTCCAGATTTCGACCGAGCTGAATGGTTAAACAAAGTAAAAATAAAAATATTTCAAAAACGGTAACTTCTACCGACTGACTTGAAAGTTATTCAGAAATAACTTCATTTTATTTCAGATACTTTTTAAGATATGGCCAGGCATGAATCATTTTTCACGACAACTTGTTAGAGATACAATCCAACCAGCGATAGTTCAATCATTAGCCGAATACAAAATAACTGGTTTTCAATTCGGACGTTTTGTACTCGGTCGTATTGTATGTATGAAATTTAGTACAATTTTATTTCTCAGTTTTCTTGCATTATTCAATCAGATAATTTTTTTAGCCACCAAAAATCTATGGCATCAAAGTTTACGAAAAAAATACATCAAGAAATGAAATTATACTAGATTGTGACATGTTGTAAGTTTGCATCTTGGGACCCGATTCTCAAATGGTGTGAGCGAGATTACTCACGAGTGAAGTTCACTTGTGAAGCACTAAGTGTTTGCCATCAAACTTTGCCGGGCGCTTCACGAGTGAGCTCTCTCACTAGTGAGTTTTTTTGCTCACACCATTCGAGAATCGGCTGCCGTCTAATTACTTACCGAACTTTTCTATTAAAGGTATGCTGGTGACTGCGATATATCATTTTCACTTGGTAACATCAAAGGTGGCATTCGAGATTTTCAATTGCGAGGAATGGCACGTGTTGTCTTGAAACCGATGCTCAATGTCATGCCTTTAGTTGGTGGTATTCAAATATTTTTTCTTAATAATCCATCCGTTGATTTTAACCTTGTTGGAGCTGTCGATATTCTTGATTTTCCCGGTTTCAAGTAATGATTTTTTTTAAAACTTAAGGTGTTTCTCCAGTCTTCATCTTCGTAGTAAAAGTGAGACGTATTTAAGAGTGTAAAATTATAATAAAAAAAACAAAAATGTCCCTTGAACTACGTTGTATGGTTGGTCACAGTCCAAACAACTGTTTTTCGTATGTGTCATGAAATTGAGTTTTTCTGCTTCAACTAAAAGAATTTTTTTTTTTAAAGTAATTTTGCGTGTTAAAAATTGTAAACTGAGATATTAAATTTTTAGTTTTATTCTCGGTCAAAAATTCTGGAACGATTTAAATTAGAAAAAAAATGGAGAAACGCCTTAATTACAAATATGCTCTTCTTTATTTTTTATCAAACAAATAAGACGTCGCATTTTATGCAATACTATTTTACAGTCAAGCATTGAGAAAAGTCATCAAAGAACAAGTATCGAAATTGTTGGTGATGCCTAATAAACTAGCATTTTCTTTAAGTCAAGATACCCCAATTTATGAAATCAAAATGCCTGAACCAGAGGTGAATTTCTTCAAAACTTTGATGATAAATTTATATTATATATAAATTTTCATTGTTTTAGGGATTATTGAGAATTCACGTAGTGCAAGCAAGACATTTGATGAAAAAAGACATCAGTATGCTTGGTAAAGGCAAATCAGATCCATACGCAATAATAACTGTTGGCTCACAAGAGTTTAAAACAAAGACTATTGATAATACTGTTGATCCTAAGTGGGATTATTGGTGCGAGGTATGTTGAGTAAATTTTCTATAATTATCTTTTTATAACAACAGTTTTTCTGAAAATTGTATGTTTAATCATTCGTCAAATTTAAAACCCAAAAAAAATCGGATTTTTAAAAAGAATATAGTTTCACAAATTTATTTTTGGTTCAATGAAAGAACAAAAAAAATCATCAGTTAAAAGCTTTAAGGAAGTTTTAACAAGATTTCAGAACCAGCAATGGGATACCTCAATCCCATAATAAAAATTGAAAACATTTTACCCGGCACCCTTCACTTTTTTTTTTGAGTAGATGATCCAATTTCCGAGCAATACATGTTTAATTAGCACTATAAAATAAATCTATTACAGTATAATTTTACTCATTAATGACTCACGTTTCATATAATAAATAAGACTTATAAGCTTACTTGATCAATTAAAAAAAAAAAAGCCATGTTCGAGCTCGCTTAAAACAAAAATAAGAATCTTAATTCCAAAAAGCGTGTATGTGTAAATAATATTTTTTCTATGTATCAATATAGTGTATCGTAATGTCAAGCATCGCACAGCAGCTGGGAGTAGCACTGTGGGACAAGGACGAGCCAAAAGGTGACGAAAATCTTGGCAGGTATAGCTAATACTATTATTCAAATTTTCCGTTATTCCATTGATTATTTTTAAATACCCTTCAAAAAACTGATAAAATTTCACGGTATGTAAGCCAAATCCATAGTAGAATCTTCGTAAAAAGGGCCAGATTGAATAAAAATTTAATAAATTAAATAAGAAAATTGACATTACAAATTCAAAAATTCAATATCTTCATTTCAATTAATATCACTGCATTCCTAACAACCATTGCATTGGAGTATTAAAAAGTTGAATTTTCGTCACGTAGTGCTTATATTATTATCAAACTATTAATTCAGAAAAATTCATCAAAAACTTTTCATCATAAAAACGAAAAAAATATGCTGGTGAGTGGTTGGTTATTCAATTTTCAAAGTGATATAATCGATATAATCAAATAAGAGTATCGATTCGAACCGATATGTTTTTGAATGAGCATGTAAAAAAAATATTTTCAACCAAATCTGTGAGGTGCAAGCAGATGATTACCAGGGGCCCGATTCTCAAACGATGTGAGCGAAAATCTCACTCGTGAATCGCTGTCACTTGCCCGGCAAAGTTTGATAGCAAACACTCAGCGATTCACGAGTGAGCTCTCTCATCAGTAAATTTTCTCGCTCACACCGTTTGAGAATCGGTCCCCAGTTATATTATATTTAGTCTTTTCATAATAATTTATGTCAATTTTTAATGGCGAGAAATTACTGCACACAACTTTAAGTATTCTTTCTTATTTAAATTTCAACTTTAGGAAATCATTTATTACTCAAATAATTATTTATCACAGTCATATATGGAATCATAATACTGAAAATTAATGATGGTTCAAAAACATGTTCATTTTCGTTTGATCTAACAGCGAAAAATGATCATTGAGAACTTGAAAAATATATATCAGACAGAAAAATTGATAATAATTTCTGAGATGTTCCATATTGACTATTTTAACTATAGACGAAAATATGTGTTCGGCTCAAGAAGACTAGAAATACTACTCTAGTATTTCTAGTCTTCTTGGTTCGGCTTCTATCCCCGCGTCTTGAAACTCTATCCCAAAATAGTTAGCTATTATTATAGTAACTGAATGTATACTTTCATTTGCCACTTTTAAAAATTGCATAGGGAAATTCTATTAATAATTTTAGACCTTTTTTTCTCAAAAACATGTTGAATTCACAATATTGTCAAAAAAAAATAAAATGATAGTGTTTTATTAATGATTATGTTTCTCATTATAAAAAACAGTATACTTATTGAAATTAGTCGAGTTAAGGAAAAAGGAATAATTGACAATGTAAGTTTATCTTTGTGCAAAGTTTTATCGAGCTACTATTAATTTTATTTCAAATCAAAATGAATTAATTACTTTTTTTTTATCAGTGGTTTACTCTGGAATTCGCAAAACACGGAATGGTCCACCTCCGATTGATGTGGTTAGAGTTAACAAAAGATAGCGTTGATCTCCAAGCAGTGAGTTCTTAATATTGCTCAAAATAGATGATTAATAGTAACAATAAATACTTTCTTATTTTTTATCAGGCATTAATGGAAACTCAAGAGCTTAGAGTCACTTCAATGAGCACTGCCCTTCTGTTAGTTTTTATCGATTCCGCTAAAAATTTACCTTGTCTTCGTGGCAGCAAACAGCCAGATGTCTATCTCGAGGCGAGTGTTGGAAGCAATAAAGAAAGAACAAGCACAATTTTTAGAAGTTGTGATCCTGTTTGGGAGCAAGGCTTCACTCTTCTTGTGGGCAATCCCGAGACAAATTGTCTGAATATACGAGTAATTGATGAAAAAACAAATATGGTTGTTGGAAATTTGACTTATATGCTGTCAACACTTCTAAAAAAACCGGCGCTTAAAGAGACACAGCAGCCATTTTATCTGCAAAATGCTGCTCTCGAAAGCAAAGTTATTATGTCACTCGCGTTGAGGATTGTCAAGTATAAGAGTCCAGATCCATCTAAGAAAACGGATGATGATGATTTGGATATCATAGAGATCAATAAAAGTATAAAAAGACAAGAGTCGTGGAACTTTCCAGAGAGTAGTGGTAATTTCTTTTCGCATACCAATTTTTGTCGTGATATAATTTGTATACTTTCTGAAATAACTTTTTATTTATTTTCCAGTAAGTTCGACTTCATTAGAAAAACTTGAATCTGCCCAAAACTCAAAAAACGGTAGCGGAGCTTCCAGTAACATTTCTTCGAACGTTCTTGATAAAAATGGTGAAGTAACTTTAAACCAACCACCGAATAATTACGTACTTGATTCTGAATTAATCCATAGAAACCCAAGTTTGACATCGTCATTAGGTGAAGCTAAGCTTGGCCGGATTCAGTTGACACTACGCTACAGTGTCCCACGACAAAAATTGGTAGTTGTTGTTCACAAAATAGCGTAAGAATCATGATTTTTATACTTGTAAACTCAAATACTTCAACTTAGTATAATGATTGAAAATTAACAGGAATCTCCCTGTGTCAGCAAATGATCTCTCAAACATTCCGGATCCGTATGTTAAACTCTACTTGCTTCCTGATCGTCACAAAGAGACAAAGCGTAAAACTATTGTTATGAGAGACAATTGCAATCCAGTTTACGACGAGCAATTTGAGTATCTTGTTTCACAGGGTGATTTAAATACCAGAATGATCGAGATATCAGTTTGTACGCAAAAAGGATGGCTTGGTGGAGGTAGCAATGTAATGGGGCAGGTCCATATTAATCTCTCGGAAATTGATATTACGAAGGCAACATCAGCATGGTATGATTTGTTGCCAGAATTAAAAAATTAACTGTTTATAAGTACATTATGTCCCATTTATTGAAATGTTTTCTAATCATTATTGGTAAATTACTATTTGATTTTTTTTTATTATATAATTATTTTACAATATAATGCTAATAACATGTAGTTTATAATGTTTGTTATGAAGAAATAATAAATTGTTGTAAAAATATTATTTGTAGAAATAAAAATAAATCATTATTATAAAAAAAAAAAAAACCAATAGCAACAGAAACTAATTTTTTTGTTTGATAAAATCCTTGCTTGGTTTTGTTTATCCAGTAAATTAAAAAACTAGACATTTAATCATCGAAAACTAAAAAAGATGTAACTTGAAAAATATTATTTTCACAAGCAACCGTCTTAATAGAATGTTGTCAAGAAAATATTTAAATCATTCATTTAAAATTGTTTGACGACATTTAAATTTCTGGTAGATTTTTTGTCTATTACGCTTATTTCTTGAATGAAATAATTATCTATCAAGAAGACTATAGCTCTAACAAAACCTACAAATCTCTCCCAGAACTTTGAAATGTTTATAATAGTTCCCTAGGTTGGCATGGACACTATATAAATCCACAATCGGGAACAAACATCCTGGCCTTGTTCATAACTATTTTATATATCTGTTAAAATAAAGTGATTTTTCCAAATAATAAATATTAGACTAAATAATTTCAAAATCGCAACTAAAAAAATTTCGAAATTTAATTTTTTACCTTTATAACAATGATACAAGTCATGATTCCAAGTATTCGGTTATATTATTTAGTCTCTTTAAAGCCCATGTTGAGAGGAAAAAGCGAATTGATCTTTTAACTATCTACTGTGTCAATTCCAGCTTGGAATATACTTCAATATAGAAAAATTAAAAAACAAAATTGGTTGAATTTTGAAACCATTTTTATTTATTTTAAGTCTGAATAAATTTTAAAATATATTGTTATAAACAACAATTGCTTATAGATGGCTTTTATTTTACTGCAATGATAGTTAAAGAAATAAATTTTTTTGTTCAATATATAAAAAAGTCAAATAGTACTTCTTATTCAGTTTCCCATAACAAATCATTAATGCAGTATCAACTTGAATAATTAATTGATAATTCTCATCTAAAAAATATATACTTAATTATCATTTCTCAGTTACCAATAGATTGATAGACTTATAAAAGTAGAGCAATTAAAGACTATCGAATCGGTTGAATGTTAGAATTATTTGTAGATTGTTCTAAGAGTTGCTTGTTAATAAAAAAGATAAGATAGGCTGTGGTTTCAGCAGCTTGTAATGCCTCATTATTTGTCATTGGAATAACATGTAAATCATTGTAATGATACCATTGATTAGCATGTTTAACGTAACTCGTGTAATGTCCGCAGTCCATTGCAGCACCGACATGTGCAATTATACAAATCGGTTCAAAAACATTCTTAATATTCTCACTATCATTTATGTCTAAAGTCAATGATTGTGGGATTCTAACTGGTGTATTTATTTTAGCAACATAACCATCAGTAGTCATACCATAACGTTTTACCTGGACCATCAATATATTCGGTGACTTTCTGAATGACGCGTGGACATTATGTTTCGGGGACTTACATTTGTTACATGTTAATATCCGTTCTTCCGACTCCATGGACTTATTGATACTTTCAGCAAGATCAATACTATCTAGTCTATTTTCAGGAAGATCAACATACAACATTAAGTTATCAATTTTTTGCTGACGGTGATTTGAACAACCCTGGCAAATATAATGCTCCATCATATTAAGTAAAAAATACTCGTCAATTGGGTTAATATGATTCGATTGACCATCTTTTGACCAATCTTTTTCATCTGTTTGTTCATTAGACTTATCGACGTTCTCTTGATAATTAATGCATTTTTTGAAAGGTGACAAAACAGTTAATGGTGCACGTTTTATTGGTTTATCAGCAGATGATTCTGATATTTGATTTTCAGTGTTTTCATCATTTTTCTTTGACATTATATTTTCAAAATCAGTCTGCACATAATTAAGAAATATCATAAGAAATTCTGAAACATCTTGTTGGCGTTCAGATGGGTATGATGCATCAAGAACACTCAACTCTTCTTTGAATTTCGATATTGTTTGATAAGTTTTCAATTTTTCATCTGATCCCTGTTTCCAAAACACTTGCATCGCAACAAGTGTTTTTGTTAATTTTGAACAGCTTTGAATATAAATGCTGGCTAGCTTGTCAACAAGTGGCAAAGCAAATAAAACATGTAAAGTTGCGTTAAGCCAACAGCGATTTTCACCAGGTGGATTCGGAAAACCAATCATATAGTACGGTGTTTCTGAACTGTATAATGATTCATGCTTGTATAAGTTTTCGGAATTGTATAAATTATCAGCGAAAAAATCAATTGGATATGAATCTGTATGGATAGTGTTTTCGTTCCAATTTTCACATCTGGCATTGAAGATTGGAAGTTTATCGAATTCTTTTTCGTTAAATAATTTATCTTCTGTCATATTTTGGCCACAGTCATCATTTTCGATTTCTTCATTTGTTATAGTAACATCTTCACCATCAACTTCATCATTACTTTTTTTTGGAGAAAGAGAAATCTTTATAAATTTGACAGGCTGTGACGTTTCGCTGACCTTTTTCCTTTTATCAGGACTATTATTTGAATTTTTGTTATTATCTACTTCACCTACTTCGATATTATCAGGTATTTCTTTATTATTAAATAAGTCATCAATTTCAGATAATGATCTTTTATAAAAGAGCTTAGTAGCCATACGTAAAGCATTTTCTTTATCAATATCTTTTGTATTTCCCTCACTTATGTTAATGTCCTTATCCCTCAGAGCTTTGCTTGGGCTTATTAATTTATCATAATGATTATTGGTGTTGGTAAAATCTTTGTTTTTTGATGCCGCAACCAGTTCATCACGACAGTTTGTAGGTATGACATTGACACAGTTCCATGTTGCTACTTCGCTTTGTCCTGTGTCAAAAATAACGTAAACAGTTATTTTATATTTATGCAAACTAGCTACTGTTGTTATTAGAACTTATATATTACCTGAGTTAGATGAACTTTTAGTGGTTGATGGGCACATGGTATGATGATGTACCGTTGCTGATGTTACACTCAACATGTTGATTTATAACTAAATATAACAAAATGCTTGGATTGAAGTAATAAGTATTTAATGATAACCGATTAACAATTGGCTTCAAAATACAGTCAACTTTGCTTGAGAATAATATTGAACATTATTTTAACGGTATAGAAATGCAATAAAAAGATGCACTGACAATAAGACACGAGAAACAATTATGTGTAGATGTTTGGCGCCAAAAACATTATATATCTATGTATCTATAGATATATTAACTACATATATAGAATGTAGAGTGAAACCGTCAGAAGATCACGATGATCAATCAGCGCATGCGCCAGAATTCAGTTAAGGCCCTTGTCGACTAGCATAGTTTTTCAACAAAGTTCTATGACCAAAGCACTTTGGTCACTATATATCACCAAAAACTCACTAAAAAATGGCCGCTGAGGACTATGTTGGAAAAATGCTGCGTGCAGCATTTTAAGCATAGTTCTGTTAACTTCACACTCGTTTTTTTAGATGCAGCCAACTTTGAGAAAAGAAAAAAAAAGCGGCATTTATAGCTTTTTTGTTGTTCTTTGTTTACAGTCTACATTAATTGATTGATTGACTGTCAGAATATCGTATTGTCATTTGTCAACAAGAGTAAACAAATAAAAAAGGTTATGCGTTTAATTATTTTTTGTTGTGATTTTACGAATGTTGGTAGAGCTGGAATCATTTCAATAAACGATTATATCGCCGCCCTATAGCCGTCATGGCTGAACTATTTCTACCCAAGCGCTATGCCATAGAACTTTTTAGAAAAACTATGCTAGTCGACAAGGGCCTTTATACATATCGATATCATTGCATATAAAAGGTGTGTTCGTTCACTATTCACACCGAGCATATGCACGGAAAGTATGCAAGGAAGCGCAACGATTGGCGGAGTATCATACAATCGTACGTATGATACGTATGATATGTATGATAGTCAGGAATGCCCTCTTTTTGCTATAAAATAAAGTAAATTATGTCCAGAGGTAGCTAAATAAATAGTTATATATTAAATAAGTATTTCTAGCAGTGATATTGATTTCTTTATCACATGTTAAATGAATTTTTTAAAGCTTTATTATTTTCATCGGCACAAATACACAATTGTTGAAAATGTTTTTTTATAATATAATAAGCTCCAGGTGAAGATTTTAGTGAAAGAAAGCACCTAATATTATGTTTACATAAGGTGTGTTCGTTCACTATTCACACCGAGCATATGCACGGAAAGTATGCAAGGAAGCGCTAGAGTCGTGCGGCCATTTGAAGAAACTTTATTGATAAAATTTACTAACGCATTGGATTCAGAAAGAAAAATAACAACACCATAACTAATTAGCAATTAATAATTATGAAAGACAGCAAAAGAACTGAAAAAAACAAATAACAATAAATAAATAGTAAATTTTATTAAAAAAGTTTCTTCAAATGACCGCACGACTCTAGCGCTTCCTTGCATACGCTCCGTGCATACGCTCAGTGTGAATAGTGAACGAACACACCTAAAATTTGCGTGTCTGTGTAAATTTTGTATTTTATTATTTTATTTTCATTGATTTTATTCAATTAATTTTACGAATTTGAATTAACATCATGTTTTATAATAAAAAAAATTATGAAAGTTATCAATTTTTCTCTTACAAATAATCTCTTAAAAATAAATAGATTCTATTACTAAAGTAATAATGTAAAGTTAGCATACTTAAGCTATTTTTACATTGTTTGAATATATATTTTTTTTATATTCTACAATAAATAAATATATACAACAGAATGATATTTCTTATAAATATGATGACAGTTTATTTGTACTCAACTTGAAAATTTTGTTTGCTCAAAATTTGTTTTTATTATTTGAATATCGATATCGGTTACTTGCAAGATTATATATTACTGGAAACAACTACTTTTTTCCACAGATATTACTGAAAAATGTCGGGGTCTAAACTTACGACAAGCTATAATTGCCGCTTGTAAACATGGCGGCTGTAAGAATAACTAAATTATAACTAAATTTGTTAAATTCATTGCAAATCTCTGATTTTTAAACAAGCTTAAGGGCCGGTTTTGTAGTCCATAATTAAGTTAACATAATATAATGTAGTATAGGGAAGAGAAACGTCAAATTTTCCTAAACTTTCCTAAACCATTCGGAAACTTCATATGAAAAAATATTTTTATTTTTTTCCATAATCTGCCAACCAAGTATATCAAGCCCACCCAATAGCTACTTTTTTTTTTTTTTTAACAATAAATTTCTTATCGACTTCTGTATAAAACGTATTATACGACGACAAAAATGAGAGCCGTGTAATACGTCCGTATAAAATGAGCCCAACACTGCTCTTGATGTACAAAACCTGGGTAGCTATCAGTGATGGGTAGGTATGATTCCCAAGAAGACTAGAGATTGGCCCCAAAAAAAATATGTAAGCATAACACATAAGCAAACGAATATAGTATATCGTTTTTTTTTCTGTAACAAAGCAAACGAATAAATAAATAAAATTCCATGAATTAATTTTCTTAAATAAACAAATTACTACAAAAGAAAAAATATTGATCAATGCATGAAAAATTAGATGAATGATTTTGTTAAGTAATCAAATGTCTACGGAATAACATGCATTTGCTAAAAAGACAAGTAATTGTAAAATAATTGTGTAAAATAATGTTTATTTTTGACAGTTGTTTACTTGTGTATGCTTGTGTTGGTAAAAATAAAAGTATTGTATATGATTTACTTTATTTTATAAAAAAAAGAGGACACTTGCGACTATCATACATATCATACGTATCATACGTATAATTGTATGATACTCCAAAAATCGTCGGATTACCCATCACTGGTAGCTCTCGACATAATTATTCCACTTACACGGGATAACATAAAAACGCCTGAAAATGACTTAGTCGTTTGATGTAAGCCACAAGAAGACTAGAAACCTAAAGGTCTCTAGTCTTCTTGGTAAGCCATTAAGAAGGATACGAATTAAGCCAAAATTTTCACGTTTTGCGACAAAAAAGTTATCCCAATCGCTCGGGATAACTTGCAGATAATTAAGTCAAGAATAGCTACCCTGGAATTTGACTGTTTTTCCTATTCTGATTTCCGGTATTGGTTTTATATTGTTGATATTTGTCAATATCAACTTGGTAACTTTAGAAAGAGTAATCCGTTTTTGAGTTTTGCATATGCATATGCGTTAACTTTGTCCATGATTTAAATGAAGCAATGACTTCAATAAACGTGAACTCAAGTCAGTTCCTCTCGCTGGATAAGCGAGTCGGTAAACTGCTGGATTTCCGGCCTGAAAATGATAAGGTATAAGTTTGTATAAGGTTTTAAATCTATTGTCGTACTATTGTTATTCTTCCGTAGGAAACCCTCGAAGCATTAAAAGAACTGTCAACATTTTTCACTGACAATAACTTAAACTGTCGCAGAAGTTTACGCAGTATAACAGAAAAAAGAAGCCTGTCGATAAATGATGAGTTTTTGTCTGCATTCAGAGAAGTTAAATCGACACTTGACAACATGTACGCAGATGTTTTGTCGATGAATAGTTCAATTCAAACCATGACAGATCGCTTAAAAAATACAAAAACTCAAACATTGCTTCTCATTGACCGAATGACAGCGCTTCAAAATAAAAAGTATTTAAATCTTTATAAATTATAAGTAAACCTTCTATTTTGTAGTTTATAGAGTGACTTTAAGGTGGATTCAACAATAATTATATTATTGGGTTAATTTTATACAGTTTGGGGTCGATTGCATCATGGTCAACCACCTGAATTTCGTCGAATCTACTTTAAAACCACTCTAAGACAAACCCATCTTCCTACTTTTAATCAAGATCTTTTGAAGTAGTAACAAAAAACAAAAATTGTCTTTTTCAGCAAACAATATTCAATAAATCAAGAAATTGTTGAAGCTTTTATTCGTAAATTTCAATTATCGCGCCTAGAAATCAGTATTCTTCATGGTCAAACTCGAGATGAGCCAATTACTGAGGAGTTTTTTGATGTTTTGAACAGTCTTCAAGCCATTCATTCAAATTGTAAAATTTTTATGCAGTCAGGTTATCAAACTCTGGGACTTGATGTAATGCAGCGGATGACTCTGCTCCAAGAAGGAGCATTAGAACGTATTTACAGATGGACCCAAAGTCAATGTCGTCACATTGAGAACGACAACTCACATTCTCTGATTATGAAAGCAATGTGCCAACTTCAGCATAGACCAGTTCTTTTTAAATATATTATTGATGAATACTGTACTACTCGACGATCATTAATTGTTGATGCGTTTATTGATGCATTAACACTAAGAACTAAAGATAAAGGAGGTAGTATAAATCCAATAGAAATGAGAGCTGACGACCCGACAAGATATGTTGGTGATATGTTAGCTTGGCTACACCAGGCAATTCCAGTTGAAAAAGAAAATATCATGTTACTCTTAAAATCATGTGACGAAACTGAAACTTCAGATCAAGTTACTAATGCTTTGGGTCATATAACAGAAGGTCTTTGTTACCCTCTTCGATCTAGAATTGAACACATTCTGGCAGTTGAAGCACCAGCAACAGTTTTGTACTCTGTGATGTCATTAATTAGATACTATTTAGAAGTATTTATTAATGTTATCCCAGACAGTATATTAATCAATAATCTCAAAGAATTACTTCAGTTGAGTGAAAAAAGCTTCTACTCGAGACTCACTTTAGAGACACGATCTGCATTGGGTGAACGTGCTGAACCACCTGGACAGGATTTAGCTCCTGCAGCTTCTGTTAACCGTCTTTTGATACTTCTAAACGATGTTTTATCAGTTGCTTTGATTGTCACTGGTGAAGACAGAGAAAAAGATATACAGAAAATCGTTTCATTTGTTGTAGACCCTTTGCTTCAAGAAATAAACGAAACTGCAGCTAAACTTCCAGCTATAGATATGGCTGTCTATCTTTTGAATTGTCTGTATCAAATTTCATCAACTTTATCACTTTATGAGTATATGGATCAACGATTAGAACGACTCCAAGCACAATCTGATGCACAAATAGACACGCTGACTTCAGAGCTGGCAAGTTCGTTAGTGGCTAATTTAAATTTGGCACCAATTTATACAATTCTACAAAAAAAGGAACAAGGTCCTTTATCTTTAATATCCGGTATGGATCCCATCAATCTCAAAGAGTTTACTGTAAGTCAAAATGATTACTATTTTTTTAATGCTTGATTTTCGTAAGCTTCAATTGTTCGCTTTCAATTTATAAAATATAATAACCATCTATCAATGTTATAATTTTTCCCAGTGTTAAAATTTATATAAAGAATGTCAACCTTATAACACAAGCAAAGAAAGTATATGTTACTCCTATATATCAAGAGGTACGGAAAGGCTTCGCGTTAAATATGCGAAAGGAGAATAAATGAGGAATGAACGTGTGTAGAATAACTACCATGCCTTAGTATACTCGAGGCCGAGTTGCCCCCTTCTGTTTTTAGTTTTTAATATTTAATTTAAAATATAGTATAAAGTAAGTGAAATTTAATAACAAAAATCCCATAAATCGATGTCAAACTTTTTTTTATAAAAAAATCAGATTTTTTAGTAGCATACTTATTTTACAATTGAGGGTCCGGATGCAATAACCGGCCGCACGCTCGAGGCCTAAAATATTGCGACGTTGTACAGGGGAAAATTGTTGAAAATCATAATTGTTTAAAAAAAAAAAAAAAAATGTATAGTCATATAGAGAGTGAAATTACCTATTTTTTTTTCTAAATAAGTTTTTTGTTATTATTATTATTTTAAAAGTTAAAAAAAAAAACGAAAAAAATTTTTTTTCAAAAAATACTTATTTTTTCGAATTTAACTTCAAGTTATATCTTTTTTAATAATTGAGATATTGATTTGAAATTTAGGCTGTATATTCAATACACCTTGGCGAATCTAATAATACTGTAAAAAAAATTATTTATATTGTTTAAATTTATTTATTTATTGTTTAATGCTGGTCGTGAAATGTGTTTGTCCAACTTCAAACGTAAAATGTATCGAGAAAATTTTAAAATTGATATACTTGTCAGTGACAAAGTTGTTTGTTGGTATATCAAGAAGTTTTTTCCAAATTTTTAAAATTTCATTTTAATAATTGAGCAAGTTATTAATTAATATAAATAAAGCGCGAGCTATCGCTATTACTGTATCGTGCGCCTATGCACTGCTCTGTTACATGCGTATAGTTCTTCTCTGTCTAATCAAATTAAATGGTTAGGGTTAAAAAGGTTCGGAAAATTTTTTTAGAGAGAAAAAAAAATCAAAGAGGGTTGAAAATGGGTGTATTTTAGAGAATAACGCGGAAACTATGGGGTTTAGGGGAAAATAGTTTAGATAAAAGTTGTAGAGAAAAAAATTAGCTTCAATTTAGTTATCGGGTGTTTTTCGCGTTTTTCGAAGGGTTAAGTGGGAAATCGCGATTGAAAATATCGATAAAATTACCTCTGGTTGATAGAAAAAGATATATGTCAAAGTGGAACAATATTCATTTTTAAAAATGATTATATTCAAATTTTACTAAAAACTGATCAACCATTTAAATAATAGATGTCATTTTTTATAAAACATTAAAAATAGTAAATCATTTTTCAAATAAACATACAAATCTGAAAAATACATATTACAATGAAGCCTGAAGTTTAAAAAAACATATTTTGAAAAACTGATTTATTGTTTATTCTCAATACACATAAGTGCTTTAAATCATGATTAAACTTTTTGCTTATCAGAATTTTGTTTATAATTTAATATAATAATTGATAAACAGCAGAAAACTTTGTCAAATAGATATGTCAAATGAATTGTCAAATAGATATGTCAAATGAATATAATGATAATAATAGATAATAGATAATGAAATGCAAACCTTATTTTTGTAGATGTTGTACTAATGAAAAAAAGGATTAGTAGCTAATAATTTGACTGATAAATCGAAATATTCTAAATACCAAACCTTAAATTTCTTTATATTCTTGATTTCTAATGAATATAATATATGATATACAAATGTTATGGAGTATCTCAGTTTCCAATCAATTACTATTCTAATCGGAACTCAATCGGTTCATTGCCTACATGTATGAATCGGAAAACAAATAACTTTTCAAATTTCCTACGTTTTATCAGTTGTCTGGATTCATTGCGGAACTTCAGGAGTGCTATTCTTAGACTCTTACTGTGGGAGTTACTGTGGGTCCCGCAATAACTGTTCCTCGGCATGAATTTGTGTTGCGACATCAAAAACCAAAGGCGCTTTCCAACGATTTTCATGCAAACCAACCATATTATATGTTTTTCTAACCTATTTTACCGAAATATGGTTGGTTTGCATGAAAATCGTTGGAAAGCGCCTTTGGTTTTTGATGTCGCAACACAAATTCATGCCGAGGAACAGTTATTGCGGGACCCACAGTAACTCCCGCAGTAAGAGTCCAAGAATAGCACTCCAAACCTCAACCTCGTAATTCGTACAATAATGTGATTTCTACAAACGTACCTTTGTACAATCATACGATCATTTTCAATCTATTTTTTTCGAGTTTCTTTATTGAATAAATATCTATTGTTCATATTTTAATATTTATTTGTTTCCGATATCTTAAATTATAAAGTATAATTATTTTTTAAATTATAAATAAATTATTCAATTTAGAATTAGTTGTATTGCACGTCAACGATTTTAGTGCCAGTCGATACACTTGCCTTTTATCGACAAACTGAGTAAAAAGTCTAGTTAATTTATATTTTCATGACTTAATTTTTTATATTTTCAACAAAATATATTATCACATAGTCTACTTATTTTTGATAAAAATCATTGAAATAATAAATAGTATTTCAAATAAATTGATTTTTCGAAAAAAATTAATGTGAACAATCTCCAGACATTTCCTGACTTTTTGGGTTTCTTCTCCAGACACTTCCTTCTACAGACCTGGCGACGCTGACTCGAATCCTCAATTAAACTGTTATAAATTCTTTATTCATGAATGAGTGGGTTCTTAATTAAATTGTATTTGAGATATACAAATATAGTTATCCTTTTGTTTTTAAAGCTGTAATATTAAATGTGACAAATAATTCAATCTATATTTTTTTTTTTTATTTCAGAATAAGTTGGAGTCGTTACTTTTGATGCCTGATGCTTTCTTGTTGCCACAAATCAGCTTGCTTCGGAACCCAAATAATCGATCAACAGCACTAAAACGTTCCTTCCAAGTTATCGGTGCTATTTACAAGCATCTTTATGAAGCATTACATGACCCCAAAAATCTTTATCCGTCTCCAAATTTAATATTAACTAGAACACCTGAAAGTCTTCTTGAAAAACTTTTGAACCAATCACTTTGAAAAACGTTAAGTCATTATTACTGCACCTGAATTTACACTTTAGGGCACTTTTTTCATTAAGAAGGCTTAAAGAAGTTTGTGTCAAACTTCTATATTGAGTATAGTATATGACTGGAGTTATCATTTTTGGGCTGTCAACAAGAAGACTAGAAGTACAATACGCTGGACGCACACATTTGTAATACTACATGTAAGTGTACGCAAAGGAAGTCATGACAAACGAAGCGTTTTTGTTTTTCGTCCTGTAATACCGACAAAAAAATGAAAACAGAAAACAACGACAAAAATGATAAAATTCTCTATGAATTTACCCAGACTATTTATGTATAATAATCTTGGAAAATTAATTTTTATAACAAATATCGTATAATACGTTTTATACGAAGGTCGATAAAAAAGAAATTGGTAAAAAAAAAAAAAAAAGTTTTCAAAAAAAATAAATATCCCAGCAATAATTGTTTAGTAAATTGTCTTTTTTTAAGTACATCTTTTTTGTTAGCTACATCCAAGAAGACTAGAGACCAGGAGAATAAACTTCAGTGGAGGGGGTAACATTTAGTGTCCTAGCATACGGCGGCTATGTAGAGTGCGCCACTTTTACTCCCGAACGGCGCACTACGTAAAGCGCAGTTTTCTATCCCTGTACACCTCAGCCCACCGGCCCTATACTCGAGTCGTCAGTAAATAAACGTCAAAATCTCATTGTGATTGTTATTTATTTATTGCAATTTAAATAACAATCACAATGAGATTTTGACGTTTATTTATTGACGACTCGAGTATAGGGCCGGTGGGCTGAGGTGTACAGGGATAGAAAACTGCGCTTTACGTAGTGCGCCGTTCGGGAGTAAAAGTGGCGCACTCTACATAGCCGCCGTATGCTAGGACACCCCCTTCACTAAAGTTTACTCTCCTGGTCTCTAGTCTTCTTGGCTACATCTTATCCCGTCACTATTTGTCTATTAAACATATACATTTACGAATTAATTTAAAAAAAAAATAAAAAGCAAATAGCTAAAGGAAAAAAATGTAGCTAAAGAAAAGGATGTACTCGAAAAAAATATATATCCCAGCAATAATTGTTTAGTAAAATTTTTTTTTTCGAGTACATCATTTTCCTTAGCTACATATCATCCCGTAGCTATTTGTCTAATAAACAATTATATTCAGGAATTAATTTAAAGAAAAAATATAAAGCAAATTCTTCCGCTATGTTGGTGGTACGGTATAAGATTATAAAATTTTTCTTTTTCCTTTCTTTGTTAGTCTGTTGTTTATTTCTGTTGGCTGCCTTGCAGAGTTGATAAATGGTTATTGTGCAATATTGTATTATAAAAATAATAAACATCAAATGATACACCGGTAAAATAATTATAAATAAATATTAAACTTGATGATGTATGAATTGTGTTTGATATGTAACAAATTGTATGTGATATCTAACAAAAAACAAGTATTTTGTACAAAAAAAGAGTCAAGTATTCGAAATTGTAATCAATTTGTAATGTAACTTGTCTGCCATTAATTAATTTTTTGATATAAAAAAAATATGATACAATAGAAACCAACGAAAGAATTCTATTTTCGATCCATGTAGTTAAATTTAAATCGTTGAAAAAAAAAATTATACTTGACTCCGCTATACCTAAGATTGAATAATATTGGCTTAAAATTTAATTCTTAATTTAGGAAAAACTACGCGGGGTCAAGTATAATTTTTTTTTTTCAACTATTTAGAATCAACTACATGTATCAAAAATAAAATTTCTTCGTTGGTTTTTATTGTATCATATTTTTTTTATATCAAAAAATTAATTAATGGCAAAAGAAGTTACCCTACAAATTGACTATAATTTTGAATACTTGACTCTTTTTTTGTACAAAATACTTGTTTTTTGTTTTTTGTTAGATATATATATATATACAACACACTACATTTTTTCTAATTCAAATTGATCAGGAAGGTAATGTCATTGTTTTATTTCATTAACCAATTGGTTAGAAAAAGTACTTTAATTGGCAAATTTCACTGGACGAGTATTCAGTGGCCTAGAGTATTGAGTTCAATCAGTACATCATCTGTTGGTTTATTACATTTATGCTTCAACATGGTACACTCA
The DNA here is from genome assembly GCA_011426435.1 of Lysiphlebus fabarum. Lineage (NCBI taxonomy): Eukaryota > Metazoa > Arthropoda > Insecta > Hymenoptera > Braconidae > Lysiphlebus > Lysiphlebus fabarum. The sequence goes on from WSYQ01000117.1 coordinate 396,781, forward strand.
AGGATACTTTATAAACATCCCCACTTATATTGAATAATTCCAAAACCATATTTAATTTCATTAAATTACAACGTTTTGTTTTCTTCTCTATTATTATAATTATATTTACTACAATATATTACAGCGAGACACACTTTTATAATTCATTGTAAATAATTGTAACAATTAAGTAGTATTTTTTTATTTATAGTTATGTTACTATTTTTTCAATTATTAAACATCATAGATACTATATAAGAATTTTATATGTTTTATCTCAGGTCTACATGAAACATCATTCAAATAGTGTATCAGTGAATATTAATCTCTTTTTCATAAATGCTTACCTCAGGATATGCATAGTTTTATGAGTTGTTTATTTAGTCGTTTTTAAAATTCCAGTAGCAACTTTAATATTTATGTATACTACGCTCTTGTGGCAGTGTGTTTTATAAACTCTTACATCAGAATTTTTTTTTTTTTTTGATTTATTGAGTTATTCTTGGATGGTTAAAATTTTAAATATTCAAATTCACTGTATAGTTTTAAAGAATTATACACATTGCATTTATAAATGTGGAAATGGCCCTACGTTTCTTATCAAAATTTAATCTCATTTTTTAATTGAATCTAATTGATGTCTGATGGATAAAACTTATCAGATTTTTCTTGTCCATTTATTCTACACGTTAGGACTTTTATTCTTTATAAGTTTTTATTTTCTTAATATTCATATGCAATATACCTAATAATCTAAATATTTTTCAAAAACTTTTTTTAGATAGACAGTTTCAAGACAATGACTATAATTTAATATTTTTCCTTAACTTATTTCATTAGTCAATATTTTTTCCATATTTCTTTTTAAAATTTTATGACTTGAAAGAATAGTTTAACGAAATATTGGAAAATGTGTTATGGAAAGACAGAACATGTACAAGCTAAGTTACAAAACGAAAAATTAAACATCAGTACAAAATCCACTTTACATGATTCATTCTCATATAATGTCGATGTTTATAACTTGGATTTCTTATTTTACTGTTTGCAAGTGTTGCTTATTTTATGTCATCTACACGAAAACTTTGGCTAGAGCATCAGCTCCCGCACTGGCAATGAATGGTAGCGATGGATGAAATGCTACATCTAGAATACTTTCATCAAACTTTTTGCGGTGTGCAGTGATTTCTTGTACGCAAGTCTTGTTATCCATATTCCATAATCTTATGCTGCAGTCATGGCCTTCGAAAAGACATAATCATAATATATTATACGATACTTGAAAGCCTTAACACGTTAGTTAACTTTCCTGTTCATTCGAGGCCTATTGTTTTACTTAATGTTATGTTTTTGACCCTCAATCTGTAAATGACGCCATTAAACACTATTTCTAGTGCGTAGAGAAATACTTTTACGCAAGATTTTTAAATAATGAAATCTTGCAGATAGTTATTTCCTTACGCACTATATTGGTGCATAATGGCATCCATTAAAAAACAGTATGTCAAAAATGAATATGTTTTAATCGGGTGTAACGGAGCTGATCCTCTTACAATTTTAGATTGGATTTGGCCCCAAGTAAAACAATATCCTATTTTCTCGTCATAAAATAATAATACTACCATAAGTAGAAAAAACAACTGCCTAAGTATAGTGTCTTAACTGTGAGTCTTTTAAAAAATAATATCTCTACAACCGTTTACCAAAAAAATAATTCATTTTAATAGTTTGCTCATATATATTGTGCGTTAGTTAAGGAGATATATAGATGCTTTAAGGGTAAAGAAACGTAAGTGCCACTCATTCTCTATGCACCTACGTTTTTTTTACCGTTTAGGCGATGATATATTTATCTTTTAGAATCGCGGCAACAAAATATATCTTTGTTAATAATTAAAATATCGAAAAAGTAAGAAAAATGATTTTTTTTTTAACTTGAAGATACAAACACAAACTTATTTGCAATACTGTTTTAATATTTATAATCTACAAACTTTATACGGTCTTCATTTCAATAAGACAATAAACAGACCTCGAATGATCAAAAAATAGAACCATCGTACCAGCTATGAAAAATCATTTTAAAAAAAATAATAATAAATACTAAGACTTACTGCCAGATAACAAGTAGAGTCCATGAGGATCAACAGCGAGACTAGTAACGGCGTCTAAATGGGCAACCATAGCGTGAGCGAGTGTAGCTGAGCGATGGTCATAAAATCGAATATGTCGATCTTCATAGGCAGCTATGATAAGTGACTGAATTGGATGAGCAACAACTCGGTTAACACCTTTTGTTCCGTGACCTTCCAATCGAGAAACGATTGAGCCGGTTTCCGCATCAAAAATGACACAAGCTTCCTCATATGCAACTACAAGTTTATGGCACTCATCTCGAACAAAATCAACAGATGTTGGAATACCATCTTGCTCCGATAAATATGTATTCAAAAGTGGTACTTTACTTTGAGAGTTCCAAAGTTTTACCGTTCCATCTGCACTAACTGATAGTAGCTGTGATTTTGGATGGTTCATACTAAGTCCCCAAACAGCATCAGTGTGCCCAGACAATGATTGACTTAAAATTCCCGGCTCATAAGAATCATATGGATCAATATTACCGGAAGGAACTGACCAGCAATGAATCTTTCCATCAATTCCTCCGCTATAACAACGATTTCCGGTGTTGCACATCGCTAAACATAAGACTGGTCCAGTGTGAGATCTAAATGTATATAACGGTTCGACGTCCAGTGAGGCTGATTTTTTTGCTGGTACGGTTTTTTGTAAATTCCAAAGTTTCAATGTGTGATCATCACTTGCAGTTATTAAAACTGGGTCTGTTGGATGGAAGACAAGAGACCTAACACAGTCAAAGTGGGAGCGCAGTGTATATTTTGCATTCCAGGTCTTTCTGAATGTCTCTTTGGTAGCTGCCATCTGTAATATCAATATCAAATTGTTTAACATTCCTTCTAGAAAACGAAAAAAATATACTACTGCGATGATAATGAAAATTATTACTATTATTATATAGTTATTTTATTTTTTATCTATTTGATTAAAATACTTACATCGTAAGTTACCTCGGCATCATTGTTAACGGTTAATTGAGCTAGCTCTCCAAGACCCAGTGTTGAGTCACTTTCTTCTCCAGAACGTTGGGTATCTGATTGCATTGATCTGCGCATAGCATCTACACAAAGAAAATTATTCAACAAATTATAAAATGATAGTTTTATATACCTCAATTGAACTAAGCTTTGGAAGTTAGACAACTTTTTCCAAAATCAATTATATAAAAAAACTCACTACTCCATTTATTTGAATCAACGTCAACGTGAATAATAGATCCAGGTAAAGATTCCTCAGTTTCAGTAAGAAGATTCAACTCATTTAAAACCTCTTCAGCTTCAGCATCAACATCATCACTCAATATAATTGACGTCTTAAAAATAATTCAATAATGAAACATGAAATTTTCTTGTTCATCAAAAAAGCAACACAATACACAAGTTTGAATAAAAAAAAATGGAAGATTAAGAATTAAGATTATTTTATAACAATATTTTGTGAGTGTATTGTAAATAATAATGTCTATGCTTAAATAGTCACTTTTTGCATTGTCAACTTAGATAAACTAAAGAATTAAAATTTTTTTTTATTATTTTTAAGAACGATATTAATTGATACAAATCTGTTCTGAACGAATAAAAAATTGATTCTTTACTATTATTGAAGCTTTTCATTATTTTTAAAGTATGTACTTCAATATCGAAAACTGTTTGATTTATACCTTGTTTGGTTTGATATCTCCATCGGTTTCATAGAGTGCCTCTTCCACTTCACCGTCTTCTTCTTCCATATCAATGTCTGTGTGAGCAAGAAACTCAAAATTCGCCATAACCGACGCTTCTGTATCAAGTATCATGGCTTCAGCAATTGATGTAGGTTGTTGCTGCAAATAAAGAGTTAATATAAAAATTTCAACCGTATCAAGAAAGAGCAGTGATTAGAAAAAAAGTCAACATCTAACGTTAATCTGAAATAGCCTAAACATTGTTAAACGTATCGAATTATTTGTACACTATTTGTAACGTTCTATATTAAATATTGTTTAATTATAGATTAAATAAAATTTATTAATTTTTGAAAAGTTGGTCTGGAACCCAAATGAATGTACGTTCATTTGTTAATTTATGAGGAATAATTTCAATAATTCTAAAAACTGAATAATAATTGAAAAATTAAGTGCATTGAATTATGTTTATTATGATGATAATTAATTGATTATTAATTATTGATTGAAATAATACTATGAATTAAATAACAACTAGTTAAATAATGCAAACATGCTGACTTGATTTACCTCTACCTTTTTACTTGTTCGACGACCTTGATTTTCCCATGAACGTTTATTCGAAGTTTCGTTGCCATTTGAAGCTGGAGTATTCATATCATCTGAATTTGAGATATTGTTTAATCCAAGCAATGACCTAACTCTGTTTGATCTAACATCAATAATGGTATCGGTATACCCGATCTCTTGAAGATACCTATAAATGAGATTAGTTTTTTGTTTATCGAGATCTTAATTTTTGTTTATGGTAACTGGTATTTTTAAAATTCTCATTACTCTCGTAAGAGCTGTCGCCCTTCTCTCCATGTAATGTTGCTTACTGACGTAAAAGGGGCTTCACCATCACCTTCCGAACCTCCAACTGTGCCACTTTCTTCATAAAGTGGTTGTTTCACATCATCTTGAATGACAAGATCTGTTCCATACTTGAGTATATGACATTTCGCTCTTAAAACAAAAACTTTATAATAAAACATCTATCGAAACATTTATGATTTATTTAAGTCACTTTTCAATAGATCTCACCTTTCTTGCTTTAAAGCATACTCGAGCATTTTAATTCGTCTCACTAAATCATTTTTTAAATTTTCTTGCGCTTTTCTTTCACCTTGAAGGAAAGCTATTCTAGCCTATAATTTGAATCCATCATAATTAGTATTAAAATAAAGCTTTGTTAATTTATTAATTATAAAAAGGTATTTGTAATGACAAATAACTTTAAGTTTTCATTTATTATAGTGTTATTATATAAAAAAAATAAATTCAATATTCAAATTTTATATTTTGAATAGAAATATAAAAAAAAAAAAAAACGATTTTATATACATATAATTACCAATGATTACATAAAAACCAGATAGTGGCAAGTGACAGTTATATATCACTGACATAGCCCGGCTTGTATCACAAAGAAAACGAGAAAGAAAATAACGGGTTTGTAATTGAAGCTTATTGCACTATTATACTGATCCTAAAGGAAACTGAACTAAGATTTAAGAGACATTTAGTGACCAAATAAAACAAACACTATATTGTAATTAAAATACTAAAATCAATTGAGAATCGCTTTGTATCTCTGCTAAAAAAAAATTAAAGCAAATAGCCTTGTTCATTCAAAACGATTCTCGAGACAGTAGATAATAAGTAAACTACAATTTTTACAAGCAAATTACATAAATTAGAAATGGGATGTGTCTGAATAGTGATGCGTATCAAATCGTTATGGATATACTCGTTATGGATATACATGATAAAAATTATCTACGTTTTTAGTAAAGTATAATTAATGACAAAAAAACAAACCTGGAACTCGGCCCTATCAAGTTCCCACTGTGATCTATCAAGTTCGAAACGGGCCCACTCATGTTGAATAAAATGAAGAATACCAGGCATTGAGTATTGTGGTTTTTGGTCCTTAGCACTGCCACTTGTGTTATCACTGTTTTGATGTTTATCATTAGCCACTGTTACATTAACACCACCTGACAATGACCCATTGTGGTTTTGAGAAACTGAACTAGAATTTTCTTCCATAATAGGATCGCGAAACTGGCTAGGTACCTTCATTTCATGATACGGCGGCCATTACAGCAAATGTGCTTTATTCTTCGAACCCGTCGATTCCTTTATTTTGGATTGTTTGCTAGAGCTTATTCTGTCACTTTTGTGAGAATTTTGATTCACCTTACAATTTTAAACTACCGACTCTAGAACAGCATGTAATAGAATGATCAAAACAATATGTTCTTCTAAAAATTTTTCGAAAGTTTGTACTGGTTCGTGCGTTCTATTAGTATCTACATGGAGGAGGTATATTATAGATAAAAAGGGTCAAGAAAATTCAATAGTCCGGTCTTTAAGTGAATTCTCTGGGCGATTATTAGTGATTAATCGGAGAACGATTAGCACAGCGTCCGATTAATCGAAAGCCGATTATTTTATAGCATAATCGGAAAATAATGATCAGAGAAAAAAATACATATCACTAGAACATTAAAATAACTTTTAAAGAAATTTAAGATAAAACAAAATTTCTGAATAGTAATCGAATAATGTAAAGAAAAATTATATATATCGATCTTTAACTTGAGCAGTGTATTCACACAAAATAGTTATCCTGAGTGACTGGGATAACTATTTTGTCGCAAACACGAAAATTCAGCCTGATTTTTGGCTTGATTTGTGACCATCAGTGTTGGGCTCATTTTATACGGCCGTATTATACGGCTCTCATTTTTGGCGTCGTATAATACGTTTTATACGGAAGTCGATAAAAAAGAAATTGGTAAAAAAAAAAAATATATGTCCCAGCAATAATTGTTTACAATTATACTAAATCTCATCCCGTACCTATTTATCTATTAAACAATTATATTTAGTAATTAATTTAAAAAAAAAATAAAAAGAAAATAACTGAAAGGAAAAAATGTGGCTAAAGGAAAAGAATGTAGCTAAGGAAAAAGATGCACTCAAAGAAAATATATATCCCAGCAATAATTGTTCAGTACATCTTCTTTTTTTGAGTACATGATTTTCCTTAACTATATCTTATTTCGTAGCTATTTGTTCATTTAACAATTATATTCAGTCATTAATTCATTGAAAAAAATAAAATGCAAATAGCTAAAGGAAAATTATGTAGCAAAGATTTCAGTGTTATAAAAAAATTTTCTTTTTAAAACAGTTATTCTATTCAACTTTTCAATAAAAATCTTATTCATCAAACATGTAAATTGTTTTTAACAATATTAAATATTAAACAATACGTTAATATTGTTATATTTTTTATTTTTGTTGCTTTTGTATCTTCTATAAACATTTAGGAAATCTATTCACCGACGGAGCACTGCCATATTATACGTTTTATCCGTATTATACGAAAATGCGTATAATATTCCAAAATTGCAAAAAAGCCCAACACTGGTGTCCATGAAGAATAGAGAACAGGAGGACGAAATTAAATGGGGCTATCGAGCTAAAAACGCTACCAAAAACTAATGGCTGAATTAGTTCTATTTTGGCCTGCAGATTGCTCTTCTGCAGCGCTTGCACCACTTTTAGTTGTACACGTACGTGTGATAATATATGAAACGGTATCTTTTATGTGTAGGTGCAATGTTTATAATTATTTTTATTTATCATTGTTGATCATGTCAATATGTGAAGTTGATATTTGAGCTGTCAGCGGTCTTAAGGTCGAAAGTAAAAACCAAAGGTGAACCAAGTTTAGGTCCGAGGGGGCGTCTATCTACCTATACTTAAAAAAAATATTTTTAGTGCTCAACATCCCAAATCTATTTGCTATACTGTCAAATTGTCGTTCGTTGTGTTAAATTTCGTCTATCCATATAGACAAATGATAGTAAATTAGCGATTTATAATAGATGTTTTTCTAGCTACAAGCGTAAATGTGTGTACCATCCCTATCCCTGTGTGTTAAAGCTGTCAATTTTGACATTAATTATCTAAAAAACAAAACTTAATTAAATTTTAAAAAAATTCATCAAAATAGATAATTATTCAGGCTTTCATTTGAGCCCAAAAAATCAAAAATATAATAACGGGAAATTATCTTAACTTTCGATAGTTAATTAGTTATTAATTAATTAAAAATAGGCGTATCCTTAGTTGGCAGTGGAATAAAAAAAATAAAACAATGGTTCTAATTGATAGAGAATTGGTTGATAAAGTTTACGAAATCAATATTAGAGTTTCCGAAATTGTTTAAATAATTCTAATTAATTATTTTCACTAATTAATTTATTACCGAATTTTTCAGTCAGTCACATACATATACAGATTTTCCATGTATCGTTATATTCTCGCGCATGCGCTGATCGATCATCGTGAAGTTCTTCTGGGTAGCTATTCTTGACTCGATTATCCGCAAGTTATCCCGAGCGACTGGGATAACTTTTTTGTCGCAAAACATGAAAATTTTGGCTTAATTTGTATCCTTCCCAATGGTTTACATCAAACGACTAAATCACTTTCAGGCGTTTTCATGTTATCCCGTGTAGGTGGGATAATCGAGTCAAGAATAGCTACCCTGACGGTTTCACCCTAGGTCACCAATGACAATCTGGCATAGAGTGAAACCGTCAGAAGAAGATCACGATGATTAATCAGCGCAATGCGCGAGAATATAACGATACATGGAAAATCCGGAGTGCGTTCGAAAAGTCACTCGGAAACCCAGAAGCAGCGCAGTAGACGAAAAAATATAGGAATAAAATAAACTTAAAAGTAACTAAAGGTTACTGTAGACTATTGATTGTAATAACGGCCATATTGCAGGCCACTCACTTTTGTTACTTATGAAAAGTATTTTTATAATTATTATTAATAATTAAACAATAGAATATTTTTTTGATTTGTAGTTTGTACCTATACATATTCATGACAAAAAAAAATCATGCTTACCACAACAAAATATCAAAAATTTTCTATGATCACAATCTTGAACTTCCGGGTTTCCGAGTGACTTTTCGAACGGACCCCTGGACTGTCATGACTCCTTTTGCGTACGGCGCAGTACGGCGCATAGTATAGTCAAGAACTCAAAATGACTACAAATCATGGAGTTTTACAAGGAGGGTAATCTGTGACGTCACACGATAGGTCCGTTCGTTCACTATTCACACTGAGCGTATGCACGGAGCGTATGCAAGGAAGCGCTAGAGTCGTGCGGCCATTTGAAGAAACTTTATTGATGAAATTTACTAACGCATTGGATTCGGAAAGAAAAATAACAACACCATAACTAATTAGCAATTAATAATTATGAAAGACAGCAAAAGAACTGAAAAAAACAAATAACAATAAATAAATAGTAAATTTTATTAAAAAAGTTTCTTCAAATGACCGCACGACTCTAGCGCTTCCTTGCATACGCTCCGTGCATACGCTCGGTGTAAATAGTGAACGAACACATCTAATGAGATTTTGACGTTTATTTACTGACGACTCGAGTATTGGGCCGGCGGGCTGAGGTGTACAGGGATAAAAAAATTGCGCTTTACGTAGTGCGCCGTTCAGGAGTAAAAGTGGCGCACTCTACATAGCCGCCGTATGCTAGGACACTAAATGTTACCCCTTCCACTGAAGTTTATTCTCCTGGTCTCTAGTCTTCTTGTGATGAACACATGTGCTTACTTAAGATTATATATACTTAAGTTTTATTCATACTTTCTACGATCGTAAAAGTATGGAAAATAATATTGTGCGGTCAAAAAATTTCAAAAAAAAATTGACTAAGAGTGAGCTTGAGCTTCTTGACAAAAATGTGTGGCTAAGTATTTTTGCTTTTATATTTTATTTTGTTACTTTTTAGGTTCAAACTTCTATATTCATATCATTTAATTATTCCAGGATCTCATCGATAAAATATTGCAATTGGATGCACATATCATACAATTAAAAAATGTTATCAAAAAGTCGGATAGAAATTTCAAGTGTAGTGGGCCACAAGAATCTTCAAAATCTTTTGACTTCTCGCAGTAAGTTCTTCCGATTTAAATAAATAATTACTTAAAAGCTATTTTTTATATTTTAGTGCTTATTCTTTGAGAAAAATACTATAAGTACTCTTTCCTGCGAATTCACAAAATTATAATAAGGTGTTTTTAATGTTATTATATTTCCGGGTTTTTTTTTTTTGCCGTTTAAGGTACGATGTATCATGTAAAACCACCAAAATCTCGTCAAGATCTTAAGCCACGAAAAAAGGGTATATATGTAGTCATAAGAATTTTTTATTACGTTACTTTCAGTTACTTTCCTTGGTCGTGATGTGTCCATATATTCATATTAAATAACATTTAAAGATACTTACTGATAATTTCCTGCAGTATTATTACGCGATTTGTAGTCTATATAATCGTGAGAACTTTCTACAACTATCAATTAACATACTACATTGTATTGTTAGGTTGTTTGAACGTGAACCTCTGTTAATATACATTAATTTTTTTTCTAGAAATTCTAAGAGACATATTTTACTGAAGTTCTATTATCTTGGTTGGAAATACGAAGGATTTGTTGAACAAGAAGATACGATCAACACAGTTGAGTATTATATTTTTAAATCTCTCAAAAAAAGCTGTTTAATTGAAAATCGTGAATCGTCTAATTACCATCGATGTGGTCGAACTGACAAAGGGGTCAGTGCGTTTTCCCAGGTAATATCTTTAGATGTTCGGAGCATATTGCAAACAGACTGTCAGTACAAAGTTAATGACGAATTAGAATACAGTAAAATATTGAATAGAATACTTCCTGACAGTATAAGGTGTATAGCATGGGCCCCGGTACGATCTGATTATTCAGCGAGATTTGATTGTAAATTTAGAACATATAAGTACTTTTTCCCTCGAGGAAATTTGAATATCGAAGCTATGAAAAAAGCAGCTAGTCTATTAATTGGGCTTCATGATTTTCGAAATGTTTGTAAAATGGATGTGGCCAATGGGGTTGTTAACTTCAAACGGACAGTTGTTGATGCACAAATAGTTTGTTCACATGACGATCAATCATCATCATCTACAGGTGCGTTATCACTATAACAGTAACTTACTAAGTTAATTTATCATTAAAATTAAATTAAAATGCCAAACGATATTTATGTAGGCTATGACATGTGCTTTTTAATTATAAAAAGTCAAGCATTTCTTTGGCACCAAATAAGGTGTATCATGGGAATACTTTTTCTCGTAGGCCAAGAAAAAGAAGAATCTGACATATTTTCACATTTATTCAATGTTGAAAAGTGTCCGCGTAAACCTCAGTATAACTTGGCTCATGAATTGCCTTTAAATTTATTTTACTGTGACTATGATGATGATGTCGATTGGTTCTACGATGATCAAGAGTTATATGTTGTCATTAAAAAATTACAAGAAGTTTGGACGATCAATTCTATCAAGCAAGTTCTTAATTTAAGTCAAGTTTTTCAATTAAATTAGACTGTAGGTTAAAAATGTTTGTTTTGGTTAAACAGGAGCACGATGACCAGGAGTATGCTTGAAAATCTTGAAAGTCTCACGAAAAATAATATCAAATCAAATTATCAAAGTGATTGCCTGATTTTAGGAGTTCATTCGAAATGTTACCAGCCATTAATGAATCGAATAACATGCGGTCAGTATTAGTGCACTTAAATTTAGTAAAATTATCAAGTAACATTAATTAAATTATTGCAGAAAGCCTGGAGAATCGTATCAAGCATTTTGAGAAAAAACAAAAAATCAATATTCAAAATATTTTAAATGAAAATAAATAAGTCTAAAACTATAAGACTATGCGTTCAAACGTAGGTGTACCTCATAAAAACTATTTAAGAATACAATTATTAGAATATGTCTATTTGTACTCATTTAGAGTGAATATAGTAGTTTTGACTGTTATATTCGGTTATATTCCCCAAAATATTCTAAATCACACCCTAAGTTCATCACTCAATTCACTCTAAATGCGTACAAATAGGCATATTCTAATTAGTAACTAATGAGAATAATTTGTTAAAACAAAATATAATTTCTTTAACGCAACTGGGTTTGGTAAAAATTACTTGTTTTAGTATAAATAGTTGTTATTGATTTTCTTTGTTCAGATGTTGTCATTTAACAGAACATAAATAAAACCAAGTACGTATTCACTGTATAATTTTTCTCGTAATATTATATAGGTTGGTTAATATCAATTATCTAACCCATAATAATCTTCGAAATAAACAAAAGTGAGCGTTTTTGTATTCCGTAAACTACTACCCATCAATTCATTAAAGTTGAACATAGATATTCAGTTTGACCTTAAATTGTATACCTTAAAGGTGCTCTAGAGATTGTTTACAATCACCAGAAGGTAACAAGTTGTAGTTTCTATTGACGCAGTGAATAGTCATCAATTATGGGAATTGTCAATTTTTGCATTCGGAATTTTCAGGCGTCCGAGTGATTTTTGAAACGTGCCACTTGTGTAGTGGCTCTCCGAGTGATTAAGTCTACTATATTTAAATATTACAAACTTTTTATTTTTTAGTTTTTTACAATAAAAGTGATTAGTAAATTTCAGCTATTATTCAAAACATTATTTAGGATTTTTTATTTAATAGAATTGACTGGAAATGCACTACTTAAGCTACTAAATTCTTGTAATTGGGCGAAAAAGTTGACTGTTGATCGTAAGAGGATTGACTACGCAAAGTTTGTTAACGATTTACTTACGAGTAGCAGTCGTAAGAGGATTTTCTCTTCTGATCTTGTCAAGAATTGAGGCAATAAGCCCTAGAACGGATTTTTTTTTATTTGCAGTCGAAATTGAGATGACAGCTGTAAGGGATATCACCAATGGACATGGACAGTGTCCTAAATTAATTACTATTTTTTGTTTATAATTTTTCGTTGAGATTATAATATTTTTGTTTCTATTATCATAGATTTAATCAGTAAAAATAAAAACTAATTCTTGAAAAATAAAATAATTCAGTTTAAAAAGTCAAGTTAGTTGTATGATAAAACTGAAAATATCGTTAGGAAAAAAACCACCATGAAAATCATTGTAATAATGTAATTTCCTCTCGGTTTCAATTTAATAGTAATAATAACGTCTTACTGATGTTTTTATTGATTTTAAGTAGGCTGTCAATATTATTTACATAAGCAACACTATTGTTATAATATGCATATTTTATTTATTATATCACTGTAAATAACATTGCCGTTCTTGGAATTTGATAAAAAAAAAAAAAAACAAAAAAGAGATCAAAAAAATTTAGGTCATATAATCAGGTAGTAATAGTTGTTTTGATTAAATTATTCTATTCAATAAATTGTAACATGAAAAATTCAAATTAGAAAATAAATAGATATTAATAGATAATGACATTGAATCAGTAGTGCTTGACAAATAATTTTTGTGTTGACTTAGGTCAATAAAATAAGACATAAATAATAATTTAGCAAGTAAATGAGTAAATATGTAATTCAAAAACTTACTGACTGTCAAAAACGAAGTTAATGTATGTGTGTCACTCATTCTATTATGTAAAGAAAAAGAAAATCGTATTCTTTTTTTCAAAAGATAATTTATTATATTCGAAAATTGTTAAAAAGATAAAAAATTGATCGGGCAAAACAGCTAGTATTCACATATATAGTCAAGGGAAGAGAAACGTTCAACTATACCGAAGTTAACTGTGGATTAAAAAGGGCGATCTTAATGGAATTAAGAAGAAAATTTATTTAGCTTCGAGAAGAAGGCTATGTACTTATGCGTATATATACCGGAAGACTGCAGGAAACTAATTCTATTTCAATACTTTTATTTATTAAAACTCGTAGTTTTACTATTTGATTAATTTATAAAAAGATTTTATTTTTTCGAATGTAGTTTTGATAATTCGAGCTTCTTATCTCTAACATTTATCAAAATCATCAGGGATACAAAATGTCATAATGACCGGGGCGATACAACAAATGTACAGCTGGAGTTGAACCTTCCGGAAAATCATGTGCTGTGACTTCTGTTCCAGCCCCTCGATCCATATAACGAACTCTTACTCCGGTATTCAAGGCAGTACTCATAGCAATAATATGAATATGATCTGATTCCTTATACATTGGCTCGACCTCCTAGTTCAGAAATAAAAAATAGTTATATTACCGAAGCAATTCAAAAAATAAGAAATTAAGTGATTGTACCTGGTGACAAAATTCAATCACTGTTCGTTCTCCTTCGATAAAGTTTTGATAAAAGTCAGCTTCTTTTTGCAATTGGCCGGAAGTTATTAATCGGAGGTACACAACAATATAATCTGAGTAGCCTTGTTCATTAAAAAATCTGTGTAATTCAGATCGACTTACGTCAGTTTCTCCACCAACTTTATTGATAACTTCCATGAACTGAAAACAAAATAAAATAACTAGAAAAATTGGATATATAAATTAAGTTTGAAAATAATTGTGATATCTCACAGTATCATGAAAATCTTCAACTGTAAATTGAGGAAATCCCAAAGCAACCAAAATATCTTTGCTCTTAGATGCGAGATCACAGAACTTATCGTATTCATCTCTATTGTTGATTAATTTTTCGAGATACGCATAACTGAAGGCACGGAAAAAACAATTCCCATCAGGCCTCGTCCGTCTAATATGAGAATATTGTTGACCAAGAACTTTTACCTTTGATGAATATATTTCATCTCCTTCATATTCTTTTTGAAGGTCTTGTAGTGACTCTTTATCTCCTACAAAGGGAATTGATTCGGAAATCTGAAAACAATCTTTTTAATCATAGGTCCAAAAATATAAGTTAATAGCCGCGAAAAAAAGACATGAAAATATACGATAAAAATGTAATGTAGGCATATATTGTATACTTATATCAAGAAATTTACCTCTTTTTCAATACTTCTTTGTTGCTGCAGGATGAGCTCATCTTGATTAACTTTTACGTGAACAAAGTAGAATCAATATTAATGAACATGCATGAAGAACTAAAATACAATGAACGATATTATCATACCTGAACTTTCCAACGAACTAGTGCGTTGTTTATCGCTCATATTTTCGACTAAATGAATCAGTGTTTACATATACTAATTCGTAAATTTTTTTTTTTTGCCAATTGTATAGGAAAAAACTCGACCATAAATACAGACCAAATAAATACAGCATAAGTGCAAATCTATGTCGGAGGGAGTTGGCGGAGCTTGGAAGCAGCATTGAGCAATGATCAGTGTTGGGTAAGTATGATACAGGTGTATAAACAGTATCATACCTCTCCGGTACCATACGTCATGTATCAATGTATCATACATTTGAAGCGCCTCTATATTTCACTATTTAAACTACTTAACTTATTTATTAATGCCATAATTCGCGCCCGAAACAATATATAAACATAGTATTTATTTATTTATAATTCATTTAAATTTTAATTAAGAAATAAAAAGGCACGATAGTGCCTCGTGTCAAGTATAAGAAAAAAAAAATATATTAGAAAAACATTTTTAAAACAACAAATTAAATAATTAAAAATTATAGTGTTAAATTAACAATACAAAATATATATTGAAATACTCATAAAAATACAAACTTGTGAAATACTGTTTTTTATTTTTTTTAAATATTTAGTTATTATTTTAGAATATTTTAATAATATTATTTTTTTTATTTGATTTTTAATTTTCAAAAAAATTAAGATGTCAAAGAGGTGACATTTACTGACACTTCTAATAATTAAATCAAAAACGTTGGAGAACAAGGTTTTTATTTTTAATATAGAAAACATTTTTACTGACGTATTACCATTTGAGTTTCAGTCAAAATGAACAAAAGAAAATCATTTAATATAGAAAATGTGTATTTGGCAATGAGCGTGTAAGAGAATTTATGTTACGTAGAAAACATGTGTAATGAAATATCTGTTGATTCGAATAAGCTATTAATCGAATTTGTTGATTTGATAAGAACTAAAGTTTATTTAGGCTCTAATAATCATTGTTTAATTGAAAAATTATAGATTTAAGAAAAAAACGATAATAATCTTTACTGACTTTCCAATATTTATTTAATAGAAAAACTTATAAATAAAATACTCATGATTCAAATATTTTGTTGGAAACATTTTATTGATTTGACTATATTTCGATTTGGAAATATACGATAACTATATTCCAGGGACATATCATATGTGTTATTGGCAATGCTCGTACATTGGAGCCGGGAAATATTGCCGCAAGCCAAACCATGAAGACTAGAAATACAGGAGGACTAAAGGCCTGTGTCGACTAGCATAGTTTTTCTAAAAAGTTCTATTGCATAGCACTTGGGTAGAAATAGTTCAGCCATGACGGCTATAGGGCGGCGTTATAATCGTTTATTGAAATGATTCCAGTTCTACCAACATTCGTAAAATCACAACAAAAAATAATTAAATGCATAACCTTTTTAATTTGTTTACTTTGATAAATGTATCAAAATTTACATAAATCATTTTTTTATTAAAAAATTGCTTATAAAAAAAGACAACTACTTTCAATTATTATTTAAAAAAATAATTTTATCAATTGCATTCTTTTTCTTAGCTATTTGTTAATTTAAATGCATGTAATAAATTACATGAAAATTTTTTTTGAATTAACAAAAAATAAAATCTATTAGAAAAAAAATCGATTATTTGTTCGATTATTATTCAAAAAATTCTTTAAACAATAAATTTTTTTAATAAACTAGTGTCTACTAAAAAAAAACAATTATACTGGCATAATTATACTTTTTAAAATAATATTCAAACAACTGCATCTATTTTTCTAGTCATTTGTTCATCATAATCGTATCAAAAATTACATAATTTTTTTTTTTTTAAACGAATAGTTAGAAAGACAGATGCAATCAATTAAACAATTTTTTAAAGAATACTCAAACAGTCATTAAATAAATAATTTTCTTTTTATTAATACATCTTTTTTCTTAGGCATTTGTTTATTAAAAAAAAAAATTTATGTAAATTTTGATGCATTTATTATAAACAAATAGCTAAAGCGGATGTACCCTGATCAATAATTTTTTGAATATTAATTATTTAGATTATGAGTATGTTTGTATTGCGCATTGTAAAATAAAGTGGTACGAATTGCACAAGTTACCGGAATACTGTGGCGCTCCTCGATTAAGCGGCGACCATATAGCAATATGGGTTTTATATACAGGCGAGATAGGGAGTTCATTCTTCTATATTTCTAGTCTTCTTGATTCAAACATAGACGTTTGACTTAAACTTTTTCAAGCGCCCTCAGTGGAAAAAAAGTGCTCTGAAGTGTATATTTTATTTTGCCCTGTAAATTCGGGTGCTGTTTTCTATTCTTCACGATGACCATGTGGACACGCCGCTCAATGTTTACATTTGAGTTATGAAGTATAATCTGGTTTATGAGACATCCAACCTGAAAAGTACTTTGCATTAACAAGAAATGTTATGTTTTATAAACAAATATATAATTGAGCGTTTATTACTTTTTTTTGAATATTCAATATGATATCAATAGTAAGAAATCACATATTAAAGACAATTTACAGAAAAAGAACATTCGACGAAAAAATATTACAAAAAAATTATGGAACGTTACCACGTCTTACGCCTCAAGAGGTGAATAAATTAGTAAGACCTTGTGGAATCTTATTAAATACATTAATGACCTTTCATTCTGTTGCAATTTTTTTTCATGTAGGTAACGAGAATATTGAAGTCTAATGAATTTACCAAAGAATTCAATGGACCTAATTCAATAAAGTATTATGATACAAACCAATTGTTTTCGAATAATCCCATTGAAGATACTAGATCCGAAGCAAGATGTAAATTGACAAACGGTAATGTCAAGATTAAATACAAGTAAATTTACATCATAAATTGATTTTTCATTAGAATGACGAATGACTTACGTTATCTGTGCCAATGAAATTTTTCATACCGATGTTTTCACGATTATATTTTCTCCTCTACGTAATTTTGTGCAAGACGATTTATAATCTTTTCAAATTATGACAAAACGCGGTATTCAGAGACAAATAAAAAATAAATAATTATCTGGTTTTAAGGTCATTTATTGGGAATCTTCGATGGACATGGAGGAGTTGCTTGCGCTCAGGTAATATCCAAGCGACTTCCTGCTTATATTGCTGGATGCCTTTTACAAACGAATAGTTTAAAAAGAATTTTAAGAAGTCAAAAACATCCTGCGCAACTTCAAGATCATCTCCTTGAATCTTATAATGACACTATCGAATTTGTGCCGAATATAAGTAAGCTTTATAGCGAAAGTCTTCTGTCTTTTCTCAAAGAACTAGCTGAAAAATCTGAAAAATCGGATTTCCGAATGGAAGAAGCCCTTCAAAATTCATTTTTGAGCCTTGATAGAGACTTGTCTGATGAAGCATTACGGAAATTGAGTAGAGCAGATAAAGCAAGAACTCTTTCTGTCGCCATGTCTGGCTGTGTCGCCGTTGTTTCTCACATTGATGGACCACATCTTCATGTAGCTGGAGTTGGAGACTGCCGTGCAGTTTTGGGAGCATATGCAGGTAAAAAGTCTTTCATGTTTTATTACATACTCAAAGATTTAGCTGGAATCGGTAAACTCAGTTTCACGGCAGTGCACAGCAGCTCGTGAGGAAGGGCAAGGAGGGGGGGGGGGATGAAGAAACGTGACTTATCTTCTATTGTGGCCTTTTTACAACTCCTAGTTCTTTTTATATAAATGTCTAATTTCGCCGAGTTCATAATAAAGGACTTAATTTTATTTTAGCGACATAAATTTATATGAGAAAAACAACGAAGGAAAGACAAACAGTCATGCCGAACTATGAGTCGCCACGCGCGTAAACCATAAAAAACAATAAATTACTGTTTTTCAAACTTGAATGAACGCAACAGACGAAATAAAAAAAATTTATATCAAAAAATTTGTCGTTATTAGCACTACAAACTGTTAAAATTTGGACGGTTTCTGTTTTAAAAAAGTTCTTAATAAAAATACATAAAAATATGAGGTAACACCTATAGCTTGTGAGTTAAAGTTGTCAACTTTGACAGTAAATATCTCAAAAAAAACACACAAGAAAAAATTAAAAAAAATTGACAATGTAGATAATTATTTCATTAAAAAAATAAAACCAAAACAAAAAAAAATCTTGTGCGAATTCAGATCTCGGGAAACAACCTTAATGGGTGCATTCCTTTAATAAAAAATTCTTTTTCGTTTTCGTTTTTCGCCCTGTAATACCGACAAAAAACTAAAAACGGAAACAACAACGAAAATGATAAAATTCTCTATGAATTTCCCCAGCCTATTTATGTATGATAATCTTGGAAAATCAATTTTCATAACAAATATGCTCCAAAATTTTTGTTTATTTCACCTATAAACGTTGGACATTAGACGTAAAAAGGTTATTCCTTCCATAATTGGAGTAAAAAAAAAATAATGTCATGTGCCAAAACTGCCACTACAAAAAACAGTTTTTTCCTATAAACATTTGGCCGGTATTATAGGGCAAAAAACGAAAACGAAAAAGAATTTTTTATTAAAGGAATGCACCCATTATCCTTTTTTATTAGCCAGCGTACCTTTTTTTTTAAATAAAAGAGTCCATTTCTGTGAACATTCGCGTAAGCACCGGCGCGGACATACTCATGAATCTACTTAAGTTCAAACAACGCTTTTCATAATTTGTCTTAT
The DNA here is from genome assembly GCA_011426435.1 of Lysiphlebus fabarum. Lineage (NCBI taxonomy): Eukaryota > Metazoa > Arthropoda > Insecta > Hymenoptera > Braconidae > Lysiphlebus > Lysiphlebus fabarum. Next base: position 416,361 of record WSYQ01000117.1, read on the forward strand.
TTACTTAAGCCGAGGAATTGATTCTCCTGCTATCGACTCTCCTCATGCTCTTCCTTTGGTAGTTTCACAATGTATACACCTTTACAATAATTTTTTCTAGAGAATGAAGGTTGGTCGGCGAAAATGATGACTGTCGAGCACAACTCGGATAATCGCAAAGAAGTAGAAAGAATTTGGTCTGAACACCCTGTAATTGAGAAACAGACCGTTATAAGAATGGAAAGGCTTCTAGGTCAATTAGCTCCACTCAGAGCTTTTGGTGATTTTCGTTACAAATGGAAAAAAGATGTTATGATTAATACTGTTGTGCCATACTATGGTGAGTCAGCAATACCTCCAAATTATTACACTCCTCCATATCTTACCGCTAAGCCAGATGTTGTTTATCACCGATTGACACCTAAAGATAAGTTTTTAATACTTGCCACGGATGGTCTGTGGGATTTTATATCACCTCTTGAAGCCGTTCGTCTAGTTGGTGAGCATATGAGTGGAAAAGTAACATTAAGTCCATTAACATTATCTCGGAATAATATCAAATTATCAGAAATAAACCAAATGCTTTTGCAAAGATCCGAAGGACTAAAAAAAAAACCATTGGATGAAAATGCAGCAACTCATTTATTAAGGAATGCTCTTGGTGGAACTGAATATGGGATTGATCATTCTAAGATTTCACAGTTTCTAACATTACCAGACAAAATTGTTCGCATGTTCAGAGATGATATTACAATAACTGTTGTTTACATGGATTCTGAGTTTTTAAGGCATTGTCCTTCATGAATAAAATATCCGTTTGTCAATGTTTTTGATTGTTGCACTATTCAGATTAAATCGGATTACTGATGAAGAATTACAAACGTTATTTATTTGTCTGTATTTTGGAGCCAAGTTGTTTTGAGAACAGCCAACGATTATATATTTTTACATCTGTAATATGTTGATGTCAAATTAATTTGGTTATGAAAAATTTGGTCTATTTGTTTATTTGCATCTTACTTTTATTTTCCAAATTCGATCTTCAATTATTTAACTTTTTAATTTTGTAGGTTTACCATAAGCACTAAACGCGAAATCAGGATATTTTGTAGAAACCCCTTTACCCCTCCTCTTCCTCAAATAATGAAAAAAATTATAACACGAAATTGAGCAATTATTTTTTTATAAATGAAATATGTGTTATACTTACAACTGTCAACATCAAATAATTTAATAATAAAAATACCGAATTAGATTTTATAATAGAACAACTACTTAAGTAAAAACTAATTTGTGTTACAACACTACTATTGATTTATTTATTCGGGGTGTCTATTCATATATTTATAATTCGTTTTGTCTTGTATTTGATCCATTACCATCATCAACGGCGGCTATCCAGACTTCCGCGCCTTCAAAAAAATTGGATTTTTAAACTACAAGGTACATTTATAATCTACACCCTAAATCACATTCCTTCCTAGCCTGTAGGTAATATTATTTTATTATTATTTTATCATTTATTTAATTCATTAATAATTTTAATATCTAATAAAAATAGCACGTTCTGGCACGTAACAATATGCAGAAAATGGAATTTTCCAAGAGATGTTTTATTTATTTTTTTTTTTTTTTCAAATTATTGTTTTAGTAGAATTTTTTTTCAATTCAATATTCGAAAAGAACAGCTTTCCATCGTAGATTTATGTATGTCACTGACTGCATTTATTTGACCATATAATTTACAGTTTCGTCATTTACCTATGCATGTCATCTGAAATAATTTTAACAAGAACCGTTATTCTAAAATAATTATATCATTTAACAACTTAGAAATCCACAATTGATTAGCATTTTTTTTATTTTATTTTGTTTTCAGGTCTTTAACAATTAACGAATTTTCAATCATTGGCCTCTTTTTTATTTTTTTTTTAGCGTTCTTTTGTTACTTCAAAAGTTCTTCCTTCGCTATCATCGTTGTCTAATTGCCCTTGCGTTTTCGTCTTCGTTTACCTGAAAGCAAACGAATCATAATTTATTAATACACTCGTTTTCTATTAAAACTAGGAATAAGGGTTGAGTTTTAAAAGAAAGGCGATAGCCGTGAAGCGTAATTAATAACGCCATTATTTTTTATCTCAATTTAGTACAGATAATTAACATGCTTGTTTGTTGAATACGACGAATACATAATTTTTTCTTTATTTTTGTTTTACAATTATTTTTTCGTAGCCAGCAAACTGTGCGATATTTTTGAAAAACACCCATTTTATATTTTTTTTTTGACTATTTGACCCCCGTACATATGCAACACTTTTCAGTTTTTCTGATTCCAGGTCAAATTCAATTATTTTTCGACTACTTAAAATTATCCGAAGTATTAATAGTCACAGTAATTATACCTGTCGCAACTTCCCAGCCTTTCTCCTCTTCTTCTTCTTTTTCGATATTTGTTTCTTTTCGACGTCCTGAAGAAATTCTGCAAAACAATCATTAGAACCAAAATTAGTATTATAAAACTACTAGAAGATTACATATCCGTGAAGCTAGCGGAGCCTTTTTCGATATCGGGAAGTTAGATAGCACCATAATTATGAGCTTTTATGTGCTATTTTACTGCCGAAGAAAGACATTTCTTGCTTCCATAGGTTCAGAGAAAATCAATTTTCAAAAGTGCTCTGCTAAGTCGACATGATGCTAGCGGAGCATTTATTAAGAAACTAACAAAAAAAAAAAAAATCAAATGCATAAAATAGAGTGAAAATTATGTGCTATTTTACTGCGGTATTAGTTTATTCACTAGACCTATAAATAAACAGGAAAAAAAATTTTCCAGAAAATACTATGAAGCTAGCAGAGCATTTTTAAAAAAATGTCAATAAATATAATTAGACACATGATGTAGATAATGACTACATAAAATTTCAGTTCATGCCTGGATTATCATATCGGCGTATCGTGGCAACATTATTTTTACAGTGATTTTTTTTTGGACGGCCCGGAATTCAGGCTTAAGGGCAATGTCGGAAAATGGTCCCGTGCCCGACGGCTGTGAGGCTTAAGAATTATCTTTGATTTTGGCCTTTCTACGATTCGTAGTGTTTCTTATAAATATGTCTAGTTTTACCAAGTTTATAAGGGACCGCAGGAAGCCTTGGGCCTGAATTCCGTGTTTCCCTGAAATACGCCGCCTTCTTGGCGGCTCATTTAAATATGTTTTGTTCGAAAGACAGATTATCACAAAAAATAAACATATTCATATAAAAAAATTTTAAAAAATGTATACAACAGGTATTTTGCATCTGTAATTTTTTTTGGATATTGAACCATTTTATTGTTATCAACTTGCCTTCGAGGTGAACAAGAAGACTAGAAATACGGGAAGAACAATTTGTTCGAAAAAAAAAAAAAAAAGGATGCAGTTGAAGAAATAATTATACAAACAATAATCAAACAAGTAATGGAGTATGCTTGTTATGTAATGTGCGTGATCCCTACCGTGATATTGCATGATATTTTACAGTGCACATAACAAGCATGGTGCCAATATCCAAAAAGTTCGCAAGAAGTTATTTTTAAACATGAATTTATTCATGGGTTGACATCTCAAATTTATTTGTGTTCAAAAAACTTAACAAAATTAAACATTAAGGTTACAGATGTCTGCATCTCCATATTTATTTAAATTATTGTCATTCATCGAACAATATCATTATTGATGCTATCAGAAGCATTATATTTATTTGAAGCTGGTTATGATTATTATTATATCAGTTACGGTATGCTGTTTATTAGTGTTGTATTGGGATTTGTAGGAACAGAGATTACGAATAGCAGAATACAACAAAATGCATTCTGAGCGAAGCTGACTAAATCATCCAATGGTAATGTAATTTCAAAAACGAAAAATTATAATTTAATGTTCAACTTACTCGGTTGGTGGTTGTTTTCGTTTACGATCGGTGTGCAGGTTATGATTTATATTCGATACAAGAGAAGCCTGGTGATCTTTATAGGATTGTATCCAGCAATTATCAATTTGATTATTTTTTTTCAAATGTGCTGTTAATACAGAGACTTGTTCCCGACGATTCAAACTCACATATGCTGTTGTGTCATTAATCCATGATACATAAGCTCCGCCATATTTATGAAAAAGCTGTGAAATGTCGCTAATCTTTCGATCTTTGGTAAACGTTACGTGAAAGACATGGTCTCTGTTTGGACTTGCTAAAAAATGAAAAAACTTGAAATTAAGGGAAAAAATAAACCATGAAAGTTGTAACTTGATTAATAAAAAATCATTAAAATACTTACGATCGTTTCCGATCAAATTCATGTACTGAGATTCTTTAAATCCAACTATTAGTAACCTAAAACAAACATATATCGGAAGAATGTTGAAATCTTATAATTTGCCAGACAAATAAAAACGGTATTTTCTTACTTGTTTAAAAATGGATTGATAACAGATGAGACTTGCAAAAGTGTCATATTATCGAATTGTGACAAGCCTAAAAGAATGCTAGATGTTTTTTTTTTATCAAATTGATATACATAAAAAATAGTTAAGGATATGGTGTAGTACCTGTTTGTTGTTCACCGATTTTATTTTTACTAAGAAAATTAGTCATAGAAATAAATGACATTCCAGTAACAAATGCATCATAACCAGCTTCATGATAAGCTGCGCTATTATAGCTTCTGTTTTCAACGGGGATAACTTCAGGAGTCGTAAATGGTTCTTTACCTAAAGTTTCAAAGACATGACTGAGTACAGACGATGGTATATAACTTTTCAGCATAGACGATTGTGCAATAATTTTAGTATCGATAAGCTTAGGAAATAAACTATGAATAAGAGCTTTAAATTCTGAATAGTTCTCCGGGAGTGGTCCAAAGAACTGTCGAACCATATGGCAAAGATCCAGTAACATATTATGACCTACAATGAGTTTTCGCTGTAAATTGTAGTAAAATAATTATTTTACTTATCATAATAAAAATAACATTTTTAATTCAAATAATTATGGAGGCTAGTAGATTTTATTTACCGAGTCTGCAATTTTTCTGAATAAAGCAGTTAGACCAACTGCTTCTTTGATCGCAATATTTTCTTTCTCTCTTCTGGATGTTTCTTTTTTTTCTTCTTCGTCTTTGCTTCCTAATTTAAAAATGACAAGGCCTTGCAATGCTCCGTCAATTTTACTTTCCATTCTCACTTTATGAGGCCACCTAATTCGAACTTCTTGAAACATTATGCGTCTGATATAAGCATTACATCGGTCAATTAATAACTCGTCGGCATCTGATCTCAAAAATTCTTCAACTTTAGAACTACAGAATTTCAAACAAAAAAGTTGGATATCGTTTAGTCTATGCATGCACTCATTGCATTATATTTAGAATGATTGAATTTACCAAATTTCATCTATTTGAGGTTTATCTCCGTCAGGAATTGGGATCATTTCTAACCCGTTTTCTCTTGTTAGTCGCTTTTCATCTAAACGCTTGACCATTTTTTCTTCTTCAGTTGGAGTTAAATAAGGTATACCTGAACGGAATAATTTATTGAAATCGAAACCTTGATTTGATAAAAACAGGATAGATGATGATTGGCACATAAAGCGGCAGTCAGGAGCTGATCTATTGTTTCCGCGAGGGAATACATAAAAATTGTAACTTTGGTGTTTATACCTACACAACAAATAAAACATTAATTCAATGTTTCAGATTTTTTTCATTCAATTATGCAATATGACAATGGCTTACTTGTTTATCGTTTCATCGTAAGTGAAAACCGACAGACCAAATTGAATGAGAAGAAAATTCATAGATCCTGAGCGAATTTTGTCATAATACTGCGAAGGCGTGTCAAAAGGTCTTGCATCCAAACCTGAATTAAGCCCAGTAAATTCTCCATCAATCGCTAGGAATGTTGCTTTTTTTAACACATCATCCAACTCGGTCAAAACGGTTTGAAAATCTAAAAAAACGATTATAGTTTTATATTGATTTTGACAAAAGTATTAATAGTACTAAAATATGTGAGTTAGTTCAAGAAGCCTTTGACAAGGTAATATATCATCCTATATTTTCGAGACTTTTTATAGCAAACTGAATTTTATATAACTTAAAAAAAAAATGTAGTCTCAGAAACCTTAATCACCCTCTAGAAAACGTCGGTTTGAACAATACGTTATTTAACGTCATTAACTCCATGAACTAACATAAAAGTACACATAAACAAAAAAACATGTTAGAAACTAACTTGATTGTATGACTTCCATTGAGATAAAAAACTCCTATATAAATTGATATTATTGGCTGTTTGAAAAAAATAAAAATAAAAGATAAGTTGATAAGATGAATAAGTGTACATTTATCATATGATAATAATCAAATTAAAATCAGTTCTATAGCATTGTTAACAACAATGTTGCAAACAAGGAGACTGCCAGACTGTAGGCATCAAGAAGACCATGAAGGTCTACAAGGAGGGTAAACTCCTATGTTAGAGTATAGGCTGTTGGTGAGACTCACGATATGTAGCAAGTATAGTATATAAAGTCGCCGAGGATGGCGCTCACATTCGGACGGTTCCACGATCACTTGCTGTTTTTGCTTACATTTTTTGGCACATGTATATAGATATCGTTAACAAATCAACGTAAATTTTATTAAATAATTAAAATTACTAATTTCAATAATTATTGCTGATTAAAATATTTATTTAGCTACCTCTGTTTTCTTAGCGATTTTTTCTTTTATATTTTCTTAAACAAATGCATGTAAATTATTTTTAAATAAACAAATAGCTAAGAGAGGAGATGGACGCTTAAAAAAAGACAATTTATTATTAAACAATAAAACAAACAACTTATTAAACAATTGCTGCTAGTTAAAATATTTATTTAGCTACCTCTTTTTCTTTTAGAAAATAGGTTTTTGATATTTAAATAAATAAAAGCTTGTAAATAATTTTTCAATAAATAAATAGCTAGGGAAAGAGATAGACATAAAAGTAAACAAGTTATTAAACAGTTATTACTAGTTAGAAAATTTATTCAAGTACATCTATTTCTTTAATTATTTGTTTTTTCATAATTCAATAAATAAATGCCTGAAAAGAATTTTTAAATGAACAAATAGCTGAAGAAGGCAATGTATTCAAAAAAAAGCAATGTATCAAACAATTATTCTTGTTGAAAATATTTTTTATTTAAATTAAATTATTTATGAATAATTTAAAGTATGTAGACCTTCATGAAGAAGACCATAGGTAGGCATGAAGAATAGAGAACAGGAGCACGAACAGGGATGTGCATATTGTGAGATTTTGAGTTGTTTACAATTATCCATGGATAAAACGATTAATACAAATAAAACAGGATAAAACGGATAAAACCCACGTGATTTCTTAGCGGCTCAAACTTTCATGTTTTCTCAACTATGGTGGATTCATGAAGAATACAGAACAGCAGGACGAACTCCATAAGCAAGAGACCAGGAGAATAAACTTTAGTGGAGGGGGTGTTCTAGAATACGGCGGCTATGTAGAGTGCGCTACTTTTACTCCTGAACGGTGCACTACGTAAGGCGCAGTTTTTTATCCCTGTACACCTCAGCCCACCGGCCCTATACTCAAACAAAAGACGAGTACCAAGCAAACAAGTTTAAAAAGATTATGATTGATAATATGTATTGCCTGTTGTATTTTTAGTAGTTAAATAGTAAAATTATAATTTTATTGATTTTATAAGATTTACAGATAATAACAATTGATTATTAATGAAAAAAAATTAAAGTTCATCTTTTTTATTATTTAAAAAAAAATCAAATTTTACCACTCAATAATTTAGTGTATTAAATACAACTTCAAATAATATTTATAATTCTGCAATGTTGCTATACAATTGATTATAAGTAATATAAAATTTAGGTTTGATTTTGAATCAATATAAATTGATAATTATTATAAAAACTAAAAAAGTAAGTTAGTATATAAATAAGATTAAGTTAGTAAAATATAAAAAACTGCGCCTTACGTAGTACGCCGTTCAGGAGTAAAAGTGGCGCACTCTACATAGCCGCCGTATTTTAGGACACTAAATGTTACCCCCTCCACTAAAGTTTATTCTCCAGGGTAGCTATTCTTGACTCGATTATCCCACCTACACGGGATAACATGAAAACGCCTGAAAATGATTTAGTCGTTTGATGTAAACCATTGGGAAGGATACAAATTAAGCTAAAATTTTCATGTTTTGCGACAAAAAAGTTATCCCAGTCGCTCGGGATAACTTGCGGATAATCGAGTCAAGAATAGCTACCCTGGTCTCTAGTCTTCTTGGTCTCAAACTTCCACGTTCGTCAGATATGAAACACTAGTGTCTTATATTTACACTATTCCAAAAATATATATTTAGAAAAAATGTCTCGATTTTTAGTAAAACTTTTCACCCACGGAAAAAGCGCAGTAAGATGAATATTTTTTACGTACATACTATTGGTTCAGTTAATGATAACAATGTCAGTATAATAACAGCTATGTCATTGACTTCCGACAGGTGTGTTCGTCAATTGCAAATACCAAGTCTTGTTTTAACACGAAAAAAATTGTAAAACTTTCTACAAGCACAAAACTGTTTACTAGCTATCCACAAGTTCAGAAACCAGCACCACATTTTTCTGGAACTGCAGTTGTTAATGGTGAATTTAAAGATATACAGCTATCAGATTACCGTGGCAACTATATTGTTTTGCTGTTTTATCCTCTCGACTTGTGAGTATATTTTACTGAATAATAGTTATGTAGCATTAAGTTGCTTGGGCGTCATTACTTGAACTAATGATTAAAAAACTAAATATGAAAATTTACTAAATATGAAAATTTAGTTTCCTTGTCAAAAATTAAAGAATCTGTCAGTGTAATGGATCCACTATTAAATTAATATCGAATCACTGGTTTCATCAAAGTTACGCATCCGTTTAAACACAATACTCAAGAGGCTTATTATTATAGGTAGCTGAGGAAAAATCATATGCCCATACTAAACCCTAAAGTATACTCTTAACAGAAAACAAAATATGAAGTATTTAAAATTGTAATCAATTTGTGATAAAACTCGTTTGTCGATTTCAATGACAATTTTTGAGTAATTAATAAGTATTTATAGTCTCGTAAAAGAACCTCCAAATTTGCTATTTTTGGATTCAGATTTGAAAAAATTAGAAAAGTATCGCTATTAAAAGAGGATTAGATGGTTAGGGTAAAAGGGTTCGGAAAAATATTTTAGAGAGAAAACAAAATCAAAAAAGGTTGAAAATGGGTGTTTTCATTTTAGGAATAACGCGGAAACTGTGAGGTTTAAGGGAAAATAGTTCGGATGAAAGTTGTAGGGAAAGAAATTAGCTTCAATTTAGTTATCAGATGTTTTCCGCGTTTTTCAAAGGCTTAAGTGGAAAATCACGATTGAAAATATCGATGAAATTACCTCTGGTCGATTGAAAAAGGGTACGTGCAATGTGAAAAATTTTATGGATAACTAAATTAAAAAAGCTAATGTTATTGATTATTAAAGTCATTGTGTAGCTGTCATTATTATTTTTTTTACATATATATATTTTTTTAAAATTATATTAGCTTTTTTTTATTTATTTATAAATTAATGATATTCAATAATTTTTTTATATCAATAAGACAAAGTAGATTATGTGTTATAGGTTGTATAAATCTTATGAGCTTGGTTAGCTCTCCTGGCTATCCAGCTAGCTGAATTAGTAACCGATTGTTTTGTCTCTTGCGCTATCCACTATTTCGTTGCTGCAGTCAAAAATTTTTTACAGTGTATAAAATAAAGAAAAAAAACGTTTTCAAACTACTTTGTGTGAACTATTATTATACAAAAATAATAAATTAAAATATAACAGCAAAACTATAACTTCAATTATAGATGTTTTTTTTTTCATAGACAACTTTGATATAAAATATGTTTATGAATTTATTAATGAAGATACTGAGTGAGTGTTAATCAGTTTTTATATAAAAAATTTTTCTAACCTAGTTGCTCTCATGAAATTTTATTATATTCAACTATCTTTTTTTTTTTTTGTTTAGCATGGCTTTGTTGAACGATGATACAAAATCAAATCGTTAGAATATAATTTCTTTATATACTTTAACACCTTAAAGGTAAATTCATTATATATTTTGAGGTAGTCTAATAGCACATTCATTATTATTTCAAGATTTTTCATTCATTTTGAATATTCTATAGAAAAAAAAAGGCAAATGTTTGATTTGTTACTCCTGAAAATACACAAAAAAAAAATCTGCTTCGAGTAGTATAAATTCATCAATTGAGTTGCAGCCATGGACTGTTGGTGATAAAAACTATCAATCAAATTCAATTATTACAACTGAATTAAATTCATCTTAAAATTAAATACATCACCAAAAACGTGTAAGATAATAATCAATATGGGAAAGTAAGTTTATTAATTTATAAAAAAATGTTATCTTATTTGCATAAAAATATAGTACAAATTAAATAAAGAAATTAATTTTTAAAAAATAAATAAATTATTTGTTTTATTTTAACGATATTTTATGATATATATCGATAATATTTTTCAGCCGATATTGTCGATATATCGATAGTTAAAAAAAATATATCGGTCGATATATTATATTTTTTTAAATATCACCGATATATTATTATCGATCCTTTTTCAACTATCGCACATCCCTAGCTGCATGTAGTATTTTTTCCATGCTCAGGCCTACCAGCGCATAAAATAAAATTGCGCTATTGAGCATTTTTGACCCGAATAAAATAAATTTCAAACAAATCAAGCCTTATATTACCTAAGTGAATATTTATTTTTTTTGTTTCAGTACGTTTGTTTGTCCAACCGAATTGTTGGCTTTTAGTGCGAAATTAAAGGAGTTTAAAGCCCTCAATTCTGTGGTAATTGGTATCTCAACAGATTCTCATTTTAGTCATTTGGCATGGATGAACACCCCTAAAAAACAAGGTGGTCTTGGAGGAGACCTCGGATATCCGCTTTTAAGTGATTTCAACAAGAAAATCGCTGCAGATTACGGTATTCTCTTAGCTGATTCAGGTACTGCTCTTCGAGGTCTTTTCATCATCGACAAAGAAGGCTTATTACGTCAATTCAGTGTTAATGATTTGCCTGTTGGGAGAAATGTTGATGAGACAATTCGCTTAATAAAAGCATTTCAATTTTTTGAAAGCCATGGAGAAGTTTGTCCCGCTGATTGGCAGCCTGACTCAAAAACAATCAAGCCTAATCCAAAAGATAGTAAACTATACTTCGAATCACTTAATTAATCAATAAATGGATCATCAATGAAAAAATATTTAATCATTCAGCCATACCCATTTTTTGTCTTTTTTTTTTACTAATCGCGTCAAAAATAATCCGAAATCTATTCTGGCCTGTAGATTGCTCTTCTGCATCGCTCTTAAAAATCTCTTCAATAATATATTTTTTTTTTTTATAATATCAAGAGAGTCACGCTCGAATTTTTACTACCAATTTCATGATTGGTACCTTAGCAATGATAAAAAAATTGATAAATTCAAATTTTGCAGTAAAATTTTTTGAAATAATTGGAGTACAAAAAATGTATTGTTGAAAATTATTTATGTTTTAAAGCGCTAGGCAATTGCTTATTACAAACTTTATCATTATAAAGAGTGTAAAGTATATAATTTTAGGTGAATTAACTCGGTGGAAAAGCTAGGAAAAAAAGGAATTAAATAAATAATTTATTGAAATGTTATTATCTATTTTTGCAATTGCATGCTTTTTATAACCAATTATTTGATAAGTATAATCAAAATGCATTTTCAAATAACAAATACATATAAAAACAGATATAATTGCATAAATATTTTTTGAAACAACAATTCCTCAAGTACTTGTTTTTTTTTTGCAACTTTATCTTTTCCCATAGGCAATTGTTCATTGGAAACAAAAATTATTTATTTAAAATGCATTTTTAAAGATCGAACAGCTGGGGAAACAGATGTAGTTGGTTAAATAATTTTCTAAGGAATATTTAAACGAGTGATTGACTTTTTTCAATTACATTTATCCTGTAACTTTAAGTTTAATAAATTCACTAAAATAAACCATATTATAAATAAATTATTGATGTATAATAATTTAATTATTCGTTATATATGATATAAATAATAATAATAAATATACAATGTTGCTATTTTTTTTACAAAATAATATATAATAGCTGTATATATTATTATTTATCCCCTCAAGCATTTGATTCACTAGAAGCGACATTATCTACATTTATACTACAGAACGCTTGATGGCAATATTATTAGAAAAAGACGGCGAAAACGGTTATGACGCTCTTTTTTTGACTTTTGCCTTTTACTCCATACCACTCAATACCCATACCCGCGCCTAAAGATGTTTACACATCAAAAATTTTAAGACCTTTATTTTTGAACTACTATCAAGAAAAACTCTACTACTATCAACTACTAACGATATTAAACTAGAAAAAAAAAAAAAAAATTTAAAACCTTTTGATCGGGGGGATGGCATTTTTTCAAAAAAATATTCTCAGTTAATGGAACTAGTATCAATAAATGATTCACTACTATCATAAAAGAATCATAAATTTTAAATTTTTTACTCAAACTTGGGGGGCCAAGTTCACAGACCTAAACTTGGTTCGCGGATGTTTTTTACTTTTAAACTTGAAAATATTTTTAAAATTGCTAATTTTGATAAAATCTGAAATGTTTTGATCTGGTTGAGTTTGTTCTTTCCTTCTCATATGAATTATTCTCTTTCGTTCACAAAAAATTTATTAATTTGTGGAATATCTTTATTTTTGAATAAAATTATTTTGTCTGGATACACCAGTTCAAAGTACTTTTTCTCGTTAGTCAATGATTGTATTGTATTTTAGTTTGCTTCTATTGTTGTAACCCGCTGTGTTACTATTAGTAGTATATTGTTGTATCAAAATCCTTCGTATACATGTTGTAATATTTTAACTGTTCTGTGAGCTATAAAACATCAGTTTTTTTTCCTTATAAACTTTTAAAATTTTACAATCCGATCGTACTCAAGTTGCACTGAATATTTTCGACATCATCGGCAGCGTGGCTCATATTGTAAACACTTATTCAATCTTATAGCCAGAAAAATAACATCTAGTTGGTAATTGCTACATGATCTCATGCTATTTTAGAGTACTACAAAAATCTTAAAAAATATTAAAAGCATCAATAAGCATGACAAAATTTTTATATTGTTTTTATTCGAAAACATTATTCCTTGGAAGAACAGATTCAGCGCATGAAGCAAAAAATATTAGTTTGGCAGAAATTATGATTCATATGAATATTAATATCTTGGAAATGAGAAATCCTATCAAGTATTTTTATCAAACTAACCAACTTTTTAATGATATAGTGAGAAAACAATTGATCAGCGATAAATCACAAAACTTTTCGGAATTTCTTATAACGCTTGTTTTGTTTTTTTTTTTTTTCGATACGTTGATCTTGCAACCATACATCCTGATCTTGGGAAACGAATATCATGATTTTCATCCAACTTGGGAAGTTAAAACAATAAGTCCGCCCTATATCGTGCTAGCGAAGTGGTTTCACTTCATCTCATTCTTAATAATTAAGATGTTTTCTAGGATAAGTTAGTGTCATGACCAATGTTTTATGTAATTTTTATCAAAATAGTTTGTGAAATAGCACGCCAACTTTATAAGTGTTTATATACTTATAATATAGATTGATACGGCGAATATTATAATTGACGTCATACATCAGTTTGCACTATTTTTGTTTTTCAGGCTTTGATAACGACGAATACTGGCCATCTTTCTGTCCGTCAGTGAGTTATTTTGATAGTTATGGGTGGTTTGTTGTCATGCTCACGATCTCCATCGTGCCATTTGCATATCAATCTGCCCTTCTAATGTCTTCGCAAGATAAATCACAAATAATTGACTCAGAGCGATACACAGGGCAGAACCAGCAATTTTGTATAAATTTCTTTCTGCCCAAATACGAACGATCTCTATACAGCCACTAATCCAAATTTTTTTTCCAGCTTCCGAAGGTGGTTGTTTTTGAATTTCATAACCGCACATTATGTTGACTAAACCACTCGATATATCTGTAGTGTTGATACAACAAGAAAATGGCACCCCACAACTCTCTCGACCAGGACTTGAACAATTGAAGTACTCGTTTTTTTGCCAATCAAGGTAACCTTGCTGGCTAAGGCCGCAACATTCAAACTGAAAAAAGGGAAAAATAGAGTCATTTTTGTAATCAACAAATACCTAAGATAAAATATAGTTTGTGTTTTAAGCCTTGGTAGCCGAGGATTGTCTCAAGCCTGGGCTCGTTGATTTTGTCCAGCCTCACATGGGCCTTGGTAACTCTGTATTTCTTGTTTTTACCCGGCCTCACATGAGACCTGACTTGTGCACGTATTGAATTTGAAAAAAAAAATTTAGTAATAAAATCTATGGATTGTATGAAAATTATAAATAAATTATAATTATGCTTTGACTATGAAGACTAGAGACCTTCATAGCTTTGACTATCGTGCCAGGCTTTTGTAAAGACTGTGTATCAGTCTCAATAGGATTTATTCATATAAAAAATTTAAACTATTTTTTTTATCAATATCCCGATGGTTGACATGATAGTACATTGGAAACCTACGTGAGAGACCCCGGATCAATCTCACGTCATGCCTATTTTTTTCGTTCAATTATTATCATTTATACTGTTTAGTTTAAATAACAATTTATTTTTATTTTTTATTAATTTTTTCTTGTAAGCCTGTGTTAAGCCCAGGACACAAGCTTGTGCAAAGCCTGGAATTCTAGCCGGGAACCCTAGCCTGACACCAGCGAAAACTAAGTGAACGTTCCAGGGCTCACCCAGACTTGACACAAGCCTGAGAGCCTGTAATTCAGGCTTGTCCCAGGCTTGTGGCAGCCGTCATTTTCTACCTGGGATGCATTGTTCACAGTGATTCGCAATTTTTACGGATCATGTGTTCGAGGCGATACAAACACAAATTCGAAAATATAAACCAGTTTCTTAATAAAACGATTCAAAAAATACTAAGCCTGAATTTACGTTTACACTATGTGCAAATGATCTGCAGTTGTAATAAAAGAAATACGTGAAGCGCCACATTTTAATCATAAAACAAAAAATTTCAGGATAGGTGAGATCTTTATTATAAATTTGGTAGGAAAATTATATTGTAAATATCCTCATAATGGGGATTATAGTCATAAGTTCGGAAAAATGCTTAAATTTGAAGTGAATTGAATTTAAAAATGAGTTTTTAGTTACAAATATCCAAAAAAAATTATATGGTGATCATAATGCCATAAAGATTATTCTAAATTTTTCTCGACGTAAGTTTCAACTCGAGGCGTAACTAAATTGTGTTTAATGACAGTTTTACCTCTTGTTGGCCAAAGTCGATAAAGTTTTGCAAGTCAGGATCTTCTCTATATGTTTGAATAATTTTATGAGTAAAAGATTCCTCGAGCATCGATTGCAATGCATGTGGAAAAACAAATCCAGCAATTGAAATACCCATTTCCAGCAAGAAAAATGCTAGCAAACACCAGGAATACTGAAAAATAAAAGTTTCAATATTTATTGTACAAGAAGGTCGTAAATGTGAAAATCAAAAAAAAGCCTGCTTTCATCTAGAATTTTCAGAATTTTCAGATTGGAAAATTTGGTTTTCTAGTTATTTTATATATTTTTTTTAAGTCATTAAAATTCCGATAGTATCAAAAATATATTAATATTATAATATTATTCAAATATATCTAATATTACATCTAAAATTTACAATCATAACACTTTATAATATTCTATTCATGGTTTCTAACATCCCCTGTGATATGAAACTATAATCGATCCAATATCAAAATAGCTGTTAATATTATCTATTAGTTCGATATTTTGCGGTTCAAAGTGACCTATAAAATATTACTGTTATTGAAAAAAAAACTTACAAATTTAAGTAAACACGTATTTTCTCTGAGTGCACCGACACAGCCAGCAAAGCTAACCACAAATATCAATCCGCCAGCTATGATCATGACCAGAGAAATGTTAAGCACAACATCATATATTGTCTCAACTCTCATCGAGCCTGTTATTTGCCATTTGTCGTAAAATGCATAAAGACCAACTCCAATTAGCAATCCTCCAAAGAGCTGAAATATTTCAATTGATCATTAAATGAAAAAAATTGAATTATTTTTTAAGCTTACCCAGAAAGTAAAATTAAGAACAAAAATCATATATTTTACGCATGAACTCACATACGTAAAATTATTTAATCGTCGTCGATTGTACATTGTAATGAATGACAATGATTTAATATACAACTGTTTGACGACAAAAATTTAAGACTGCTGTTAAAGTAAGAACTACAGATGTAATTTAATGATGAAAGCGGTAAAAAAATCACAATTTTATTTGGTTCAATCGTTTCATGTCTCGAATAATATAAAGCTAAAATCATGGCTAGTCAAAAAAATTGAATTAGACGTGAAAACAATCAAATACAGTATGTGAAAAAAGTCATTATTCACATAAGAGCAACAAACAAGTTATGATTATTTTAAAATGTACTAAAGCTGAAAAGAATGTGCGATATCAGCCAATACATTGGAAGACCGATAATTCAATCCAATAAGAGTAGGTGACAGATTTAGGATATACAATAACACTTCCGGAATACCATCATGAAAAAGTCCACTGCAACAAAAAAGACTAGAGAGGTCTCTAAAGGGGTGTGTCCACATGCAAGTTTTTGCTGCAAGACCATGGTAGCTATTCTTGACTCGATTATCCCACCTACACGGGATAACATGAAAACGCCTGAAAATGATTTAGTCGTTTGATGTAAACCATTGGGAAGGATACAAATTGAGCCAAAATTTTCATGTTTTGCGACAAAAAAGTTATCCCAGTCGCTCGGGATAACTTGCGGATAATCGAGTCAAGAATAGCTACCCTGCAGATTGCTCTTCTGGGGAGCGTTCGATAGCTGGCCGATTTTATTGATAACGAATAATAAAATTTTTAATAGAAAAGTGCTATATAACATTTTTCTATCTCGAATATTTTTCAAGATATCATAACTCCAAAAAATTTTTTTTATGTTTGCAAAATGTTAAGCTCATTATATAAAGAAAAAAAGTCATATAAAATATTTTTCTATCTATAATATTTTCAAAGATATTATAACTTTTTTTTTTTTTTCGCCTAATCCTTCTCACATACCTACAAAAAATTCCCTGGGTAGCTATTCTTGACTCGATTATCCGCAAGTTATCCCGAGCGACTGGGATAACTTTTTTGTCGCAAAACATGAAAATTTTATTTTATTTATTTTATTTTATTTTATTTTTCTACCCTGGGTAGCTATTCTTGACTCGATTATCCGCAAGTTATCCCGAGCGACTGTCGCAAAACATGAAAATTTTGGCTTAATTTGTATCCTTCCCAATGGTTTACATCAAACGACTAAATCATTTTCAGGCGTTTTCATGTTATCCCGTGTAGGTGGGATAATCGAGTCAAGAATAGCTACCCTGCTTTTATTCGCATTTTGCGTCGTAACCATTTGCTCATTCAAAAATATATTACAGTCTATTTTTTGGCACGATTACGATATTTACGATATTTACTATCTCTAATATTTTTAAAGATATCATAACTCTAAAAAATTAAAAAATTAAATTTTTTCATTTTTTTATTTTTTTTTTCATGTTTGTAATATGTTAAGCTTATCAAATAAACGAAAAAAGTCTAATAAAATATTTTTCTATCTATAATATTTTTAGAGATATCATAACTTCTTTTTATCATATTTGCTAAGGACAAGAAAATAGCTCGGGAATTTAATTAGTAAAGTCAGGGATTTGCTAAGGGCAAAGAAATAGCTAGGGAATTTTTTGTAGGTATGTGAGAAGGATTAGGCAAAAAAAAAAAAAAAGTTATAATATCTTTGAAAATATTATAGATAGAAAAATATTTTATATGACTTTTTTTCTTTATATAATGAGCTTAACAATTTGCAAACATAAAAAAAATTTTTTGGAGTTATGATATCTTGAAAAATATTCGAGATAGAAAAATGTTATATAGCACTTTTCTATTAAAAATTTTATTATTCGTTATCAATAAAATCGGCCAGCTATCGAACGCTCCCCAGAAGAGCAATCTGCAGGGTAGCTATTCTTGACTTGATTATCCGCAAGTTATCCCGTGCGACTGGGATAACTTTTTTGTCGCAAAACATGAAAATTTTGGCTTTATTTGTATCCTTCTCAATGGTTTACATCAAACGACTAAATCATTTTCAGGCGTTTTCATGTTATCCCGTGTAAGTGGGATAATCGAGTCAAGAATAGCAACCCAGGCCAAAATACCCTAGCGTATGCGTTGACACCAGTAATGGGTAATTCCACGATTTTTGGAGTATCATACAATCATACATATGATACATATGATACGTATGATACTGTATGGTAAATGAATGATAGTCGAAAGTACCTTCTTTGTTTTATAAAATGGAGTAAATTACATACAATACATTTATTTTTACCATTCCACAAGTAAACACAAGCATATACAAGTAAACAACTGTCAAAAAAGTTTTTTTCATTACAAAATATTACAAAATTATAAACAAATAAATAAAATACTTTTCAACGTACAAAAAAATTCAATTATAAATAAATTATTAAATTGAAAAATACTAATTTATAAACTAGATGAATTGTTCATTTGAAAAAATTATTATTATTAAAAAAACTATTTTACAAGTACTTGTCTTTCCTTCGCAATTAAATCTCTTCCCTTCGACAATTGTTTTCCTAAATATTATTAATTAATGATTTAAAATTCATTCTTAAATATCTATTGACTATAAAGACAAATATAGTTATTCATAAATAATTTTTAAAAGAATTACTCTACAAGTACTTGTCTTTTTAGCAGATGCATCTTTTTTTTTTAGCCAATTGTTCATCAAAAAATCAATAATTTATATTTATTTAGAATACATTTTCAAATGATTCAAAGCTAAGAAGACAAATGTAATTTGATAAATAATTTTTTGAACAATTATTTTACAAGTGCAAGTCGTGTACAAACAATTCTGGGGGAAATTCCGATATCCAAGACAACATGTTTTTTTATTCATTTCTCACAGGAAACTTTCTCACAATTACCGGAAAAATACGGAAAAAATTCATAAGAATACGCAAAGTGGTTAAATTTGCAATGAGCCGTAAAAAATCGATCATTTTACGTCGTTTTGTGTAAGTGCGTTTTAATAACGAATAATAATAATATTCGTGTGTCGTTTTTGTATGAGATCAGTGCAGAAACCGACTGTTGTCATTTTTGCGAGGGTCTATGCAAACAATAATTCAATGAAACGTTAATGTTTTTTTTTATTCTTTTTTATTAATAAGAGTGCACAACTAATGCATTAAAGAAAATACACCCATCCACTTAGGAATTTATAGAGAGGAAATATAAATACAAATAGTGTATGAAACAATATTTAAAAGTAGATTATTTCAAATAGAAATATTAATTTCTCGGGGTTATCTCTGGTACCTTTTCTTTTATACAAAGGATATGAATTCGTTTATTCATGATACTCTAGCATGCGGTGGACATCAACCAACGGGTTTATTCTAGAAGCATAATGTCAGCCATCCAGCAATAAAGCACATACCTAAAACGTATACATTTGAATTTTTTGAAGGTGGCTTGATAAATTTCACTGCAATATTTTATACAGTTTGATGTTTAATCCTACATGTCATATCATAGTACAATCATGTGAAATTATTACGCAATAGTAACACTGTGAAAACGGTGTAAATCATAAACAAATATGAATAATACCTCCAAATGGTGTAATTCGTGAGAATTTTTTATCATCCGTAAATGCATAATAATAACAACTTCCACAAAACATAATTGACCCTCCTATCCAAAAAGCTGCTGTCTAAACATATAATAAATTGTCAACAAATCGATTTGAATTTGAATTTAATTACAAATCATCAAAAAGGAATACTTAACTAACCAACTTAGGAACTTTTGAAAAAACGACTCCCAACATTGCTAAGGAATGATAGATATGGTATCTATTTGCAGTGTCAAAAATCAGTTTTAGTTCTGGATACTTGAATTCTTCTGAGAAAAAAAAGCATCGACATGTTATAGCTATACAAATAAGTGACTCAGTAATTAGATTTGATGTGTTCTTATCTATTGCGTTAATTTTTAAATGTTGTATTTGAATTAATGGATTTATCATATTCAATTATTTACTATGGCTTCCATAAGCACCAATAATGACAGCAGTAGCTCCTGACAGTCCGGCAAGACGAATGTAAGGTCCACAAGATGCAACAAGTTTCCAAAGGGGTTCTGGAGGAATCATTTGGTATTCAAGTTTTGAATCCAGCCTACAATAACTAGCTGCCTGTAGAAAACATTAAAGTTTTTAAATTGTTAGAACTTAAATAATGAAAAAATTTAAAATTGCTTACAGCTGATCCAGCTGCTTTGACAATTGAACCGGCACTTGTAATCAATGGATTTGCTATAACTATGTAATTAAATACATCTGACATTCCCATGATATAGTAAAAAGTTAGTGATTCTAATAAAAAAAGTATATTGAAAATTTATTCATATGTAACTTAAAAGTTAGGGTTTTATTTTTCACCCGTCGTTTAAAAATGTAATGAATAGTATCTGGCAGTATCTGAGGCCAGTGTTACTAAAGCATGGAGGTCTACAGGGAGGGTAAACTCTTATGTTAGAGTATAGGCTGTTGGTGAGGCTCACGGAATGGAGCAAGTATAGTATATAAAGTCGCCGAGGATGGCGCTCGCACTCGCACATTTCCATGTTCACGTGTTGTTTTTGTTTACATTTTGACATGGATTTGTTACAATTGTTAATGGACATGATAAAGTGACGAGTGAAAATATAAATATTTTATAATTAATGCAACAGTTTTAAGTATAATCAACAAAAAAAATAATTAGCAATAATTAATCAATAAAGTGCCTCTTTCTTTAGCTATCCTATTTTCAGGAACTTATTTATTGAAAAAGGTATAAGAACAAGCAGCTAAAAAAATAGTATTAACAGAAATAATTGTAGCTAAGGAAAAGTATGTACTTTATATTTTTTATTTTACAATTATTTTCAGGCATTTATTGAATAATTTTTTTTTTCAATACGTCTATTTTCCCAGCTATTCGTTCTTTTATTTTTAATAAATAAAAGCATGCAATTTTTTTTTAAATAAACAAATAGCTAAAGAAAGAGATGGACTTAAAAAAGACAGTTTATTAAAAAAATAATACGAATAAATGTTTATATAAAAATAGTTTACATGCTTTTATTTATTAAAAAAATAAAGAACAATTAGCTGAGAAAATGGGTGTCTTTTATGTTGTTTATTTAACAATTATTTTCAGACATTTATTAAATAATTATTAGGATATATATGAGGCGTTCTTAGTCAAATCACGGGGTCATCTGCCTGACCCCCAGCGATTTTGATGAGATGAGATGATCCATCAATTATTCTGGACTCCATCATCGTAAATATCACTTATTTTTTTGAATATATAATATAATACCCCGTGATTTGACTAGGAACGCCCTAAATATATTTTTTAGGTACATCCAATTTCTCTGCTATTTATTTATTTTGTTACACACATTCGGTTTGTGCACTGATCTCATACAAGAACGACACACAACCGACACACGAATATAAGAATTTTCAAGTCATAAAAACAAATAGTAAATAGCATTGAAAAAACGAAATATTATGTCTAAAAATATGTAAATTTAATTACCTCACGAATATAATAATATTGCCCGGTTAATTCACGTATTTGTAACAATGCCAATAAAATACGTTTCTCTAATCTCACGTAGAATTTTGCTCCAATGAAGAAATAGAAAAAACATGTGTTGAAATAACGTTGCAGTAGTTCATGTCAAACTCTTTTTAATAACACGAGGATTATGTAGGCATAATAAACCAATATACTGCGCATGTTTATAATTTATTTTTCAATGTCGTACTTTTGATAGTCAGTACCTTGTATCAGCTATATTGAGTAACGTCGTGCAATATACATCTAGTTTTTGAGCTATCTATAAATATAGTATTCGGTAAAATAATCCGAGAATAGGCAGTATCATGGGTAATAGTGCGACGAAGATATTAACCAAACACACATTGACCGAAGAAACTTCCAAAACTAGCCAAGTGATCAGTACGGGTAAAGAAAAATAATTGCTCCGGAAATATGAACAGATATTTAATAAGTCAACACTAAGAATATCATAAAACAAATTAACCAAAATTGGCGACGATTCACATTGACAAATGCACTAGTCATATTGCCTACAAAAATATATAAGGAATGTATATTTTTACTGAAATTGTCATAAGATCACTTCTAGTTTGGGAGCCCATCGTGCTTTTACTTACCTCATCGCATTACGATTTGAAATAGATTAATTCATCTTGTCTTGGCGAGTACAATAAGCAGTTTCAGTGGCCGACTATTTAGGTGGAAAGACAAGTGGCGGCTAACGGTCAAAGTGGGTGAATGAGGTAAATAAACTTACCTCATCGCATCACGAGTAGAAATAGGCCCAATCGATTGGTATTGATGCCCTGAATATAAAAATAACAATGGCCGACCATTTAGGCGGAAAGACAAGTGGTGGCCAACGGTCAAACTGAACTTACCTCTTCGCATCACGATTTGAAATAGGTCTTTTTTTTTTTTTAAATTTTGAAGTTTTTTGGTCGGCCATCTAAAATTTTCCACCCAAATGGTCGGCCATTGTTATTTTCATATTCAGGGCATCAATATCAATCGATTGGACCTATTTCAAATCGTGATGCAATGGGGTAAGTTCAGTTTGACCGTTGGCCACCTCTTTTGGCCGTTTGCCGCCACTTGTCTTTCCACCTAAATTTTTGATGGCCGACCAAAAAACTTCAAAATTCAAAAAAAAAAAAAGTTTTTTGATCGGACATCAAAAATTTTCCACCTAAATGGTCGGCCATTGTTATTTTCATATTCAGGGCATCAATATTAATCGATTGGAGTTATTATAAATCGTGATGCGATGAGGTAAGTTCAGTTTGACCGTTGGCCGCCACTTGTCTTTCCACCCAAATGGTCGGCCACTGAAACTGCTTATTGTACTCGCCAAGACAAGTCGAATTAACCTATTTCAAATCGTGATACGATAAGGTAAGTAAAAGCACGATGGGCTCCCTAACTAAAATTCTTTCAAACAAATGATCATATAGAATATCAACTCTGAAAAAATGATACAAATCCCGAGCAAAGCCGGGTGAAACAGCTAGTCATATATATATATGGCTACTTCCACCTGAATAATTATCTATTTTGATGAATTTTTTCAAAATTTAATTGAGTTTTGTTTTTGAGATAATTGATGTCAAAATTGACAACTTTAACACACAGGGATAGGGGGATGGTACACACATTTACGCTTGTAGCTAAAAAAACATCTATTATAAATCGTTAATTTTACTATCATTTTATACTTCTTTTTAATACGGATTTTTTAAGCCTATATAGAACCTTTTCTTCAGTGCATTTCAATAGATATTCAAGTTTTTGTGCTCAAATTTTTCTCAATTACAAGGCTCATAGCTGTCATCACAATTCTATCCGACAACCCCGCTGTTTACTCTCTCACTTATTCGTCGTGCTGTCTCATATTCTTCCAAGCACATAACTCAGTATACGTGATTGCAACGTTTCACGATCATTTTTTTTTCGATTACGGTAGTATGTGTGTATATATGGATAGACGAAATTTAACACAACGAACGACAATTTGACAGTATAGCAAATAGATTTGGGATGTTGAGCACTAAAAATATTTTTTTTAAGTATAGGTAGATAGACGCCCTCTCGGACCTGAACTTGGTCCACCTTTGGTTTTTACTTTCGACCTTAACAAAATATGCCATAACTATTGTTTAAACAATTTTTCAAAAAACTTCATTTTAAACTATAAATAATAAGGAACCTTTTTTGTATTTTGACTTTTTTTGATTAAATAAATAGTTTTTCAACAAAAAGCATACACAAACTGCTAGTTTTAGAAAAAAATCACCAAAAACCAAAATTAAAAAAATTCTAAGTCAAAAAATTTTGAAAAAAAAAAAAAAAATACATATTTAATATTTTTAACCATAAAATAATAAAAAAAATATTTTGGCCAAATCAATTTTTTGAATTTAAAAAACACGTGGAATTAGCCATATATATTATACCTATTCAAAAATACTTTTTTTTAAGGCAAACTTCTTTTCGTTCGCTAGGGGTAAAAAAAATACATGTAACGCTTGAGCGTCATCACGTTTGAGAGTGATCTGAAAAAAAGTAGAGAAGACGCACCAGCGTTCCCTCTCCCGCGTCCAAGCGTATTTTTATGTTGCGTCTATATGATAGACTGTTTGCTTGTGTACTGTCATTGTTTTATTATTTATAGATTTATAATTATATTTGAATGATTTATATAAATAAATAGGCACTATTTTATACATTTATATTGTTATTTTATTTATATTATTATTGATGATATTAATAATATTAGTATTGATGTTTTTATTAATAATAATATAATATAATATAATATATTAATAATATTATTAATAGTATTATTCATATAATTAATATTTCTATTTCTATTATTAATATTATCGATATTATTATTTATTTCATTGTTATATTTTAAAATCATATTTATATTTCTATTAATATAATTACTATTATTCTTATTAATAATTCTATTTATATTATTAATATTAATATTTATACTATTATTATTTCCAATTTTATTATTATCATTATCAATATGATTATATCCATAATATTATTTATATTTTTCAATCATATTTTTTTTTTTTTTTTTTCAACAATTTAGATTTAAACTAAATTTAACTACATGTATCGAAAATAAAATTTCTTCGTTGGTTTTGATTGTATTATTTTTTTTTTTTATATCAAAAAATTAATTAATGGTAAAACAAGTTACATTACAAATTGACTACAATTTCGAATACTTGACGCTTTTTTTTGTCCAAAATACTTGTTTTTTGTTTTTTGTTGGATACATATATATAAACGGTGTTTCATCTTCCACTGTATTTATGTTGTTTCATACCACTTTCAGACTACATCATGTAATCATATAATGTCACTAAATATGGCCACTTGCTTTTTCAATATAATTTATAAATTAGTAATCTATTTCAATTTTTATTCCGATAAAAGGAATGATTCCTACTACACCGGGAAAACCACTACTCATACCGATAAAAACGATGGACTCAGATACTGTAGAGATTTTCTGGGAAAGGTCTTTAAACCGAGATGGATCAGCAGTTTTGGGATATTTAATTGAACACCAACGTCTTGGTTCCCCACACTGGATTCAATCATCATCCAGTTTGTGTATTCAACCACAATTAACGATGAGGGGACTTGATCCAGGATGGCGATATCACTTTCGAGTTAGAGCTAAAAATGAGTTTGGTTTTTCACAACCAAGTGAAATGTCAGATCCACTCACTGTAACTCTACAACGTTCAGATGCTTGTGCTCCTCAATTTGAAATTGAGTTACATGACCAAATTATTTTAGAGAATAAACAGGTAAAAAATTCTCGTCATGAAATCAAAAGGCACGGTATTGCCTCGAGTCAAGTATGAGAAAGAAATGTATATGTGTTGATGAGAATATGTGTGATGATATCAGCGACTACTATCGTGCCTTATTATACATCAAATATTTTGTCTCCTTCCGTCCCCAATTTTTAGAAATTCAATTAAAATATGATAGACTTCAGTAAGTATAATGAGGCTTCGTAATGATCCCATAAATCGACATTCAGCTTTTTTTTAAAAACAAAATCAGATTTTTTTGTTGCGGCAATATATATTTAAAGCATCATCGATATTACGGTCCTTGCGTTTTTTTCAAATTGACCAGATTTCTTCCGGTAGGTTGGTATTAAATAAATATTAAACTTGAGCGAGATGTTTTTCTTTTTCAATTTATATTGGCTAAGATGTAGAGTGTTATTAATGTCATATATGTCAGTTCATGCCTTGTTATTTTTCAATTATTACTAAATTGATTATTTATATTTACTATTATTTGTTAACGTCATTAATTTAAAATTTCAATGAAGAATATTAACTTAATATTTGCTTAAAAACATATAAAAAATTGATGAAATATGAATTTTGTAAGATAGAAAAAAAAACTTCACAAAAAGATGTGATATCTGACAAAAAAGAAAGAACAAGTATTTTGTAATATCAACGAAATATAATTTTTTTTATTTTTCTAAAATTCTATTTTTTTTATTTTTTTTTTGTTCGAATTACGTAGAGTTAGGGCAAGCTACAACTTTTGATAGAATTAACGGAATGACTTCAAATTAGGGTCAAAAAACATGGTTTCTAAAACTCTATCGCCCCTTGAGGAGTTTATCCTGATTCTAACAGCCAATTTTTTTCTATTTTTGAAAATAAAATGACAAGAATATTTTTAAAATTCTATTTTCTATTTTTTTATGAAAAAATTTGTTTAAAAAAGAATTTCAAATAATAGTTGTAGAACTTTACCACACATGCTTTTTAAATCGTATACGAAGTATCTATGACGATTCTTTTAAAGGTTAAAGCTTTTTTAAAAATTACTAGAAAATTATATAAGCCATAACTTTTGAAAAAATTGTAGTAGAGACTTTGTATTAGGCTTAAACAATGCGTCTATAGAAACTCTATCGCCCCTCATAGAAAACGAAATTATCTGTTTTGTCACTTTTTTACTAAATTAAAAAAAAAAAAAAAATCGGTTTTTTCCATTTTTTTTTTAAATATGATTTATAGATCAAAACTAGTTAAAACAGGCGATAGATTTTTTGAATACGCATGTTTTAAGCCTAATACGAAGTTTCTACCATTTTATTACGCGTTATTGTTTGCATTAAAAATGAAAACGGCACAAGCTATAACTCAATACAGAATACTCGCAAAGGTTTCATGTTAGGCTTGAAAAAATTGTTTTTTAAATTTCTACAACTTTTCCAAATGACTTTTTTCCATAAAAATAGTATTTTTTGGAGACAAAAATAGCTTTCTCTCAAAAAATGACTTAATAGATAATGCTATTTACTATTAGAGGCGATAGAGTTTTCAGAGACCCTTATTTAAGCCAAACTGGAAGTCTTTACAACTATTATTTCGTAAATTATAAACGTTATTTTTTTTTTTCAGACAAATCCAATACTACGGCTGAGCCTTTCGGCTCCTAGCCTCCGTAATAATAAAAAAAAATTATACTTGACCCCGCTAAACACTAAATTGAATAATGTTGGCTTAAAATTTAATTTTTAATTTACGAAAAACTACGTGGGGTCAAGTGTAATTCTTTTTATTATAATTATCATTATTTTGTTTAACAATTTAGATTAATCAATGGCAAAACAAGTTACATCACAAATTGACTACAATTTCGAGTACTTGACTTTTTTTTGTACAAAAACTTGTTTTTTGTTTTTTGTTAGATTATAATATATTGAGATAAATTCTGTACTGAATTGACAGGCAGAATTCGTTGTACGATTCAGTGGTACTCCTAGTCCAAAAGTATCATGGTTCAAAGATGACTTTGAGATCTTTAGCAGCCGTAGAACAAAGATTATTACCGAAACCGGAAAAAGTACTTTACTCATTTATCAAACTTCATTAAGTGATGCAGGTCAAATAAAATGTACTGCTGTGAATAAATGTGGTCACTCGATGACCCGAGCAAATCTTATTCTTGAAGGTTCGTGCAAATACATACATTTAGTCAAAATGTAAATGAATGGTAAAAATTTTTATAGATGTAAATTTATTTATCAGCACCACCAAGAATACGCTTACCTCGTCATTACGAAGATGGTCTGCTTTTCAAGCGTCATGAAACTATCTGGTTAAAAGCATTTATTGCCGGGCAACCTTTACCTAATGTAACATGGTTTCATGACTCAGTAGAGATTTATCCTGATGAAAGGCATGAAATAAAGATTTCAGATTCTGGAGAGTGTCTGATAAAAGTAAATGAAGCGAAGAGAACAGATCGAGGAGAGTATACTGTTAGAGCTACTAACAAAGTTGGTGCAGAGGAAGCATCCTTTCTGGTGACTGTTACAGGTACTTAAAATTCATTAATTTTGTTAAATATATCGATACGTAAAACATTGATGAAAAAATATGATTCTTTCAAAATATAGATCGACCTGTCCCTCCTGGGAAAGTGTATATGACAATGATTTTAGGGAGATCAGTTACTTTATCATGGGATAAACCAAGTGATGACGGTGGTTGCGAAATAGGAAACTACATTGTAGAATATTATCGGGTAGTGTACTGAATCGGAAAATAAGATGAAGAAAACTATCAGTTTACATATATTTTTATTTAGGTTGGATGGGGTGTTTGGCTCAAGGCTACAACGTGTCGACAACCACAGACTACTATCAGTGAGTTATTTGAAGGGTCAGAATACAAATTTCGGGTAAAAGCTGAGAATCTATATGGAGTAAGTGATATTAGTGAGGAAAGTGATATAATTATCATCCCTAATTGTAAAAAAAAAGAGTGATTTATAAAAATGATAAATTAAATACCTGCTTCAGAAAAATATTTTTTTGGATATATACGGTTTTTCTGTTTTTCTTCTTGTATTTTATTTTATAACCTTTGAACTATTCCATAAACTATGCAACTACATTTTTAAAAATATCTGAAAATTGTGATGACGCTGAAGCTAGTGGCTCACATCCATAAAGTGTTCTTTGGGCCCCGAGAATGGCATCCCGTAAAAGTAATAAAAAAATTAACGCTACCTCGTAGTTTTTTTTTTTAATTAAAGATTAGAGATGAATAAAGATACCCTCAAAATTCCAAGCCCTTATCTCATGTCCTTCAAGGTAAAAAAAATTATTAATAATATTATGATATATAGCTTCGAAAATAAACGTTATAAAAATTAGGTTAGCGTTGATGTTTTTTTTTTATATTATTTTATTTTTATGAAATTATACAGCCTTCTGTTGTTAATTCATTTTCTGGGCAACTGGTAGGAGCATAACTATTTTCTACAGTATTTTCTCCCGAACATGGGAATGATTCTTTAGATTTTCCATCGACAAAAGTTACAGTTGCTACAGAATGACTAGTCGATAATTTTCTTGTTCGACTCACACTTCCACGTTGGCTACTAGTAAAAGAAAGTACTGGACTTGGTGATAGACTCTCAATAACTTTTTGTTCGGATGGACTTAGTGATTGTTGTTGTAATTGTAATTGTTGTTGATCTTGTCGCTGCTGAAGTTGTTGTTGCTTTATGATAATCAAGCGATTGAGCAAAGAGAGTTGCGCTTGAAAACTCGAAACAAATGCTTTGTATCCAAAACTGAAAAATAGATAGAAATAAAATACACAATAAAATGAATCGACAATACAATTTACAATACTCCATTGAACTATTTGCAATTGCTGTCCAATGTAACTGTTTTTTTTAATGAAACCAAATAAAGTCAAAGAAAAAAAATTATGAGACGTATTTTATCAAGGATTACAAGCCTGCTATCATATTTCTAATTTGCTATTAAGGTACATTTTTAGCTTAGGTACATTTTATTTTTTTTCAAATAAAGTTTTGAAAGAAATAGTTTTGTGACTGTTTTCATAATAATAGTAAAAAAAAAAAAAAAAAAAAATTAAAATGAAAAGGCCAAAATCATGGATTTTTCGCCCATTTTTCATGCTTTTGATTTATCCTAGTCGTTTTTTCAGAGAACCCAACAGGTTTCAAGACGTTATCTATGTAAAATTTTCTCAGCTTTTCAAAAATGATAACGAAAATGAAAAAAATTTAGAGGCAAGGTCATAAATTCAGCTTTTTAAATTTTAAACATGATTTTCATAGATAAAAAAAAAATTGAGAAAAATATAAATATTTTTTTCAAAAAGCTGAGAAAATTTTACATATAAAATCATTCATCCTGAATTTTTTTTGTTTCTATAAAAAACCGAAAAAAATTATTGAAAAAAACCAAATTTCACATTGTGATGAAATTCCCCATACAATGGGGGTCAAAATAAGGGGGGGAAAAATCAAAAAAAAATTTACATGGCATATCTTTTCAAGGTCTACAAGCCTATGATAGTTAAAAATTGTTCTGAGGATAGGTCCCCAAATCGACGTCCATAATTGGCGTTTTTGCTCATATATATAACAATGGCCGACCATTTAGGCGGAAAGACAAGTGGCGGCCAACGGTCAAACTGAACTTACCCCATCGCATCACGATTTGAAATAGATCCAATCGATTGATATTGTTGCCCTGAATATAAAAATAACAATGGCCGACCATTTAGGTGAAAAATTTTTGATGGCCGACAAAAAAACTTTTTTTTTTTTAAATTTTGAAGTATTAGTAAAATTGAAACGTATGAATAAATAGGAATTAAACGGAGACATTTTCAGTCATGTTTGCTCATTATGTTTTTAAAAGTAAGAACTTTTCCTCCTTGTGATTCAACCCACTTTTGTTTTACATGAGCTTTTTTTTTCTACATACTGCTACATATGAATCGTAAATGCATGAAAGAAATAATAGTAATAAAAGAAGAGCGTTAAGCTTACCTTTCTGAATGGGCCCATTTAGTAAGAACTAATAGACCATCTCTCAAATTAATAATAGACTCTTGAGTTTGCATAGGTGCATGTGCTGCTCGTACGGTTCGAGCCATTGCCGATGTATCACGAAGTATAGTTGCAAGTACCGCTGCCCAACCAATGCAACCGGCTTCCAAAAACAGTTGAAGAAGATACCTCAGTTGCACTTCACCTCGACTATTCGATCCAGAAGATGCAGAATGAATCTCTAGTGGTTCGATACTTTCCGGAGAAATCCAACAAACTGTTCCAACAATTGATTCTACATCATCTCGCCAAACGGTACTGGCATCGCTCATAACACTTATTGCATCTTGGTGTATTATTGGTGTCAGTTTCGCTTCAGCAGTAGGAAACTGGGTTTCTAGACTGGCCACAGGTGAAATAAAAGTTCCATAAAGTGGTCTACTTGGCAAACTGGTATATCCACTGTCAGTGAGTTGATCGACAGAAAAATTTTGCATTTCCGATTGACCCTCGTAATCCAAGCTTAAGGATCTTGATCTCGATGATACGGGACTAGCTCGCCTAATTTTTTGAAGATTCGAAATTGATAATATAGGATAAGAAAAACAAAAGTCTTCATGAACTGCTTTTAATGCTGCTACAAAATCATCGATTCTCGCAGCTCTTTCACGTTCACGAGCAAGCCATGTTACAAGATAAAAATCTAATCGAGCAGCAAATCGTCCAAGATCAGCTAATCTTTTTGCTGACAAAAGTCTGCGGGCGTGTCGTTGAAGTATAATATCAATAAAAAATTCCTCAGCTGAGTCTTCTTTATTATCATGTTTTTCAGTTTTCACACTAGGCAATGACTTTTTCCTTCTCATAACAGCATTACGTGTAATTTCAAGCATCGACGACGGAGGATCTTTTTTTATTAAATCATACTGAACTTTTGGAGTTGCTGTTGTACTATAACTTCGACTTCGAGACACTTGCATTGTGCCAAGAACTAAGGAAAGATCTTCCTCATGCGAAGATACAGATGGAGTTGGTGGTGATCCAGCCAATTTTGTACTTCCACCCCATGAAGCTCTTGGTGACTCAACGTCATTTGGATCAATTGCTCGAAGAAATCTAACAAGATCTCGAGATAATTCCCATCTGCTTTGTTCGAGAGCAGCATCAAGTAATAAAGTTGCATGTTGTCTGCTAACTGCAGATGGCTCTAAATTTTGAAGTATTATTAAATAGCTTGCAGCCGTATCTAACTGCTGACGTTGTAAACAGTCTTGCAAAAGTTTTTTTGGTGAGCCGGCAACAGAAAATAAATAAGGCCAAAGAGCAATTTCAGTTTTACGGGCACATTGAACGACCGCCCTGGCCCAAACACTTGGAAATTCTTTGATAAACTCGATAACCGATGGTAACTGTGCATCAGGCAATGGTTCTTTACTTGTCGCTTCTTCCTCAAGAACTTCGTGAAGTAATAATTCTAGCGAATGTGGAAAGTATGGTAATAATACACATGAACGCGCTATTTCCCAAGCATGATAGCCAAGATTCCGACAAATCAACTGTCTCAGTATTTGATGTAAATAAACTTGACTTGTTAATTCAAGAATACTAAATGGTAGAGAGAACGGAGAATTTGTATCCGAGGTATAAAGAACTGTATCATTATCAGCACCAAGAAGAATTGCATCTTCAAAAAGAATCGCAAGAGGATAAATTCGTAAATGAAATGGTAGCATAATCCGTTTGCTCATAAAAGTGTGAGCATTATCCTGATGGTTCCTTGGAAAAAGTGGGAGCCAAACCCGCATTCCATGAGCACCACAGAATAACCAAAGTGCTTCAGTGAGATGTGGCTTTTCACGTAAAGACCGAGAAGGTACCCAAACATTTTCTACACATGATGCAAGAACATTTGGTGGTCCACAGGTAAAATGAACTTTTGGATTATCGATTAAATGCTCACGTTGTACCATAAGCAGTTTTCCAGATATATTCAACAACAACGACTCTGGATGTGGATGAATTCCAGCAGTTTCGGCACGAATTGTTGTTAACGTTGCACTAACAACACAAGCTGGGTGAACACAAAGACCACTAATGTCAACTGTTTGTGTTCTCGTAAGCTCAATTGTTCCAGAGCCTTAAAAAAAAGAGTTGGAAAATAAATTATCAAGTGGAAAAAACCAGCATAAACACAAAAAGTAGAAATAATCCTTAAAAGTAACCTTCTTGGCCTTCCACACGCATATCAAATATATGAATTTGTCCATTAGCACAAAATGTGAGTAGTGTTTCCTTCATTGTGTTAAGTAATAGTATTTGGGATGGCAGCCTAACAGTTTTTAGATAACTGTTATCAAGTTTAGTATCCCGAGGATAAATTCTAATCTCATCTTTGTCTTCGAGAAGTGAATAACTGCTGACAATTAAAAAACCTCGATACCAAAGTAATCCACCCGTGACAATAAAATCTTTTTCTTGAGTTTCATTACCAAAAAGTTTCCATTTACGTGAACCAAGTGAATAATGAGCTAAACCAGTTCTTCCAGCTACTGCAATGCTCTGTCCATCATTATCTATTGCAGTATACTATACAAATAATGAACTGTAATATTAACTATAAGCATCTGAGTAATTGCATAGGAGCAAATTTTTTTTTATTCTTTCGATGAATCTTTCTTATACAAAATTATAGCTTTTGAATACATATAAATAAAAACTTACTCGTATTGGCCAATTCGAGCCACTATAAGTACTCGGAATTGGAACAACAAGCCACTGTTTTGATCCAGCCAGAGTAACAGACGATGAATCATTCGGTATTTCATTGCTCAAGTAAAAACCTTTAACATTAGTTGAAACACTCCCTAAATTTAAATATAAGCGATCCTCACCTTGCAGATATAAATGATTGTGACCCTAGGAAAAAAAAATCTGTTGGGTTTCTAGACTATTTTTAAATATTGAATAATATATTAGGTACTTACCATACATGGGTTTACCGTCAATGGACTTTTCACAAAGTCGAGTTGAATCAAAGACCCATTATCATTCAGCTTACTTCCATTTTGTTCGTCGATAGATGATTGTGGCGATTTTCTGAGCATCCATAATTGATAGCCTTCAGCTGACCATTCCATCATGCATATATGTAATGGATTATCACGTGTAAGATCAACATGCAAACCATAGTCCCACTTGAACGAACACAGTAAAAGTGCTCCAAATGTACTCCAAACTGCTAAACCTCCTTTTTCCCAAGCTAAAGCAATTGCACAACTATCGGGCGTCCAACGGAGACATTTTACGCGTCCAGGTCTACCAGGATAATCTTTGGATGATAGACTGAGAGTATGTGAAACTTCAAGGCTACCCGTCGTTTCATCAACATAATAAACTAAGCCTTCAGAGTTTTCACGACCGAAAGCCATAAGCCTGTACTTATGATTGACAGCTGCACATGTAGCATCATCTAGATATCTAGCCCAAATCCCTTGAACTTGATTCGGATCAAATTTCAATGACTGAGCTGTCAAAAATGCAGCTTTCCCATTACTCATTACAATAGCAAATCCACCAACTAACGGTGAATACTCAATATCGGTTACATAAATTTCATTTTCACTTATTGGTACAGCTACAGTTGAAATTTGTTGATCAATACTAAATGGAATCCTACGCAAATCTAAAGAATAATCACGATTGAGATTTCCTTCCCATCTTTGTCTGACAATATGACTGGTTTTAGTTGCCACCATAAGTTCATCTCTTATACAGACAAACGAAGTGATTCCGCCATCAATCCAAACTGGCATCACAAATGTCAGAGTTAGGGTTGGGATTATTTCTTTTATGAATAGTTCTGCGCTGTCACGTCGAAGACTGGTCACTGGTGAATCTTTTTGTTCATAAAGACCCCGACCATTACCACTGCTGTTAGAAAGTCGGTAGAACAGAAGATAGCTACCTAAGGTCTGCCAGATGGGAAAATCTTGTTTGTACGAGTTCATTTTTTGAGTTTATTAGAGTCAAAATTTGGAATATTAATCCTGTATTTTAAAAAAAATATTTACTTACACCAACAACTAACATACTAGAGTCTGGTTTCCATTGAACTAAGACATTATCTCCATAACGATCCAGAGAATTTTTATCTCTTCGGATGAATACAATTGGTAAACATGGCTGAAAATAATATTCAGCAATATAAAAAATTAATATTAATCAAAATCAACTAGTTAATGGATGATAATAATTGTTAGCATACTTTGCAGTACCATACAGCCAAAGTATCTCTAGTCAAAATAGCAAATAGTATTTTGTCCCGATTACATGCAATTGCATTGACATCATTGGAATTAGCCAAGTTCAATACTCGAGGCCAGCCGATGGGGAAAAACATAATGTCTACTTTTATTAAAATTCTATATATAATAAAACAATATCAATTTCATGGTCTTGTAAACTCTATATACAACAGAGAACATGAAAAATGCTGATCAGTAGCGGATTTTTTGATTTTAAAATAATGTAATGTCGTTAGAGTAACACAGAGTAAATAATAATAATCCAGGCTAAAATGTTTTTAAATGTATCTAGTATGTACATCAGTGTTGAGTAGGGATGTGCGATTGTCCCCGATATATTTAATGGCCGATATTATATCGATATATATCGATATATTATCGCCGATATTTTTCTGAAAAATATCTGGTATTTTTTCAAGAAAATATCGTTGTTACCGTGAAAAAATTTTTTTTTGTTTATTAAAAAACAAACAAAATATCAACAATTTTTTAATGTTAAGGCCCTTGTCGACTAGCATAGTTTTTCTAAAAAGTTCTATGGCATAGCGCTTGGGTAGAAATAGTTCAGCTATGACGGCTATAGGGTGGCGTTATAATCGTTTATTGAAATGATTCCAGCTCTACCAACATTCGTAAAATCACAACAAAAAATAATTAAACGCATAACCTTTTTTATTTGTTTACTCTTGTTGACAAATGACAATACGATATTCTGACAGTCAATCAATCAATTAATGTAGACTGTAAACAACTGTAAACAAAAAACAACAAAGAAGCTATAAATGCCCCTTTTTTTTTTTTTTTCAAAGTTGGCTGCATCTAAAAAAACGAGTGTGAAGTTAGCAGAACTATGCTCAAAATGCTGCACGCAGCATTTTTCCAGCATAGTCCTCAGCGGCCATTTTTTAGTGAGTTTTTGGTGATATATAGTGACCAAAGTGCTATGGCATAGAACTTTGTTGAAAAACTATGCTAGTCGACAAGGGCCTTAAAGGCTCAAACTCACGACAACTCGACAAGCTATCATTCGCTTGTAAACATGGCCGACATAATTCCAAGGGCTCTGAGCACGCGCGAATCCGTGATTTAATCCACAAGTTCGACAGTCACGGAAGCAATGAGTTAAGGCCCTTTTTTATATGTATAGATATGTATAACTGAATTCTGGTGCATGCGCTGATTGATCATCGTGATCTTCTGACGGTTTTAAATAGACAGAATACAATTTCTTTATATACTTTAATACCTGAAAGGTATATTTATTATATATTTTGAGGTAGATTAATAGCAAATTTATCATCTTAAGATTGTTAATTTATTTTAAATTTTCTATAGAAAAGAAAAGCCAAATGGTTGGATTGTTACTCCTGAAAATAAACAAAAAAAACCTGCTCGTAGTAGTATAAATTCATTATTTTAGTTGCAGCCATGGACTGTTGGTAATGAAAATGGTCAAACAAAATTGAAATATAGAGGGGCTCTTCAAATGTATGATACATCGTGTATGATATTGTATGATACACTGTATGATACAGCTTTATCATACACCGGTATCATACCTACCCATCACTGCTAGAAATACAGGACGACGAACTCCCTATCTCGCCTGTATATAAAATATGTATCGCTATACGGTCGCCGCTTAAGCGAGGGCGCTTCGGTATACTGGTAACGTGCGCAATCCGTACCACTTTTATTTTACAATGCACAATCCAAACATACTCATCATTTAAATAATTAAGATTTCAGTAAAATTATTTATCAGGGTACATCCTTTTTTCTTAGCTATATATTTGTAATAAATGCATCAAAATTTACATGAATTTTTTTTTTTTAATAAATAAATACCTAAGAAAAAGATAAATTAATGGAAAAAAAAATTACTTAACTAATGACTGTTTTAAAAAAATATTCAAACAACTGCATCTATCTTCCTCGTCTTTCCTTGATTATAATTGCATTATACAAATTACATATATTTTTTTAAAATCACGAATTTCTCGAAAGACAGATACAATTAATTAAACAATCTTTTGAAAAACTTGTAAAAAATTATTTTATCCAATTATACATCTGTCTCTCTATAAAAAATAAATAATTTTGCACATCTGCGCATACGCGTGCGCTGACGGAGATCACATCAGTGTTATGGGGTCCGTTCGAAAAGTCACTCGGAAACCCGGAAGCAGCACAGTAGACGAAAAAATATAGGAATAAAATAAACTTAAAAGTAACTAGATGTTACTATAGACTATTGATTGTAATAACGGCCATATTGCAGGCTACTCAATTTTGTTACTTATGAAAAGTATTTTTATAATTATTATTAATAATTAAACAATAGAATATTTTTTTGACCTATAGTTTCTACCTATACAAATTCATGACAAAAAAAAATCATGTTTACCATAACAAAATATCAAAAATTTTCTATGATCACAATCTTGAACTTCCGGGTTTCCGAGTGACTTTTCGAACGGACTGAACACTGAGTTAATGAAAGAAAGCACCCTTTGTGTGCCTCAATATTCGCGCATGTGCATGAGGTTTCTCATGATTTTTTCCTGCCGGTTTTACTCTAGATTATTGAGCGTCACGTCAATGATTTTTAGATATTGTTCTTAGTTGAAATGTTTAAGCGTAAAATCAATAAAAAAAAAAAATAAAAATCAACTGTAGTG
Organism: Lysiphlebus fabarum; assembly: GCA_011426435.1. NCBI lineage: Eukaryota > Metazoa > Arthropoda > Insecta > Hymenoptera > Braconidae > Lysiphlebus > Lysiphlebus fabarum. The sequence goes on from WSYQ01000117.1 coordinate 454,235, forward strand.
GGTTTTATTGAGCTCTTTCTTTGAAGTTTTATTATAAAAATTAACATGTGTAAGTACATACCTGTTTTTTGATGAGCATTCTTCTTGTTTAAATATTTTTGCTTTTCAAAATGTTTAATATCATTTTTTTCAAGTCTAGACACACACTCGTAGCTTTTTTTTTTTCTACGAAAACAGATTATCATAACTTTAGCTATTCGATTGATGCGTAGTAATACAAAATGAACAATGAGTTTCGCAGCTTTTTATTCTTGTCAATTCCAGCTGATGACGACAGCAACTTGTCAGGCCCAGAAATACGCCGAAAGATAATCAATCGCATTGAAGATAGTGACAGTGACTCTGATTGTCCTTTGAAGCCTCATGTTTCTAAGTCAGTCAATAATGATGTCCATGACAGAAATAAAAAAGTGCAGTTTTTAATGTCGGCACATCCATCGATTGCGATTGATGTAATTGTTTTATTCTTATATAAAATAATGAAAACAGTATGATCATTCTAAAAATTAATTATTAATTGGCAAATTTAATTTTTTAAAATTTTTTAGATTCTTGAACAGGCCCTCGAGAATGTTAACTGGAATGTTGATGATGCTGAAAAATTGATATTAAATCAAAAACAACATTCTCCTTTGGTTTCCTCAAAAAGGAACAAAAAAAAGCGTAAACGTCAAGGACCAGACGATGAAGATGTTGATACAGATGAAGGGAATTACAAAAGAAAACACGCCAAAGTTTTTGATAGGTTAGTAATCAATTTATTTTTTCAATTAACCAACATAATAATTAACAAAAAGTTATAAAATTAATGATACTTATTAATTCCTTTAGTGATGATGATTCAGATGTAGAAGTATCAAACCACTTAACACCTCATAAAAAGTCTGTATTTGAATTTATGCAAAACGCACAAATGAGTGAGCTTCTAATGATGCACCAGTGTTCTTTAAAAAAAGCTGAAGGAATAATGAGTGCTCGTCCATTTGATAACTGGCGAAATCTTGTTGATAAGTTTCAAAATTGTAAATATCTCGATACAGAATTGTTGAACTCAGCTCAAACTTTGTTAGAAACGAGAAATGTTGTTGCTAATTTGATGAAAAAATGTTTAAAATTGTCTAGTGATATGGAAAAAGCTGTTGCAGATGGTGCATCAATGATAAAAGAACAACCCAAAACGTTATCACCAAATCTAAAATTAGCACCATACCAAATGATTGGTTTAAATTGGTTAGCAGTAATGCATTCACATTATGTTAATGGGATTCTTGCTGATGAAATGGGACTTGGAAAAACCGTTCAAGTAATCGCATTTTTAACATATCTTAAAGAAGCAGGATTATCGAGTGTTAATGATGGACCCCATTTAATTGTTGTACCATCATCAACATTGGAAAATTGGGAAAATGAATTAAAACGATGGTCACCAGGTTTGAATGTTGTTCAATATTATGGTTCTCAAGATGAACGCAAAGAAATGAGAATGGGTTGGCGGAATGGTGATTTAGATGATGTAGATGTCATCGTTACCACGTACAAAATCATTACTAAAACCCCAGAAGAAAGAAAATTGTTCAAAGTTATGAAAACGCAGTATGCCATTTTTGATGAGGCTCATATGCTTAAAAATATGAATACTATTAGTTACGATCAACTATGGAGAATAAATGCAAGCCATAGAATCCTTTTGACTGGCACTCCACTACAAAATAATTTATTTGAACTCATGTCCTTATTGATTTTTGTAATGCCTTCTATTTTTGCAGGAAAGCAAGATGATCTCAAAAGTCTTTTTTCGAAAAATCCGAAAGTTACTACGAATAAAAAAGATTCTAATTCACCTGGTTTTGAAAAAGAACAATTAGATAATGCAAAATTGATTATGAGACCATTTGTTTTGAGAAGATTGAAATCTGAAGTTCTCAATGATTTGCCAAAAAAAACTGAAACGATAATTAAATGCAGTTTAACAAAAAAACAAAATGAAATGTACAAAAATATGATGGCTCATTTTACAGAAGAAACTGGACAAGGTAATATGAATGGTGTCGGAATGATGATGCAGCTTAGGAAACTGGCAAATCATCCATTACTAACACGTGATTATTACGATGAACAGAAATTAGAAATAATATCACAAAAATTAGCGAAAGATCCAACATATAAAGAAAAAAACTCACAATATGTTTTCGATGATCTTTTGTGGATGTCAGATTATCAAATAAATCAACTATCGAGGACACATAAATGTCTTGCTGGAATGGGCTTGCCACAAGAATTAGTTCCACAAGCTGGTAAATTAATGATGCTTGATAATATTCTACCAACTTTTAAAAAAGACGGACACAGGGTTTTAATTTTTAGTCAATTTACAATGGTTCTTGATGTTCTTGAAGAATACTTAACAATGAGAGGACATAGATTTTTAAGGTATAATTTTATAAATTCTAACATTTCATTTAATATATTGAATACATGTGATGCTGCCATAAGCTCACGTAGTAAATATTTCCCTCCACATTTTGCCTATGCTTAGGAATAGGAATATATAAAGAAGTATACAGCCAGGCTAATAAATAGATCAAAAAAATAGATCTATTGGAATAGATTAAGTGGGTAATTTATATTTCCCCTGTGCGGGAGAAGGATATAACTACTAATATAGACTTTTAAGGTCCTTTCTCTTATAGTTTCGAAATGTTTTAAATATTCGTTTTGCTGGAACAAAGCTTCTATATTTGTTACACTAGATCTTTTTTTCTTTTTGTTTTTTTCAAATACATTTTAATTATACTTGATAATGTAAATAAATATATATTTTTTGTTTATCCACAGATTGGATGGACAAACTCCAGTTCCTGAAAGAGGTGCCCTTATTGATGAATTCACTGATGATCCTTCAATATTCATTTTTCTTCTGTCTACTAAAGCAGGTGGTCTGGGTATTAACCTCACTTGCGCTGATACAGTGATTATCCATGACATCGATTTTAATCCATATAATGATAAACAGGCTGAAGACCGTTGTCATCGCCTTGGACAAAAAAAGTAAGAAATTATTTCTTATTAATGAATAATGACAAAAATTCCGATTTGTTCAAAACGCAGAATAGTCATTTTTGTCTTATGTTTTAGACCTGTGAAAATAATACGATTATTGAGCGAAGGAACTATAGAAGAGGGAATGTACGATATTACCCGAGATAAATTACATTTAGAAGCCCAAATAACTGGAAATGAAGGTATTAAAATCAAATATCAAAAATATAAACATTTTATTTGTTATTTTATTAAAGAGTCATATATTTATATTTTGGAATTTATTGAAGGTAACGAAAATAATAAAAGAAGCATTCTGAAACTACTCAAAGTAACTCTAGGTCTGGATCCGCATAGCAGATTGTTAACATCCCCAATTCCAAGCTCCGAAAAACCGTTCAATAGTTTTCAAGAAGATGATTTCTAGCTCAACTCAGTATTCATAACTTTTTTTATATTCACTTAATTTTTATTATAAATAAATATATATTTTTTTTTTTAATTTCATACTCTCATCACATTCAATCACGTTGATTAAATAATAATTGCATAATACTTTTAAATATTATTGAATTATAATTATAAGAATAGTAATTTATTTGTTTGCTTGATAATTCGGCTAAAGACAATTGAGATACCAAATTTATTTTTATTATTTCCATTTTTGATATTTTTAGATGCATGTTTCAAATAATATTGTATAACGAATTGCATTTGATCAGATCAAATCAGCAAGTTTTTTATATAATCAAAATTGAGTAATAAACTGAAAAAATTTTCACTTCACTTAAGGTTTATTTTGAATTTCACTTACTGGAAGGTTTTTTTTGTTTCAATTTCTTCATGAAATAGCTATCGGGTCCCGCAATTTGTGTCGCGACATCAAAAAGTAAAGGCCTTTTCCAACGATTTGCATGCAAACCAACCATATTTTATGTTTTTCTAACCTATTTTACCGAGATGGATGTAGCTAAGGAAAAGACAATTTATTCTTTTTTTTTTTCAAATGAATAAATGCCTTTAAGAAAAATAATTTATTCTTCATTTTTTGCATAAAAATGCCTGTAAAATATTTTTTCTAAAACACAAATAACTAAAGAAAAAGATACTCTCAAGAAAAAAACAATTCATTTTTTATTTTTCATAAAATAAATGATTTTTTTAATAAACAAATATCTAAAGGATAAAATTGACTGAAATTTATTTTCAATTTTTAAAGAGATAGACTTAATAAAAAAAAAATTTTTAAACCATTATTGCTGTTAAATTTTTTCTTGAGCTATTTGTTCATGAAAAAATAATTTAAAGGCATTTATTATTGTGAAAAGAAAGAATAAATTGTATTTTTCTTGAGTCTATCTTTTTCTTTAGCTATTTGTTTTTTAAAAAAATACTTTACAGTCGTTGATTTATTTAAAAAATAAAAAGTAAATATTGTCTTTTTCTTAAGTATATCTTTTTCTTCAACTATTAGTTTATTAAAAAATATTTTACAGGCATGTATGTATTTAAAAAAATAAATAAATTGTTTTTTCCTTGAGTCCAGTTTATTCATTGGCTATTTGTTTAATGAAAAATAATTTATTTATTAAAAAATTAAAAAATGAATATTGTTTTTATCTTGAATACATCTTCTTAAGCTACTTGTTTATTTAAAAATAATTTCCATGATTTTATTTATTGAGAAAATAGAGAATAAATTGTATTTTCCTTGATTCTACTTTTACCTTTAGCTATTCGTTTATTAAAAAATAATTTATTTATTCAAAAAATTAAAAGTAAATTGTTTTTTTTTGAGTCCATCTCTTATCCTTCATTAATTTATTTATTCGAAAATAATTTAAGGTTGTTTTCGGAGATCTGAAATCGCACCAGATTTTTTTTGTTTTGGTCTTATTTTTTTAATGAAATAATTATTTACAGTGTCAATTTTTTAAAATTTTTTCTTGTGTGTTTTTTTTGAGATATTTACTGTCAAAGTTGACAACTTTAACAAACCTCACCTTTAACACAACTCAATTTCGGCGTCACACCTGCTAATTTTTTTCGGTGCACGCATATCAGTAGCTTGGATATTGCCAGATTATAAGAAATAAAGAATTTAATCTTGGAATAAGCTTAAAAAAAACAAAAAGAAAGACAAATCAATCAAATTAATTTATTCTTATTATTTACATCTTGGTTAGTCTTATTATTTCCAATAGTGAAGACTCAAAAACTACTTTATTATCATAAAAGCTACAAATAAAATCATTATTACAATAATATATAAGTAGAATAAATATCAAAAAAAATAACAAAAAATATATGAGCTAAATTTTTTAATTAAAAAAAAAAAAACAGAACATGTACTGGAATGCTTTCAAGTAGGTGGCAGTGCCCAAAGAGTTGCTGTTTTATCAGCTGATGTGCTTAAGAAAGAAAACTCCGTCGGGTGCCAACGACCAGATATAACTTTGTCCTGATGCTGAGCAACTACGACACTAGGTAGTGACATTGTCAGATCTCCTGAAATAATGGAGAAAAAATTTATTAGTAATTAATGAAATTAAAATCCTTCATAAATAAAGCAGGTACAATATATACCTTCGAGTAATTATTGATTATTAGATCATACAGAAAGAGAACATTTTTAAATAACTTTCTAGTTGACTACTGGGTAGCTATTCTTGACTCGATTATCCGCAAGTTATCCCGAGCGACTGGGATAACTTTTTTGTCGCAAAACATGAAAATTTTGGCTTAATTTGTATCCTTCTCAATGGTTTACATCAAACGACTAAATCATTTTCAGGCGTTTTCATGTTATCCCGTGTAGGTGGGATAATCGAGTCAAGAATAGCTACCCTGGTGAGGATAGTTATTCTTTACATAATCATCCCCTGTACCAGGGATAACATGGAATATTTGTATATGCGCATGCGCGACCAAATGTCATGTTCGTGTTAAGCAGTGCTGAGAGAACTTAATATTTACAAAAATAAAAAATAATATTCTGAAACAGTTATCAACTAGATAAATATTTATATTCTTATTTTATCGAGTAATTATGATATTCAATTGAAATGAAAACAATATCACATCCAATTCCTCTTTCCAATTGGTCTATAATGTTTTTTTTTTTTGAATAAATGCATTGGTATTAATTTCTAATAAAGATTTAAAACCAAATAGCTGAGGAATTGGATCTATACTCAAAAAAATATTAATTTATTTTAATTAAATATCATAATTACTTGATAAAATAAGAATATCAATATTTACCCAGTTGATAATTGTTTCAGAATATTATTGTTTATTTTTGTAAACATTAATTTCTCTCATTACTGCTTAATACGAACATGGCATTTGATTGCGCATGCGCATATACAAATGAACAATAATTAACTAGGGGATAAAAAGTACAATGATTTTTAATTAATATTTAAAAGAATATTAATTACTAAACAATGACAAACGAAGAAACATGATGTACAAACGATTTGCTATAAATTAGACATCTCATTACAATAAAAATATCAGCTATTCAAATATATATGAATTGCCGGCTATCTGTCAACTGCGAATTTCCAATAATTAATTAAAATTAATTAGGGGGATGGCAAAAAAAACTAAATACATTACAATCATCTACAAACCAATTAAAATCGATTACAATCATTCATTTTATCTCGGCCCGTCACTTGTCGGCTAACTATTAATGAACACATTTTCTAAAATTTATTATAGTCGGTAGCATAGGTAAGGCCGATATTGCAGATATCATTACCGTAAAACCCAAACTCTGACCAAAATTCAAAAATCGTTTACTGCGCAGAAAGGAAAGTGCTTCCTAGTGAAAAGCAATAAGCGAATATAAAAATACATGTAGTGCTGAGGCCGATGAAACACAACGATGCGTTTCGTCAAGCAGCCTTAAGTGCTACGCACGTCAGCTTTCAACCATTTATTATCTAATTAATTGATGTCTTTTACCAAGGGAGAAATTACCCTGCTTGGTATAAAAAAAACAAGATAACTTACTTTGCAAATCCGTTAATACAAGTTTATTATCATAACCACTGGTTAATAGATAATATGCTGAAGGGGAAAACCTAATACTTCGAATATCAGCTGCATGAGGTTTGAAACATTGTACTGTTCTGCCACCCCTTATATCGAACAAAACACAGCTACTATCCTCATGTCCTGAAACTAGTAGTCTACCTGATGGATCTACACATATGGCAGCAACAGGACTGCCGATCTAGAAAAATAAAATAATATTAGACAGATTAAAAAGTCTAAAAAAGTAGATCATATATTTTATTGATATTCATTCAATGAAATGAATGAATACTTATGACTTTAGTCACTCAAGAGATCATGGTATATAACTTATTAGTTAGGGTATTCGACTACAGTGTGACTACTCGGGTGTCTTTTTCGTCTTTTTTTTTTTTATTTTGAAGCATTTAAAGTTTCATATTGAATGCCGTTCCGTGCAGGAGTTGCCAAGATTCAAAGCATGGCCAACTTCTTACAATAAGAACTTTTGCTAATAATCATCAAATTTTTATCGGCCATTAATTCACCAGGCCTGGAGCGCAATTTAATATCGACGGCTATGAATGGCTGAATGATCTTTCCTAAAATTGACTCAATGAATATCCAAATAAGAGCTTGGCCACGGTGGCTATGACGAAACTAAATTTCTATTTCGAAAAATGAGCAAGGATATGTTATACAGACCTTTGAAAAATAAATAAATAATGATTTCATTGTTTGGACAGTTGGCAAAGAGAGACGAATTATCAGAGTGAAGAAAGAAAAACTTTTTAAAAAATGAAAAATATTTTTTTTTAAATATATGTTGGCAAATCAGATTGAATCGAATATAAATAAATTCCTGAAAAATATTTTTTGAAACTAAATAGCTAAGGGAAAAGATGGACTGAAAAAAAAAAAAAATTTATTAAACAATAATTGCTGTTAAAAATATTTTTCTAGCTGCAACCATTTTTTTAGCTATTCGTTCTTCAATATTTTATTGAGAAAATGCCTAAAAACTTATTTTTGAATGAACAAATAGGTAAGTGAGGAGATGGACTTAGAAAAAAACTACCAAATAAAATATTTCCTACAATAGTTTTAAATGTCCCAGTTAATTTTAATAAAAGTTTCATTATATATAGCCGATAATACTGCGGTATCGTACATTTCAGATAATTTTCGTTTTTGAGTTAGCAATAAATAATCCCCTCAGAGCGCTTAACTGGAACAAAACTTAACCTTTGGTTATACCCCCATGTCATGTATTCATTTTTTTTTTTTTAAATTATCCAGTAGAAAAAGAAACCAGAGAGAAGTCTTGTTTAAGATTCAATTAAAGTATGATGGAATCAATTAAAAAATACGGGGTTTTGTAATTATCCCATAAATCGATGTCAAGCTTTTTTTAAAAAAAAAAATCAGATTTTTTAGTGGCATATATTTTCTTTAATTGAACAATTAAAATAATGGTTGCGATTTTTTGAATGAAAAGCCAGATTTCTGATTCTGTTAAGTTGGTAGTACGGTATAAGATTATAAATTTTTTTTTTTTTTTCTCTCTTGCTTATTTTTTTTGGCTGCATTGCAGTATTGACATATGATAAACATTGCAATTTTATATTATAAGAATAATAAACATCAAATGATACACTGGTAAAATAATTATAAATAAATATTAAACTTGATATATGAATTATGTATGTTACAAAAAAAACTTTACAAAAAGATGTGATATTATACTCTAATTTTTTATCCCGGGAATTACAGGAATTCAGTTAGCCCTAATGTTCAAAGAGTTTCACATTATGAAGCAAACATTTACCGGTGTTGAAGATCGAATGAGTAGTTCCACAAAATACAAAATGCCAATATTGTACAGTAGAAAGCGTGTAAAAATACACTTTTCTACTGAAGTAAATACTATATCACAATTTTATGGATTTTATATGGTCTTACCCGGCTGCCCGGCACTGTCGTAGGTGTCACCATATTGACGCATCCTCTTGTGCGAAGGTCCCAAAATCGAACCGTTTTGTCTTGTGATCCAGATACAAACATAGCTCCTCCCCAATTGAACAAAGACAATACATGTCCACTGTGCCCACTAAGAGCCTGAAATGGTGTTCCTGTTCCGCAGTCTGTTACATAAATCTTACAGTCACCTGCACCACCACTTATTAAGAGACTTGATTTATTAGAAGTATCTTCAAGAAAGCAAAGATCACGAACTGTACCATCGTGCATAGTAAGTTCTACTTCTTGACCTAGAACAAATAAGTTAATCATGGTTCAAGCAAATAAAACAATTATATAAGATTTCATTTAAATTTCATATACACCACACTGAAACAAACAAATTCTATCTGGTAGAATTTTTGTTCTTGGAAATTTTCAGTATTCAATAATCAGAAAGATTTTGATAAAAAAAAAAATTTTTTTAATTGGAACGGTAAATCTTCTTGAATTATTGAATATTTGATTTAAATTAGTAAAAAAAATTACCCTCTTTGTCTATTCTTCAGCCTATATACATAACTTAGCTATATGCTACCCCTAAACAGAAATAATAAAAATTATTACTTAAAAAAAAAAAAAAATTATAAACTTGTTAAAACTAGGCATTTTTATAAAAAGCACTACGAATCGTAGAAAAGCCAAAATCAAAGATAATCCTTGACCCTATGCGGCCAGAAAAATAACGAGCTGAAAATTTATGACCGATTGTGACTGTGAGATTTCTGATCCAACTGTGACAGTTTATTTTTTGGCGGTCATTTTTACAACTATATAGGTGAATTGACAATGACGGAAAGATCACATACTATATATATATATACCTATATATACTTTAATTTAACTTTTTCATTCATATATATATATATATATGTTGACTATATAATATACATTATTTTTTATTATTTATTAATTATAATATAAATAATGTACCGGGTGTCCCATTTTAATCTACTAATGGATTTTCTCGAAAAATACAGCTCACATTGAAAAATAATTTAAGTAAAGGTTGTAAGATTCAGAGAGGACATAGAAAAATTAAAAAAAAAATCGAAAAAATTCAAAATGGCGAAGTTTTCGGTATGAACATAATTTTTTTAAATGGAAACTATAATTTTTTTCGGACTAAAAAGTTTTCACCGAAACTAATACTTTTTATTTGGAAATTTTTTGACAAAATCAATTTTTCTTTTAGCCAAATTTCATCTTATTATGAATTTTGTCCGAAAAATATGCCTCCGTTTAGAAAATTTTACACGAGAAAGTTGTAATCAAAAAATTGTAAAAAAAAAAAAAAATTACCAAAAAATTCAAAATGGCGGAGTTTGAAGTATGAACAGTTTTTGAAATCCATTAAGAGATTATGTTTAGCCAAAAAAAAAGTGTCAGTTTCGATGTGAGAAACTTTTTGGTCCAAAAAAAAAATATAGTTTCCTTTAAAAAAAATTATGTTCATACCGGAAACTTCGCCATCTTAAATTTTTTCTATTTTTTTTTTTTTATTTTTTTATGTCCCTCTTGGAATCCTACAACTTTTACCTGAACTATTTTTCAATTTAAGCCATTTTTGAAAAATCAATATGCCATACCTTCTAGATTAGACGTCTCTGAATTGAAACGCATGAGCTTGATTGTTTTGTCATTACTTCCAGTGGCCATGATTTGTCCATCAGGGGTCCAAGCGAGACAATAAATCGATCCTTTGTGGTGCTTTGTTCTTTTGAATAGGACTGTTGGTTGATGAATTTCACTATCCTCGCTAAAATTATGTCAAAATATATTGGAAATACCTCAGAGATTATATAAAATAGGATTTTATTACACGGAGAGAAGAAAATAAAGAATTTTACTGTGCTAGGTAAATGTTGTGCATAAGTAAAGATGCCCGACGATTACCATGCAGCACAGTAATTTGAAAAAAAAAGGAACAAAAAATTTATTATTTTTTTTTCAATGTAAATCAATAGTTTATTCTATGGAAAAGTTTATTGAAGATCAATTACATCATACCACTAAGATGACACGTTTTATGCATCAAATGTATACTGAGAGAATAGATTGCAGTTATTGATAGAAAAGATGCCTTAGAATGAGAAATTTCGGAGAAAATTCAATAGAATAAAATAACATCTGGCGAAATTCAAGTTCAATCGCTGATCTGAATTAAATTATCGATTAAAGAAACGATAAATACAAAGTAATATTATGACTTTTTGCTTCAGAAGCTCACGGTACTTAAAGTAATTTGCTATTTCAATCTGGTTTCAATGATAAAAATTAATATAAATGAACCTTCATTAATAAATAAGCCATTATATGGGCCGGTTTTGTAGTCTATAGTTAACGTTAACTAGTAGTTAAATTCTATAGTTTAACGTTTCTCTTCCATATAGTACATTATACCATGTTAACTTAACTATGGACTACAAAACCGGCCCTATGGCTTACCCAGGAAGAAAAATAACATCGGTCCGAAGTTTGTCGACATATTACCCGATGTTTCTATCTCGTATATAACATTGGACCGAGGTATTACCGAAGTTTGAATCGATGTTGGCGGACAATAAAATAATTATTGCGTCGGTTAAATAAAATATTGCATTTTCTTAGGATATTTTCCATATCCCTGATAATTTTTTTTATAATACCAAACCTTTCAAAATACTTAAAACTATTTTATTTTATTTTATTTAGAGTGGCAGTCAAATCAAGCTAGCCTTAACGGATTTCCACTCGGGCATTTCCTCACTTATTGCAAGGTGAGAGCCAACAATCTTGATTAGCTGAAAACCAGTTGGGAATGAATAAATTCATCCACAAGTGATATTTTTTACAAAATATCTCAAAAACTAAGGTTTTTATTATTCCAGCTCAACATCAATAAACGTGAAGATTCTCTCAGTGTATATAAAAGGTAGAAACCCGAATTTAAAAAAATTTTGTGTTTGATAAATCTTTTTAAATAATTATCAGACTGTTTTTTTAACATAGTTTAAAAAAAAATATCGTTCACTTACTGCAAATTATCAAGTTTTGGATATGCACATATCCGAAGGGTTTTTGAATTTGAACCGACAGCATAAAGTTTTCCAAGTGGATGGAATTCGGCACACCTGATAGCCTGTACATCTTCGAGAGTAGTAACTGGCAAAAATTTAGGTTTCTCATTTTCTCCACTAGCGTTCGTTGAGTCAAGTCCTACTGAATTCTCTATCTGTAATAATAAAACATTGTGATTTTACGTAGGCGGAGCCTTCCGAGTGGAAATCTGGTCAGGCTCGACGCATTTAAAGTCCAATCTTTATCAAAAATTGATCAGGTAACCTTAATCAGGTATATTTATATTTTTTTATGAATTCGTACATCTCATTCCGTATCTATAGATATATTTGTTCATTTAACAATTATTTTTAGGCATTTATTTTTTGAAAAAATACAGAACGAATTGTCTTTTTTTGAGTTTATCTCTTTCTTTAGGTATTTGATTATTTATCAATCATCTTTAGGCATTTATTGATTGAAAAAATAAAAAACGAGCAGCTAAGAAAATAAATGCATCCGGAGAAATATTGTACCCAGCAATAATTTTTTAATAGCTAAGGAAAAAAATGGACTCAAAAAATGACAATTTATTAAACAATTATGGCTGGACAAAATATTTCTCTGGCTATACATCCATTTTCTTAGCTATTTGTTCTTGATTTTTTTAATAAATAAAAGCATGTAAATTATTAATAAGTAAACAAATAGCTAAAGAACGAGATGGACTTGATAAAAAACAATTTATTGTTTAATAAATAATTCTACTGGTTGATAAATATACGCATAATTTATCAAGCACAATGTCTATATGACCCGTACGATCTGCTGACATTTCAATATTATCATTTTTCTATTTATATCAATTATTTATTAGTGTTATTTATGTTGAACAAATTGAATAGGTGATAATAATTTAACGAAAATATTGGGGTTATATGCGGGATTAATTGTAGGTTTTTCAAGTGGAATTCTGATGCAGAATGATGTCAATTATCGAGTTATTGGTGAAACTAATAGTTCAAATTTTTTATATACATAAATCTTATTGAGACTCAATACCGAGTCCTTGCAAAGCCTGTAACAATAGTCAAACCCTGAAGATTTCTATTTAAAATTCATATGAAATCTATACATTTGATTACATTCAGTTGATTATTTATACTTATATTTGAAGTAAAACTTTTGACGTGAAACTTCATTACTAAGGGTGGCAAAAAATTTTCCATTGGCCCGAATGGTCAGTATTCGGTCATTTAAATTCGGTGTTATCTTATTATAGCTCTTACCTTATTAATTTTAATGCTGTCACAACGCCCTTCATGCACATTTGAGTCGTAGCCAGATCTACATGTGTTAGCTTCTTGCCTGTAATTTGAATAATTATATATGATGATTTTTCCATATCAACTAAATTAAAAGATTATATAGTGAAATTGAACAGACCTTCTTTAAATGAAACAGTTGGAAGATCACAATGATCAATCAGCGCTTCCGCGAAAATTTATATTTATATGTATATGAAATTTGCGTATCTGGAGTCCGTTCGAAATGATCATTTTTTCGGATCTTTAATATGGCGACGAAAGAAAATCGGGCTAGATCTTCGTAAAGATGTGTTTAGTCATGGTCAATTATACGTTGCGTTTTCAAGAGTTCGATCATGGCAGTCATTAAGAATTTTTTTGGATGATCAACGTCAGGATAATTTAATTAAAAATTTTGTTTACAAAGAATTATACGAATAATAAATATAGTAAAAAAATTGTATAAAAAAGTATTTTTACGTAGCATTCATTAAGGTCGAAAGTAAAGAGCAAAGGTAAATCAAGTTTAGGTCTGAGAGGGCGCCTATTTTTCTATACTTAAAAAAAATATTTTTAGTGCCTCAACATCCTAAATCTATTCGCTATACTGTCGTTCGTTGTGTTAAATTTTTTCTATCCATGTATACACACATACTACCGTAATCGAAAAAAAAATGATCGTGAAACGTTGCAATCACGTATACTCATATATGTAATACTACTATATTGCTATAACGTCCTATGAGACAGCACGACGAATAAGTGAGAGAGTAAACAAGAGGGTTGTCGGATAGAATTGTGATGACAGCTATGAGCCTTGTAATTGAGAAAAATTTGAGTACCAAAACTTAAATATCTATTGAAATGCACTGAAGAAAAGGTTCTATATAGGCTTAAAAAATCCGTATTAAAAAGTAGTATAAAATGATAGTAAAATTAGCGATTTATAATAGATATTGGTTTAGTTACAAGCGTAAATGTGTGTACCATCCCTATCTCTGTGTGTTAAAGTTGTCAACTTTGACATCAATAATTTCAAAAACAAAACTCAATTAAATTTTTAAAAAATTCATCAAAATAGATAATTATTCAGGCTTTCATTTAGGCCCAAAAAATCAAAAATACAATAACGGGAAATTATCTTTACTTTCGACCTTAAAACGAATTGTTAGATTTATTACGTACAGCTCAATAAAGCGCTGGGTCTCGTCTACGGTAAAAAAAAATATTTCAGTGCTCTCTTGTGCCTTAATTTTACGCAAACGTACCTTTACTCCCATTGCTTGCTTGTTAAAGGTGTCAACTTCGACACTAATTATCTGAATTTTTAAAAAGGGAAAAATTACGAAAAAAAATTCATCGAATAGATAATTGTTTTTTTTAAACTTAAAAAAAAAATCGAGAAATAAATTACGATAAATAGAAAACGGGCTGCATCTTTTGTTAACGGTTTTTGTTTGTATCAAATACATTTCATCAATCGTTCATCATTTCTAAGTAAATTTTAAATTTAATATTCTTTATTGAAATACGATATTAATGACATCAATAAACAATAGTATATAAATAATCAATTGAATAAAAGTTTTATCCGTGAGCTATATTTTTTGCTTTCCTAGTCACTGGCATGAAAACTTTCAATTTTCTTTACGCACACAATTACAGAAAAATTCCCACTTACACAAAAAAAGCAACTCGAAAACGTTGGTTTTAAATTGAATGCACAAATAAAAATAAATCATCAAATATAAAACATAAATTCTATGCGTAGTGGCCATGTTTTTGTTGGTTAAAAAAAAAAAAAATGACAAAACTAGCGGTTTTTTATTGCTACTTTTTATTAATAATAAGATAGCAACTGATAAAACTAAAATTTTTAATTGATCTAACGAATCATTGCGATGCGTCTCTTTTTTTTAACATCTATGGTCATGGAGGGTTATTTTTTTATTACTCCATTTTTTATAAACATTATAATTTTTAAATTAATTTAGTAATTGACATAGGAGTTGGTTTCAATAAACTCATCATATTCTTAACTTATCATTTCTTCCAATATGTCCCATTTTTCTTTAATGAATTAAAAAATTAATATGCTACTAAAAAATCTTTTTTTTTTTATTAAATTTAACATCGTTTTATGAGATTGTTTCCTTATCAAATTTTCCTAACCTTACTGTATAATATTTTAAATTAAATATTAAAAACTGGAAACGGAAAAGGTCAACTCAGTGTCGAATATATTGAGGCATTAATTTTGAAAATGTTAAATTATTTCTTTTATAAGGTATTAAACTGGTACTTACGTATCTGTTTGAAGTCTGTTTTTAACTAATGCATTGATTGGTACTGATAATTGCCTAGCGAGTTCATTCCGTTCATCTTCTTTCCGCTGGATTGTTTCTTGAAGGCGCTGTTTTTGTTTTTGATATTCTCTAAGTAAATCACCATTACAGTTATATTTAACATTTGTGCTTTCAATATCTTCACCAGTCATCAACGATGATTCTGAGAATTTTATTGCTTTACCAGTTGGTTTTTCAACCAATGAATCCCTACGACTACTTCTTGCTGTCGAGGGAGCTGGTGAATCACGGCCGATGCGTCGCTCGGGAGTTGAAGAAGTCGAAGGAGAAGTTTTCCTGCCTGAAATTACAAGAACGATAATAGGACTCAACTAAAAAGACACGATAAATAAACAACATTTAAAATTATACAAATTAAGTACTTTCAACAATGATTATTTGTAAATTTAGTTAATATATTTATGTAAGAAATTGATTATCATTCTAGAATAAATAATATTTTATTTTTAACACATGACTTTATATGTATTATATTCTCTATTTCCAGCTCCTTGATTTTTGTTAGTTTTTTCCCTAGCTCTTTTTCTAGCTCCTAGTCTTGGTTTTTTTTTTCGCGCGTGCAGCATCGCAATGATATGATTGGTCAATATTAAAAGAAGCGAAAAAGATGGCCGACGCAGAGGTGTCAACGCCTGTGTGTGGTGTATACTTTTACATAGACTTTGGATGAGCATCACTATTTATTATGTTGGTACTTGTATGAAGCTGGATAAATATTGTCATTTTAATTTTCAGTCAAATGATATAAAGCCATTTTAAAAATTACTTTATAAAATCGTATAAATAATTGATATAAAATTAATTTACAATATTCGATATGCTCACTTAATTATAATCATATATGAACATTCTGATTACAATATGTGATTTTATTATTTACATGCATATTGTGAGTTAAAGGTTAGTTGTTTTTTTTAGGCATATGCTATATGGCATATCATACAATATATCGTTTATTACTAAATATTTATTTTTTTTTTTCAGTTTATTTCAAATAATTTTTTAATTAATAATAATGCCAAAAACAAAAAATACCTATTTACAAAATCACTGAAAACTGTGGGAAATTAAACCTGAATGTAAAGGCAACATAATTTTTCTATTGTATACATAACTAATTGATTCAAATAATCGTATATTTATACCAAATATATATACATAAATATCTAAATACAAGAATAAATAAAAAAATATATATAAATATAAAAAGTATAAAAATAAAAATAAAACATGTATGTGTTGAAAATATAACTAATTAACTGTACTAATTAGATATGTATCTTATGTGTATTTATTTTATTTACCTACTTATTTTTCAGTTTAATAAAAAAAAAAAAAAAATTATTATACTTTATCGATATTAAATTTTAGCGTTGGGCTCTAATATGGCGCTTTTTAATGGTGAGTCTAGCGCCATCGTGTTACTTAAGCCTGACAACATTGCCAATTAGAGAGTTCGCTCACAACTCTCTCACTGGGCACTTCCTGTACTTTTAATCTTCTTGATCGAATAATACTATTCTGCATTGTCTACCAATTTTTTTCTCCGTGATAGCGAACTACAAGAATTGATGGAGATTTTTCTTTATGAAGTGTAGACAGTACGCAATCAAGAATTTTTGTCAGCTTTATTTTTTATCACGTAGCATGACCACTATTATTGATATACTTTTTTCAAAATTAATTATACGTACCGTCAGGACTTTTTGATTGAACTCTTGGCTTATGTGGTGCTTTCGCTTGGTCGGAATTGCTTATAGCTTCTTGAATCGAAGGCAATTGTTGAAATTCTCCAAAATTAGCACTTAAAAAAACATCTCCTTCATTCTCGAATAGTCTATCAACACTTGTATTCATAATTTTATTGCGACTTAAACCATTCAAATGAAAACTTGCGAATGATGATCGAGACATTGGATTTATATCGCCCGTAGATAATGTCATACATGCAGACGATGACAGAGTTAAATTTTTTGGACCAGGACTTCTCGGTCCCAACCCTGCTTCTAATGCAGGCAGTAAGCTACGTGACATCATATCTGCTGCAGATCTAGGTCTCGTGAATAGCATGGCATTATGAGGAAATGTCTTAGGCTTTATTGGCGTGATTAACATATGTTCAGTCCACGATGTTTCCAGAGAAGGTCGTTCAAGTCTGTCCACATCTACATTGAGTGTTTTTTGTGCAAACGGTATACCAAATGTTTCAGAAGGAATACTTTGCAGCCAAGAAAGAAGACTCAAATCCGAATCATTGAAACCGATTGAACCATCCAGTAACGTCGAAAAATTCATTTCCACCTGCATCAAAAATAGAGTGATAAAATAATATTTAGTTCAATGTAATAGAAAGCGATATAATTTCATGTAATAGAGCACCGTATAACATTATTATTAACTATTTTATAAAATTAAAAGAAAAAGAACTAATATAATAATCATCTTTGAAAATCCATTTTTTTTTCAAAATGAATCGAGAAATCAAGAAGCACGGTAGTGCCTCGCATCAAGTATGAGAAAAAAAAGAGAGAGACATCGCAAAATAACTACCGTGCCTATATATACACGAAATAGAGGTAACTTCGTCACCTCTCAAATTTACATATTAATTAATCGATTTCGAACTTTACAATAAAAAAAAAAAATTTTTTAGATGTATGTGATGTAATATTTAAAAAACTTAAACTCAATTTTGGAAATTTCTTTTTTTGGTGAAAAATATTGAAAAATATCTCAAAGTCCAAGGCAGTTCAATAAACATTATAAACCAAAAATTCAGAATCTAGCAAGATAATGGCGAATAGTGTAAAAAACTTTATAATGGTTACGCAAGTATAGTAGTATTCAACATTACATTGACAGCTCAGAATCCTCCCAATATTTACGCTTCCATTGTACTACACTTCAATTAAAATGTGACTTTGATCAATAAGCTTTTAGTCTTTCACGGCGAATTGAAAAGTCCAGGATTTTATTTGAATTAATTACGTTACGTTTCAGATGTGAAAGATTTGGTAAGATTTAGTAAGATGGAGAGAGATAGAGGCAAACTGTCCGAGAAGGTAACATGGCAGAAATGTCACGTTACAATTCATATATAAGACTTTTATAAAGTAATTGTATATAATTTTTATTAAAATTTCCTATACTTTAATATGATGAATAGTGTAAAAAAACTTTATTATGGTTACGCAATGCCAAATTTATATTAATGCCTGAATATAATTCTTAAATGAACAAATAGCTACAAAATAAGATATAGCTAAGGAAAATGAGGTACTCAAAAAAAGAAGTTCTGAATAGTTCTTGCATCACAAGATAATACTAGATATTACAAGAGCAGTCTAAAATAGTTTGGTGTTATCTATTTAAAATTGAATAAATCACCTGGTTAACTAAATTCTGCCGTGACGTCTTCCTGCATCTCGACCCTCAATTCTTAAGATAGTATCATTAGACTGACTTAAACTTGTGATAATTCGGTCATAATTACTTAAATCAAAAATATTGGTATACTAACCTGGACGTTTTCTGAAGATCCTGTTGCTTTAGCTTGACAATAGTTTACACACGATTCATAAAGAACACCTTTTATTATTAACTGAATGAGTCGATCATTTTTTGCAAAGCTAATCGAAGAATTGGAATTAGAATTTCTATCACCAGGCAGAAACCGTTCGACAAGTGGGTAGATGTCGCGGAAACACTGAACTCTGGCATTACTGGGATTCCAGTCTTTAAATTGATGATGATCAGACAATCTCGGTAAAGTCAAAAGCAAGCATAAGTTGCTGTAATCTTCTTTTGTTGGCGCGACCTTTTCTAATTCACTGAGAACATTGACGACTTCTTGAACTGCACTGTCAACACTTCCATCTGATTCCATTGTAAGATTTGCTTCAGATTTGATGCAAAGGAGCTCTACGTATTTATGTCTTAGAATTTCATACTTAAATTTTCTCATATCGAAATCTGGGAGAGTTTCCAGCGGTTGAATAAATTCGACAGCATCATCCCATTGCCCATCCAGTATAATTTGGCGTAAAAATAGCGCGTCATCACTAAATTGACCGTTTATGACGCCCGTCTCGCGTTCTAATGAAAGCTGAGATATATGGAGATCTCGACTATACAAGAATTCAAGCGTCAATCTGACAACATCTTCTTCTCGTAGCGTCATGTACGCCGGCATTGCGCAGTCGATTTATAACCTGGGCCAGTTCTGCAGTACAAGTCATGTTAAAAATATTATTTATTAATTGTATTCAAGAAGACTAAAAGTACAAGAGGAGTAACTCGCCTCGAAAATGTCAGCCAAAATGGTTGGTAAGGTAGACTGTCAGGACTTCTCTTGCGTCTGGCGCGTTGTATATTTATTCCTTTTTTGAATGGATGAAAAAAGAGAGATGAATATACAATACACCGGTTGTACACATATATAATACTACATATATGCGGACGCAAAAGAAGTCATGACAGTTTACCTTAGGTAACAAATGAGGCTGGATATTTTTATATGAGATAGGGAGTTACTGCTCCTGCACTTCTAGTCTTTTAATTGTATTTATGTCAAGGCTGTTTTCAAATGGATTTCCCGTAATTTATTTTTCGATTTTTTTAGTGTTCAAATGAAATAATATTTGGTTAAATTTTTTTCGTAATTTTCCTCTTCGTTAGATAATTAGTGTCTTCAACACACAAGCATAGGGAGCATAGGTACGTTTGCGCTTTTATTTTTAAAACTGTGGGGTGATTCTTCTCGCATATAGACAATCGCATGCCCTCCATGGAAAGAATTCCTAACTCCATCTTTCTTCGTTCACCACTGTAAAGCAATTTTCTTAACAAAGAAGTTAAAAATATTTTTTTTCAAGAAAAGAGTTGAACAAAATAAAATTTCGATTACCCATGTTTCAGAATTTTAAAGACAAAATGGCTAAGGAACAAGATGCTTTTGGAAAAGTAATGAAATTACGAATAATTGTGTAGGTAATCGTCTTAAAGATCAAATAACTAAGGAATAAGATTTTTTTGGGGAAGTGATGAAATCACGAACAATAGGAAATTAAAATTCCCTAACAATTTTCTAAGTAATCATCGATTCTAAATTATTCCATTTATTTATATTCATAAAAAAGACTATATCGAAATAATTGCGGTAAATGCTTTTTTTTTACAATATCTACTGTCATGGAGGGTCATTTTTTCATTACTCCATAAGAGCCCATGTTAAATTTTTTATAATTAGTTTTTTATTCTTTTTTCATATCAATGAAAAATTATTAAAATATTATATATTGATCATAATTTAATAATTGAATTTAATATTATAATTAAATTTTTCTTTTTAATATTAAAAGTACAAAGAGCAACTATACTGTCGTACAGTATAAATTTTCAATTCTCACAGTCGTGTACAAATAATTCTGACAGATTCTGACAACATAACTCTACTTTCAATA